>JABTTQ020000101.1:0-249139 GCA_016081115.2 Rehmannia glutinosa | reverse complement strand
TTCGTTCGGTTACGTATTGTATGAAATACATACAATGTAAGTCATAACAATAAAGCTATAAATTCTTTAGTTTTATGTGTAAGCAAATATGTACTCTGATACACCTTGTAGCAGTTGTGTAAAAGTACAAGAATGATATGATCAATAAAAGATTGATTCTGCATACATTCTATGTCAATACACTTTATCGTATGTATCTTTCTTTATTTGCATTTTTGAATGGTTTAAGTTTTGGCATCATCAAAAAGGGAAATTGTTAGAAATTTATTGTTTAGATTTTGATGAATGCCATATAAAACTTAGAATAGAAAGTTGGCACCCCAACTTCTTGTAAAATGTATTGTAATAAATAAGTGTTGCTAGTGGAAGTTGCCGCCTACGCCTAACATGCAAGAGAAGACAAACTAAAGATAGGAAGACTCATTGGGGAGACAGGGAGTATGGCAAAGAAGAGTAGATGGGAACTCTCTTCAAGAAGCGGTGAGATCACCGTTGAGTGGAGTATCGGTCAGTCAACTCAAAAAGCTAAGTCTCGAGTTGAGTAGCGGAAAGTCATCCATGATTGGAAGTTGACTCTCACCTGGGAAAAAGAAAATGCTGGTCAAGTCGAGATAATCGTAAAAAGATCCGTTGCACAAAATCAAGAGAATTACTTAAACAGTAATATCTCCATACCACCTTTCTCAAAGTGCTCGGTCGAGCGTGCAAAGGAATGAACGATGGAAAGCACTACATGTCGAACTACGAAAGGTGAAAGCCAATTCATACGAGGAAATGGCAATTCAAAATTTGCAACAAAACAAAACAAGCCAACGCAAGTGACTTTCAAAAATAAGCTATCTCTTCAACGGGCAAATTTTTGAAAGATCAATATAAAAGGTTTGAGAGGAATGACTACGAAAAGGTGACCTGAACTACGAACATTCAAGAAATCAATTAAACTATAACTAGAAATACTCTCAAATCATTCAAGATTAATCCTCAAAACTACATTCTAAGTACATCAATCCAACACTCACCTGTGAAGGAAAAAGAACTTCAATCGGTTGAAGAGAAACTTTTTGAAGAAAAGGGTCTACCTTCCAAGGATTGTAGGAAGGTTCAAGGTCGAACCAAGTCTTAAGCTTTTGGAGGCTTCGTGATCAAATCCAAAGAGCTTGAGCAAGTGAGTCAGAGTAGTAATGCAAGCGGTTGCCTGTGAAGAAAATCGCCGTCGTAAGAGAAGCCGGTGAGTGATCAAGGCGTCTCGGTGAGTCCCAAAGGATCAAGTCACCGTGTGATCAAGACATGTCACGAGGTACCACTTTGTAAACTGATCATTACCTGTGGATTCCTCCGGGAGTTGGAGAAGAGAGAGGAGTAGAAGAATTACCCCATCTTGAAACTCTATAAAAATTTCAACTGTCATTTACATTTCAAAGATTTTAATTCTGCATTTTAAACTCTGCTTATATATCTTTGATAAATTTGCTATCCATTTGATAATATAAGTACTAAACCCAAAGACTAAACTCTTACTTAATCAAACTTAAGGGTGTTAAGTCTTCCAATAAAAACAAAACCACAAAATCGAGTTAATTTAGAGCCAACAATGAGTTATTCCATCAACACTCGATTGAGTCTCATGAGAGATTAACTCTCGAGTAACTAAATTGACTGTCCATCAAGGACACGTTGTGTAGTATCAACTCGAATATTTAAAAGGACTAAATCGAAAATTTGGTAAGGTTTATTCAACCCCCCCTTCTAAACCTTACACTTACACCCCTTGGGACCTACAGCTTTTATTGTGGGTAATAATATGACTCAACAAAAAATTCAAAGAATTTCTTATCTTACCCATTTTCAGCATCAAGAGCTTCCTATCACAATCTATGAGCTTCTCTTTGTAAGGGTCATAAAAAGGGACTTCTTTTCCATACCCTTATTTTAAAAATGCAAAAAAAAAAAAAAAAAAACAAGGGTGGGCTGGTAATGTTTTATCACATGGAGGCAGACTGATGATTATTAGAAGTACCCTTAATTCTAAGTTCTTTCACCTTATATAAGTTATAAAGCTCCCTAAGTACATTATGTACAAAATTGACCAAATTATGGCTAGATTCTTTTGGGGTAGTACTGCTAATGAGAAAAGAATTCATTGGATTGACTGGCATAAAGTCTGTACTCCCACTCATTTTGAGGGAGTTGGGGATTAGAAACACTTATAGTGTCATTTCTGCTTTTTCCATGAAACTTTGGTGGAGATTTAGACTGAATAACTCTTTATGGGCTAATTCATGCTTAAAAAATATGTTGGTGGTGCTCCCGGTTTATTGTTACCCCTTCCCCTAGTGATGACAGTGTGGAAGAGATTGTGTAAAATTGGAATATTATTCACCTTCATATTATTTGGTCTCTTGGCAATGGTAAAATCAACTTTTGGCATGATATTTGGTATGGTTCCCACCCTCTGTCTGTTGATTTGCATTGTGCCTTTGATGGTTTAGAAAATGTGTCTGTGAATTTTTTCTGGAATAATAATCAGTGGAACCTTGAACTCCTTAACAAAGTGTTTGGCATGAGTGGGCCACCAACTGTCTCAAATCCCTATCGCTACTAGTCTTCGATTCAATGAAGTGGGTTTTAACTGCTAATGGCTCATTCACTCTTGCTTATGCATATTTGTTGACACTACCCCCAGCTTTTACTCAACCTTCTTTCGCATTTTGTCTACTTTGGAACAAGTTCATTACTCCAACTATTTATATATTCATGTGGAGGTTAGTCCACAACATATTGCATGTTAATTGCAAGCTCCAAACCAGAGGTATATCCATAGCCTCCAAATGCCAACGATGTACATGTACTATTTGTTCCATCTCAGACTTTGATATGTTCCCCTACTACTGAATCTCTCTCTCACATTTTTCTCTCCAATGAACAGGTCATTTAATTTTGGATCCATGTTTCCCACTGGTTGAGATTTTTACATCCACACATTGTACACATAAACACATTCTTATCTAACTAGTTTAACTACACTCCTTTTGCAAACACTCCACACATTACTACTCTTATTCCTTGCTTTATTTTTTGGTTCATATGGAAAGAAAGAAATAATCGTAAACATGAAGATGCCAATTTTAATCATTATAGGGTTATTCTTGAATGTTCACCCTATATTGACACCCTTGCTAAAGCTCATAAATTTCAAAAAACTACTTGGAAAGGCTTCTTGGATATAGCTTACACAACAGGATCTCCTTCAAAGCTCCCCTCAACTCCATATCATGTTTGTTCTATGGATTAAACCTCCTCATAATTGTTGGAAGGTGAACATTGATGGAAGTATTAAAACAGTTAGGTGGTATTGGAGAAATATTAAGAGATCATCAAGCCAACTTTGTGGGCATTTGCTTTGCTTTACTCTTCCCCATGTTGCAACCTCTGTTTTGCTGAATTTGCATCCTCGACACAACTCTTAATCTCCTTTCCAATTTGGCAAATACAACATTTCAGGGATAGAAACGATTATGTAATTACGTGTAAGTACTATGAATAAGTCCTTCCCCAGGACATTGGACATGGAAAGAAATTAGTTAGTATTAATAATAGGTTATCTTATTTCCTATCACCTTATATCACATGTATATAGGGAAGGAAACAAGGTGGCTGACCACCTTGCCTCCTTAGGTATTAGTTTTAACAGTTTGGTAGAATTTACACCCACCTCCATTCCCCGTTCTGTACAGGGTTATATCCGTGTAGATCAACTTGATCTTCCCTCATTTAGAAAGACTAGAACAGTTACACTTTCTTGATGTTTTTGTAGCTTCATTGTAATAGTGTGTTATAATTTTGTCATTAATAAATATATTGGGGATGTGACCTTAATTCTTCATCCCACATTAAGATATTTCAAAGAAA
Organism: Rehmannia glutinosa; assembly: GCA_016081115.2. NCBI lineage: Eukaryota > Viridiplantae > Streptophyta > Magnoliopsida > Lamiales > Orobanchaceae > Rehmannia > Rehmannia glutinosa. Next base: position 245,230 of record JABTTQ020000101.1, on the reverse strand, counting down.
AAAAAACTAGCAAGTGACATTTCAACATTTCAAGTTAATCCACGGCACATAGTGACTAGCCAGGGACGGACCCAAGGGGGGGCTGGTGGTGGCAACCGCCCCCCCTCATTTTGCGATTGAACCCCTATAGTACATTATTTAATAAATTAATATAGTATATATAAATATAAATCAAAATATCTTGCCCCCCTCCTCCCAATTTTCATGTAATTTAGTTATAAAAACTTGTATGTTTTGTTTTTATTTATATTAGATTTGATTTTGCTAGAATCGGTCCAAGATTTCGAGAGGCCTAGAGCAAAAAATACTATATTATACAATCTTGGAGATTGGGGGAGGCCAACCCGGGCCTCGGTACCCTCTTTTTTAAAAAAAAAATTAAGGTGATTTTTTTTAAAAAAAATTAAGTTGATATTTATGTGTATTTTTTTTTTTTTTTTATCCGTCCCCACCCCAATTATACAATGGCGTACCTAGGAATTATCACGGGGTGGTAGATGCAAGAAATTGGATACAATGGTGTACCTAGGAATTATCATGGGTAGGCCGATACACGAAATTTGGGTGGGCCAAATAAAAAAACTAAAAGAAATACACAAACATTAACTAATTTTTTTTTTGAAAAAATTTACCTAGTAATATTTTTTAAAAAGGTGGGGTCCGGGTTGGCCCCTATCTCCGCCATTGATTGTATATATACATATATAAAAAAAACTCCGGGGACTTTCATCGGAGAGCCTCCTGTACGGCGGCACCATCTGCGCCGCCCCAAGACCACCCCTAGATCTTGCCCCCCCAAGAGCAAATTCCTGCGTCCGTCCCTGTGACTAGCATACAACATATCCAAAAGGTGGTGTCCATTTTGGCTAGTCTTACGATTTTATTTTCAAAATGATATATGGGATTTATCCCCCAAACAATTACATCAACAAATGAGAACTGGAGTAGCAAAGAGAACATGGGTCTCCAGATTAATTTAGTTTTTGGTGAGAATATGGACATTAATATAAATTTTCTTGTTTGATTTTGGAATAAGTTTTATAGTATTAAATAGAGATGGTAACGGGGCGAGTCTGGGACGGGTTAGGCCAAACTCAGGATCCGCCCGCGAAGGAAAATGTAAACTCGGGACTCGCCCCGCCCCGCATTGGACCCAGGACCCGGCGGGTTGAACCCGCCGGACCCGCATTGAAATTTAGTGCTTAGTCTGCTGCCAGTTTTTTAATAGCGCTGCATTCCTTTGCTGTTTCATTCTATTTTCTGGACTCATTGTAATTTCTAAGATTATTAAAATATTTATAATTAAATTCTCAATATATTCATTCAAGGCAGAATAAATGGTGGTGCCCCTTAAAATTGATTAATTGATCATTCTTTTAGTTATGCAGAATATTCTACAAACATATTAGACTCACAAAGGGCAATGGCGGAAATTGAGAAGTACTAATTGCCTAGCGGAGAGTCCGGAGACGAAATTTCATTGGCATAAATTAAGTACTTAATTAAGTACAAAGTACTCTGTATGACTCAAGGACACTTATAAAAATTAATAAAATTTGACTAACTTATTGTATACGGGGCGGGTCCGGGGCGAGTCCATAAGGACCCGTTACCTGCCCCGGACCCGGCGGATTTTCTTTGACCGGGTCCATGACCGGCCCCGGGACCTGTTTGACCGGATTTGAACCCGCCCCGGATGGGTTGGGTTTAATGCGGAGCCGAGTTTGAACCCGCTCCATTGCCATCCCTAGTATTAAATATACTAATCCACGTTATCATTCTGCTTGAGAAGAAGAAAAAAATTTGGATTTTTACAAATAACATAGCCACTACATTAATCTTGGTCTTGAACTTTCTCAAAAAAAAAAAAAAATCTTGGTCTTGAACTTCAACTCAATATCTCAAACTCCAAATGTTATTATTAGTCACATTATTTTCTAACATATCAAGACGACAAGCCATGTAGTTTTAGTGGTTAATGGTATTTCTCACTCTTTGCAAGAGTGTTAATAGGATTCGGCTTCTATGATCTCCTTCCCTCCTCCCAACTTAGTAAAGAAAATCTAATATATATATATAGGATATGGATCAAATAGGTCCTCCTACTTGGGGTGAGTCCATGGGGACACATTCTAACCATAGATCAATAATTTTGGGTGGTCCAGATTTTTAGGGCTTTTTTATGTTTATTTTTTTGTTTCAGCAATTAAAAAAGGTAGGGTGGTAATTTGGCACTTTAGAATCAAATACTAAGATTTCATTCCCTCTTTCACGCGATTTCACCCACTCTTCACGCATACTCTCTCTCGCCGCCTAGTTTCGATTTCAAAACATTTCTCTTGTTGCTTATGTAGTATAGGGTTATTGCTTATAACTTGCTTATGTAGTTAATGTATCTGTGATGCATGTGTAGTGTATATTCGTGCTTATGTAGTATATGCTTATCGCTTATGTAGTATGTGTTTGTTGCTTATGACTTGCTTATATAGTTAATGTATTAAGTGGTACATACATAGTGTATATTTGTTGCTTATCTAATATAGACTTTGTTGCTTATGTAGTATGAGTTTGTTGCTTATGACTTGCTTATGTAGTTAATGTATCTATGGTGCATACGTAGTGTATATTCGTTGCTTATGTAGTATAGACTTGTTGCTTATGTAGTATGGGTTTGTTCTTATGACTTGCTTATGTAGCTAATGATTAAATGTGCGTGCGTAGTGTATATTTGTTGCTTATGTAGTATATGATTGTTGCTTATGTAGTATGGATTTGTTGCTTATGACTTGCTTATGTAGCTAATGATATATAAAAACACAACGACACATCTACACAAGCAACAAATTACATCTTCATAAGCAAACTTGAATCAAGTCAAGCTTATAAGCAACTATGGCAAATTATTCGCAACTTTTTCACAAAATAGTGCATTGAAGAAGAAGGGTGAATGATTTACGTGAGTTGAAGAAGAAGGAGGATGATTAAGGAAGATGAGATTTGTTCACGCCTAATTTGATGTGAGATTTGGATAGATTGTGTGATCATAATGTGAATGTAATCCCATGAATATCGTGGGTAATTTAGAGGATGACTAATTTACCCATTTCTCTAATTACCAACATTTAATCAATTTTTAGCTCTAAAATCACAACCATTGAAAAATCTAGATATGTGGCTAGGATTGGTCTCTATGGACTTACCCTACGAGGTGGTCTCATATAACCCTCTCTCTATATATATATATACATTTAGGGATTGGTTCAAATGAGACCAACCCTTTAAAGTTAGTCCATAGGAACACTTATGGACTCTTGATTTAAAATTTTAAATGGTGTAGTTTTCTAGTTATTTTAAAGGCTAATAAGGTATATTTGTACTTTCTATATCATCAATTTATTAAATAGGCGGGTTAATATCTTCAATTGCTATTTTTAAGGCAAATACAATCTTACCTTTTTCAGGTTGGCCAATTTTTGGAGAAAAAATGCATCAACTCTTTCCTAGGAATTGTACTTTTATACCGATTTTGCTTTATCATATATTTAGTTCAAAATTATACTTAGTTCAGTTGACTTGAATACTTAGTCATGTTTTATTGTATATTTAGTTCAGTGGATTTGTATACTTGGTTCAAAATCGTATTCTTAGTTATATAAGTAGTTTAGTAAGTAGTTTAGTGAATTTATATACTTAGTTATGTGGATTCGTATACTTAGTTCAATGGAACTGTATACTTAGCTATATAAGTAATTCAGTAGAATTGTGTATTTAATTCAGTAGAATGGTGTATTTAGTTCAATGTTTCGGTATACTTAGTTAATGTTTTTGTATACTTAATAATGTTTTAATGTACAGGTAGTTTAGTGTAATTGTATACTTAGTTAATTGTTTATGTATACTTAGTAATTAAAAATGTATAGTTAGTTTATTGGAATTGTATACTTTCATTAATTGTTGCATGATTCTGTTGCCAAATTTGAATAATTTGCAGGTTCGAATGGAGCAGTACATGTTTTTGCGATGCAGATATTGTTGTTGTGAAGAAAGGAGAGAGAGGAAAGGTGAATCGCATGATTATGGAGATGTGATCAATAACAGATCACGTCCCTAATTTGTAGGAAGCGGTTACCATATTTAGTTTATTGAATTCCTATTTTACCCCTTCTAATGTATACTTTCATATGAATTGTTGTATATATTTGTTATATCTTGACTATTGATTTATTTTTTGGATGGTGTAGATCTTGTCTTATGGTCTTATCTAGGAGGGTGGTCTCACAAGATCCCATCCATATATATATATATATGGAGAGAGAGAGAGTTTTTGTATACTCTTGGTATTATTATTTAATTAGAGAATTCATCATTCAAATGATTGCAAGTTTGCTAATCATATGATTTGAGAAGAAGGAACACGAGATTTGAACCACCAGCCTCTGCGTTTCTACGAGAATCAGAATAGAAAAGCCCCCAGGTGTCCCTACAACGAGATGACAATCACAATTAGGTAATTTTTGTTTGCTTTGACTATTCTGTAAAACTTGTGACATGATTAGAAACCTTTTTTTTTTTTCCCAATTATTTTAGGGATGGAGCAGGTAAGGGGCGATAATGATGTGTTCCCAAGTGTCTCAAAAGTGGAGGTCATCTTCATACAGGTGGATACCATCTTTATTTCTTCTTTAGAATAATAGAGATAACAGCAGTTATAATTTCTGGTAACATAACAAGCAATATTATCTACCAAATAACTGTTAGTAAACCCTAACAACGAGTTGGTGGTCTTTTATGCACTTTATGTACATATAGATGGAAGTTAAGGGCAATAACCCTATTCCAACTTTCTCCAAGCGATAAAAAGTACCATAAGAGGATACCAATTGATTCTTATGTTTTCACTTAAAGATCAAAGATAAAAGCATACATGTAAAACTCAAGGGTCTCAAGATTTTGAATAATTCTGCAATCATGCAACACTTCCACAAAATTAAGTAATACTATATTAGTCACTCTCAATGCAATTCACATGCCTGCAAACACTTGGAAAGCTTCTTGTTTGACTTTACATTACCACCAGCTCATTAGCTTTTGGTACGAGGCTCACTCTTGGCTTACAAAGGGAATAATAACATAGCCTCAGGATCAGATGTCAATAATGTTATTAATTATCAATCCGTATGGACATTAGCTCTGCCTGCATCAAATCAACTCGGTCAACTTGACCGAAAATCTTAAGACATTTTTATACTAACACTAGCTCACACTTCTTACAAGGACACCAAGACGCAATTGGAAAATTTCAGAACATGTCAATTAACGATTCTGACCGGCCATTTCTGTTTATTTCCATAACTTGACCGAGCTGTCGTGGCTAGCAGAGGCGACCATTCCCGTCAGAGGTGACTGTGCTAAAGCAGCAACTATGTTCTCGTGTGCAGGAACTGTCATGCTTTTGTTCTCGACCATGTTCCACAACTCCAGAGACTACATCATTAAGGTAAAAAGGAGTTAGGACATGAATATGGTTAGATCTAATTAAAAGAGGGTGTCTTTGTCTAGATGAGCTTATTTGAAAGATCTTATAAACTCCTACAATTTTATAAGATGTTTCTTATTTTGAAAATAAATTGTTTTAAGTGTTTGAATAAAATAAGACAATGGATTTTTAAGATGTTAGTAATGGCGATTTTGTAATTAAAAGAGTCAAAATTAAAGGAAATTGTTGAAAAAAGATTTTATTTTCAGAAGAAGTTGGGAGATCCCAACTTTCCTCAAAACAGCTTATAAGCTCAGCCAAACACCCCTAAAGATGGTGATGATCACTCTACAGCAAGCAAGCAAGCACCAAGAGAGAAGAGAGTAAACAAAGAAATCCATTCAAAGAAAAAGAAATTGAAAACCATACACAAAGAAATCTATTCAAAGATAAAGAAATTGAAAACCAAGGTAGACAATTTCAGCAAAACCCCGACACCTTCAACATAAGCTCTTTTCATTCCCCTGAAAAGCTCATGTTAATATAAGCTTTATTAAGCAATTGACTTGGTCTTTCAGTATATATTTATACTAAATTATTAAAAGGGTAACTGGTGGAACAATATGTGCGTGAGAGAGAAGAGAGGATGATTTACCCGTAACCCTCCAATCACCAAGAGAGCAGAATAACTTGGATGAAAAACACAAGAATGGAATTGGTTCCCATTGGCGTTGAGCTCATGGATGCACTCTCCGGAGGCCAATGACCAAACTTTAATGCTGTCCTCACTGACAGAAGCCAAGAGATCACCATTAAGATCCCAGCACAGGTAGTTCACCACACCAGAGTGTCCCTAATAAACCACCAAAAACTCATTATAACAAGCAAAAGCAAAATTATATGCACAAAAGAAAATGTAGATTTACTGAATGAAGCGTGAAATTAATTACTTAAAGCCCCTACGATAGCTGAGATGGTACTAGAAATTAACAAACCTGGAATGAATGTGTTTGCCTGTCGCTTTCAACATCAAATATGGAAACCACCTTGTCTGATGCTGCTGCCAGTAGATGTCCAGTTATGGGTTGAAATCTCACTTGTGCACTTCCTCCTTGCTACACAATGCAATCGAGAAGATTGAGCTCAAAACAATAAAATCAACCTCAAGAAATTTAGAAGACATGTGAAGATGTAAGAGATCAAAGATCCATATTCGGCACCCAACCTTGGAAACCCGAGTGCATGAAAATGGACTAATACTCCAATAATGTATTTCATTGTTACTATCGCAGAAACAGAAAAGATCATTCTTCTTGGGATGGAAATCGAGGGACATCACATGGGAAGTATGCCCAGTGTAAGCATGCAGACAATAGCTTGGCTGCAATAAAAATTATATAGTCAGTACCTCCTACTGCAAATATACACGCAGATTTGTAAGCATCAAGTGTTTGCGAGGTGCAACTGCATATATATGATAGCGAAAAAGTCTGAAACAAAAATGTGGGCATGCGAGTACATGGTGCACACAGAAGATCACACCATATTAGCAGTGAGACCTATATGATTACGAACACCGTTCAGAAATCTGGATAAGTACAGTCACAGAGTGATAAGCGCATCACCCAGCAAAGATCCTGCACCTAGTTTTTCTTAGACTACTATTACCCCTTGGTAATTTTTAAGAGCTTTTTCTCAACAGTCCAAAAAGTGAAAGAATTGCAGATTGAATGGAAGAGATATCATTACATTAGCTGCATCCCACAATCTGACAGACTTGTCAAATGAAGCCGTCAAAGTTGAGTTGAATTTGGCCGGAAGCGAACATCCGTAATCAAGTATTGATGTTCTTCTGGGGTGGTCTCCGTTTGCAGAGTGTTCATGTTCCAAAGAACAGCCTAAGCAAGTAAGGGGGGAAATCCAACAACAACAATTTAAAATAAGTAAGAACAGAATGAAAATGTGGTGATAACACATGAGGAGGAGCCTCATTAAGCTAATTTAACGTTGTGTTTGTGTGTCCATTATAATGTGGTAAAGCCACTAAACTTCGGAGGACCAGCTATACCTTTTTGTCATGCCCAGCACTAGCTAACAACTTCCCATCAGAAGAAAAATGGCAACAAGTCACTTTATTTCTCGTCCGTATACAACCAACTTCTCCAAATGAAAAACCTGTAAGTCAGACATAAAGTATTCAAATTAAACTTTCTGTTGAAATGGCAGTTGCTAATTTAAATAAGATCCAAACAACCATAATAGAAAACCACCTTTAGAAGTCTCTGTTTTATGTTCAGTAAGAGTTTGTTTCAAAGAGCCATATAAATTTCCATCCCCTCCATCATGCGACAAAAACGAATCAACATTGTCTTCAAGGGAACCAACATCTCCAAAATTCTCCAAGTCATCCTGTAAAAATAACATAATTTAAGGAATTCAAGGCAACATATTGCATGTCGCAACTCTCAGAATTCACAATCTCTTGAAGATGAATCCCTGATTAGCATCTTCACTATTAAGCACCAAAAATAATAGGGATAAAGATCAATCTCTGACAAAATAAAAAGAAAAAACGAAAAAAGAACATGAACACCAGTAGATGCACAGAACATTATAAAAACTAATATACGCTCAAGTAAAAACCTTTATGGTATATAATTTTTGCAAGCATAATGATTTAGAAAGATGTATCATCTAGAAGGTTAGGTATCAAGACAATGGAAATACATAAAATAACCCTTCAATAGAACCCGGTCTTACAAGCTGATTTGTAGATGATGCAATTCCACCAGCTCCTTCTGCACCATACATCATCATACTCTTGGACACACTATTGACATGCTGAAGACTGCTAGCAGTAGTCATTCCATCACCAGGTGTATGAGTTGATTGTGGTGAGCCAGGGGAAGGACCTACTGTATTTCCGGTACCTGTGCTGTTAGCAGGCCCTGATGAAGAATGCTGCTTTCTTTTCCTGTTAGTCTGTTTCAGGTCAAAGGCATTTGTCAAACCTTCGTATCGTCATGAATAAAGGCAGGTGATCATCAAAATGATGCTTTTAACCGGGGCATTTATGAAATCAAAATGACAAATTGCCATATTATTTGGCTGAACCCACAAAAAATATCAAAACTGCACAAGAATGAACTCACCTGTGGCAAATGTTGTTGTTGTTGTTGCTGCTGCTGCAACTGATCCTGTTGTTGAGAGGAAGACTGCGGCATTTGGGCCATTTTCATCTGCTCAGGGGGAAAAAACATTGCAAGCATCAAGAGCAAGTCAACATGAAAGTTTATCTGAATCCGGATGTTCTAATTTCATTGTTTTGAGGTGTAAAAGGTGCAACTTTAATATAATTTAGTCAGTTCAATCGAAGTTTTTCACATAAGTATATTACAGTATCTTAGGAAAGTTCTTTTTTAATCAATATAGAGAAAAAAAAAATTGCAGATGAGGCAAATACATAACTCCCCAGGGCAATAGAAGTCTCTAAGTTTCTACTTTAGAAGTGGAAAGTAACAAAATTCTTTAGGCGCAGCAGAGAAGGAAAAGCCACTCAAATACATAGAGCAGGAAGAATAAAAGATTTCAAGGGCAAATTGCCAAAATATGGCAAAAATGGTATGAGTTTGTGCAAATATGGTGAAAATCAAAGGGTTTGTGCATTTGTTCGGTGGCGCACATGGGTTGTGCGCCAGGATTAAAAAAATTTCAGCAGGCGCAGCTTAAGCATGCGCCAGCAGTTGTAAAAATTCCAATTGGCAAATTGGGGGTGGGGTTGGCTGGGGGTGAGGGTTGGCTGCGGGCAGTGGGTTGGGGTGGGGTTAGTTATTTTCATTATGTTATATAATAATAAATTAATAATTATTCCATGTAATTAGTTCATATGTAACTTTTTCGTTTTTATCCTGCTTTTAACGTACAATGTATCAAATTAATTATTTTTTTACGATCTTCAATTTGACATCCATATTGCATATTTTTGCAAGAAAAAAAATACATAGTTATAAATTGGTCTCGATTTGAGAAGTTTATTCTTGCACGATATACGTATAGTACTTAGAATTCGACAATACCCCTAATTTTTACCCTAAATACACAATCATAAATTTTTACCTCGATTTGATAAATTTAAAATTTTTTCGGATTAAAAATTAAAGAACATCGATTTTACGTATAAACTAATTACATGAGATAATTATCAATTTATTATTACATAAACTAATTAGTTTATTCTTGCACGATACACGTATAGTACTTAGAATTCGACAATACCCCTAATTTTTACCCTAAATACACAATCATAAATTTTTACCTCGATTTAATAAATTTAATACGTATAAACTAATTACATGAGATAATTATCAATTTATTATTACATAAACTAATTAGTTTATTCTTGCACGATACACGTATAGTACTTAGAATTCGACAATACCCCTAATTTTTTTACCCTAAATACACAATCATAAATTTTTACCTCGATTTGATAAATTTAAAAATTTATGATTGTGTATTTAGGGTAAAAAAATTAGGGGTATTGTCGAATTCTAAGTACTATACGTGTATCGTGCAAGAATAAACTTCTCAAATCGAAACCAATTTATAACTATGTATTTTTTTTTCTTGCAAAAATATGCAATATGGATGTCAAATTGAAGTTAATTAATTTGATAAATTGTACGTTAAAAACAGATAAAAAAACGAAAAAGTTACATATGAACTAATAACATGAAATAATTATTAATTTATTATTATATAAAATAATGAAAATAACTAACCCCACCCCAACCCACCCCCCAGACCAAACCCCAACCCCAACCCCCCCCCCACCCTCACCCCAACCCCAGCCAAACCCCACCCCCCCCAATTTGCCAATTGGAATTTTTACAACTGTTGGCGCATGCTTAAGCTGCGCCAGCTGAAAATTTTAAAAAAATAAAAAATTTAATCCTGGCGCACATGGTTGAAGCGCCACCAATTGAGGTGGCGCACAACCCATGTGCGCCACCGAACAAATGCACAAACCCTTTGATTTTCACCATATTTGCACAAACTCATACCATTTTTGCCATATTTTGGCAATTTGCCCAGATTTCAAAGTCCTTTGTAAGAATAACACAAGCATAACTTCGCAGTAGCAATAATCTGTGATCCTCAATTTGGCCCTAAACTTGGAGGAAATGAGCAGTTAGAAATGTAGCAGGAATTAACTATTACAACTTTTCAATCTAGAATGGAAATTTTTTAATGACTCATTAGTTTGAAAGAAAATTTGACCTAAAAGCACATAGGATGACAGGAATTCAACACTTATTTCCTATGACAATAGTCAATTCTGTCTGTACTCGAGGGAATCATTATTGACAACGAAAGAGTAACAGGTTCACCCCAACAAACAAAAAGCTGATGCAGGCAAGGCAGCAATACAAAATATATAATCCAAGAAAAAAGTGACAAAGCTTAACTTTCAATGAAGCCAAGTTAACTATCATACATTTAACATCTAAAGTATAAGCTTCTCGGAAACATACAGTATTATGAGGGATATATTGAAACTAAAACAATTACGTTCCATTTGAAATTAGTATGAGTCATGCTTATCACAGACTCATTGTGTCACCTAAAATGATAGGGGGCCGAAGATTTACATTGTAAAAAGTTAACTTGAAAAGAAGAATTGATTTTATTCCTGTATAACAAAAAGATACTAACTCCAAGACACAAAACATCCCCAATTGCCACAAGATAGCAAAAGAAGAAGTTTACTCCGTATATCATGATTCATGAATACCTAAATGTCAATGACATATAAGCATTTATTGGATTTCATGCACAAATTTTAAGCAGACATGCATTATTGTTCGAAATTTCATGGACATTATTAACCTTCGGTGAATTTGATTGCACCGGCGAGCAAATAGATCCATCATTTCTAGGAGGCTGACCATCTTTTGCATTAAAATTACCCCTTGGTAATCCTCCAAAACCATAGTTAGCTGAATTTCCGAGGTTCCCTTGTGCCTGAGCTTGTGCTAGAACCTGCTGCTGCTGTGATGCCAAAAGGAACTGGTTTTGGGTCTGCAGATTGGGCTTTTGTACCTGTAAACCCATACTTGGTCGTAATTGGTCAATTCCCTGCATAATATTGTTCATCATAAGAATTTACCCCATAAAAACAGATACTTCCTTGAAAGAATGTGAAAACCAAAACCACGAGAAACTCACTGTCAGCGGCCAACCCTTCAATGGAAGACCAGTTACTCCTTGACTCAACCCTGAAATAACAAAAAGTTGATGATTCTAAGTCACATAAGCTACCAGACCAACATTAGTATCAACCTCAGATTCAGAAAGAGAAAATTAAAGTTTCCATATATTTTTTATAAACTAAAGCTCTGAAGCCTAAGGGCAGTTTTGCAATCTAAATTCTGAAGTCGATTACATTGGATAATAACAAGGACACAATTATACACCTTACTTCAATAAGGCGAGCATGCCCAGTACCAAGGCTCCAGGGGACTTTTGTGCCTTGATGGACCTTGCCTAACAAGGATGGCATCAACAGTGATGAAGCTCTCTCTTTTTCACTCTCTCCCAAAAATAGTAAAAGGTGCTGAAGTTGCACTATGTATAATGCAATCTAGAAGATTAATAATTTAATACTGTGCTAGAATGGTGTTATCAACAGTGATAGAAGCTAGGAATCTCCCTCCCTCCCAAACAACTATGATGGAAAGAAGGTAATGCAAGATCACTGAAAACTCATTGATAGTTCATCAATCATAGTAGCGCTTAAACATGGAAAATAATGACTTTCCTCCATCATTGTTCCTCAAACCTACTGGATATATTCAACATCATTGCACTTGCATGTTAGAGTCGGATTTTAATAATGTTATCTTTATGATCAGCAATCAGAGCAATTATAAAAAAATATCACAAGTGACAATTCAAAGTTGAGGAACTCCATTATATGATACCAACAATAGGTAGAAGAACTGTTGTTTTGCTTGTTGACAAGTAAAGGTGGTATTCTTTGGAATTAAAATATATTGTATTCTATGAAGTATTATCCCAGGCAGTAAACAGTGTGGAAATAAATACAAAAGAATTGACAATAGCAGCTTCTCCTGTTCACTTAATTTGTTACTGCATAGAAGAGTTCTCTTGAGCTTCCAAAAATATTCCGTACTTTTGAAAATCAAATATAGTTCATATCGCGGTGGATCAAAGATGCAAGAAACATGCAAGTTTTGCACAAAATTATCAGGTGGAGAATATGAGTTACAATAGCAGAATACATACTTTTACCGCATATGTTTTACTTATTTAACATGATGACATGTACATGCATTGTACGATCTCATTTTTTAACTGTCTCCATTTTCATTTCCTACTTATCCAAAGTAATGATATTTCTGAAATGTTGTATATGGGTTCCAAACGGCAGTGGCGAAAATATTGAAAGTTTTCGACAAAAAAAAAAAAAAGGTTTGGAGGACCTCAGTACTATACCTGCACCACCAAGTCCAGATTTTGACTGAAGAATTGCCTGCCCATAAATAGATGATGGGTCCATAGGCAAAGATTTCTGAGTTGCGCCCAAGTTAACTTCCGCTTTAATGTCCTAGAACAAACAAAATGGATATGGTTGAGTACAATGAGGAAGCAAAAGAGAACAAAGAAAAGTAGCCAACAAAAGAAATGGTTTTAGTAGTACAGTTGCCAGTTGAGGCCGCCTTGCATTTGCTGCAAGGCTGCAGACATGCTCCCGGAATTGCCTTGCATCAACTGTCTGAATCAGCCACAGGAAGATAATCAATGATTCATTGAGCTATATCCCAATTTAAAACTTAAATTCCAAGAAATCAAGTAAGGCCATATTAATCTTACCCTTGTTGATTGGAAGCTGGCTTGAGAAGCGCCATTCTATTAGCATCAATAAGGCCTGGAGATGTTTCCGAGTCCATGGAATTGGGATGCTTCATGTGTCCTTCATACATTTTCATAGCTAATACACTGGCAGATTGCTGCCCAACCATTCCTTCAGAGTTCATCGAGTTCATGGGACCGAGAGGGGATGGTTCGATCCCTTCGCTGTAACTGGGCATTGCGCTGCTGCATGAGTTGCAACTGCTGCATTTGCAGCTGCTGCTGCTGCTCCCTCGCTTTAATTTGTTGTGTCTGGATTGAGTGGACAACACAAAGGAAAACTTGTCAACATATGCAGCCCACTTAAAAACAAAAAGGTGGTGCAGTTATTATTCATCTAACTAACTGCAGATTCTTGAGAAACCTCTATGTAAGCTGCAGCTGCCTCAGAATGCTTCTCATTTGTCCTTGCAATGAAGATGTCCCAAAAGACGGACCACCATTCAAAAAGAAAACCTCCAGGCGCATCAATAGCTACAAACAGAGTAGAAAGTGTAAGTTAATAGTTATCATCTAAGGCTGTCATTTTCTTCGAATGGCATAAAGAAACCCATTTCGCTGAACGAAATTGGCACTAATTTTTCCTCCACCATGTGCCGTATAACAAATCCCTTACCTACAGGATCACTAGCAACTTTTCCTTCTGTCATGAAAGCTTTCGCAGAATTATGCAATTTTCTTTTCAACAAATAGTCATGAATGTAGACATCAAGCCTGGAAAAGACATACCAAAAATAGAAGTCTTTATCAGCAGTAATTAATCTGAAAATCAATAGACACTCAAAAGAAAATAAGCTGTTTCCATCCGTCAACTCAAGAAATTTTAGTTGATGGTGTGTTATATGTAATTATATCCGATTTTCAAGCATTCATTGACTTAATTAGATATCTTCCTAAAAATACGCTAAAAAACAATAAACAGAAAACACCAAGAGAGAAGTCAATTGGTCTCCTTTCTTAGTTCTCACACAAGTGGAAAATCAAGAAGGAATGAAATTGTACAAATTAAACATTCGAGATTCCTTACATCTTATCTGCTTCCCAATTACTCTGAGCCATGACTGTTACTCCCAAAAGAATCTACTCCTTCAGTCTCTTTTTCTTTCTCTGTAAACTGGTCCAGTAATATAAATGATTTAGTCAGAAAATTCTTTCGACTACAATTGTAAACAAGTACAAAGTCACAAATCTCTGGAAAAAAAAAGGATGTGATGGAGAAGTGACTCATAATTTACCAATTAGAGAGATCAAACTCTACATTAACGATCCGCGCAAGATCCTTGCATCAATAACCCTATATGAACTAAATTCACAGAAAAAAAAAAAATCCCGTAAAACACTTAATCAAAAGAAGATAATTACTGAAAAAGAAATGCCATTCTAGTCCAAAAAAAAAAAAAAGAAATTATCTCGAGTTCATACACTTGTCTGTCAATTCACTTCCGATTGCCGTAAATTCTTCAAATATAATCGAAATATTCCCTTAGATCAGCAAATACTGAACTCAGAACGCAGAATTCATCAAATTCCTCACAGAGATCGCGATCTCGAATTCAAGTTTAACTAAAGTAAACTCCTCCTCATTTATTCAAAGCTACACAACAATTGCAAACATGCATACGAACGTGACGCTCCTGGTCGCAATTATTCAATTTCAACAAATTACTCGAAAAAACGAAGAACCTAAAATCTCAAAGCCAAAAAAAAAAAAAAAAGATTTCACCAATTCCAGTGAAGAAACGGAAACTCAACTTAAAGAGTGAAGCTGGAGACAGACGAAAATTATCGGCAACGGAAAGCCGAAAAACAGCTGGAAAAGTGGTCACGTAGGGATCTGGGCCTGAGGCATAGGGTGGGGAATCAAACGCGGGTTTATATAGGGTGTAGGCTCGGACTGAGGTTCGGGGTGGTATCTAATGCGGTTCTGAGGTTCGGAGTGAGGTTTAGTTGGGTGTGGTGATCAGATGTCTTAAATATCGAACGGCTTTTAAGTTAGCGAAGCGGTGCTAGAGTGACAGCTGGCACATGCAGAAGGGGTTGGAGCGGGGACATGGTGGGTGACTCAGAGTTGTAACGTGTTCTATGTTTAAGGTGTTCGAAAGTGAGGGTCCTTTTCAGCTAACACTTCGGATTCGGGAGGAATTCGAGCCTGGGCGTCGAGGTCGGGTTCTAGAGAGAATATTGTTAGAAAAATCTTGATGGTATTTAAGACGAGTATAACTAAGGCTACTATTACGGAAATGGATCATCTAGGCTGTGATTGGTTATGCTTTCATTTTCCACTTTCATTTCTAAATGAATAGTTGTGAAAAAAAAAATTGAAAGTAAAAGTTGAATGGATAGAAAAAAATGAAAATTATATTGATGTGATGGAAAGTCTTTTAGAGATATTAATTGTTTATGGAATTTTTTGTAGAAATAATATTTAAAACATAATGTAAGAAAATTGAATAAAAAATAAAAAAATTGACCCAAAAATAAGTTTTGTTAGAATTGGTTTTATATAATACTGTCACATTGATTTAAGTTCATGAGATGAATCCTATAAAACAAAAAAATTGTGTTGTTTTTATGGGTTTGGATTGGGATTCTATTTACGTAAAGGATTGGTCTCATCACTCATGGTAATGTTTATGAGATCGTCACATCAGTGGCGTATCTATTAGGTGTAATGGGGGTACAAAAAACCAACAATAATGTTTAGTTAAAATATAACAATAATAGTTTTGTACCCCTATTTTTACAAGAATAATTAGAAAATTTAAATAATACAATACAAATTTTCAAAATAAAATTTTTAAAAATTAAAAATTAACTTAACAACATGGATAAATAAAATAAATGGTAAAATCTATAAAACAATAAATATAATAAAATCAATAGTGTTAACAAAACTATGTTTTCTTGTCTCCTATTTTAGTTCTTATATATACATACATATATATATATATATGTATTTTTCCATGTATTATTATCCGATCAGCTCTTACAAAAATCTCTGCACCACTTTACACATAAAAACGACTTTTAAAAATAAAAATGCATCCAAATTTATGACTACAACCTTGAAAAAAAGTATAACATAAATCTCCATACTTATTATGGATATAAACATGACTAGAACATAATGTGCAATGAAGTTGCACCTTTTGCGGTTTTATGAAAAATTAATTTTCAAATATCAAAGACAAATATATAGGAAGTTATTAAATAGTACTTTTTTGACTTTATCAATAAAAATTATTAAATAGTATTTCTCATATGATACTATTTTATAAATATTACAATATAGGAAGTTAAAGTTCATAAACATGTATATTCGAAAAATGCACATGTCATTGTACAAATGGGAGGTCTCACGTATATACAACATATGCATTGCACGGGATCTCATATAGTCTTACTTTAACCAGTTGCAATTGTACCTTTTATTTTAATGAAATTTTAAACAATGTTTATGTGCAATATATTTTTTATCTATCGTACCCCCATTTTCAAATTTCTGGATCCGCCACTGCGTCACATACAAGTTTTTATCTTTTGGTTATTGTGTCTCTCTCCAAAATTTACAAAAAAATTACATAATGGAAATATAGAGGATCTGGGTCCTACGATTACTTATTAAAAAACTTTTTTTTAGAATTTAGGTCACATTTGCGCAACATTCCCAAAAAAATGACATTTTATGCTCTCATGCTTTATCCCGACTTTTCTTACGCTCGCGTATTTTTTGTGGAATTTTTTATGTTGTTGTTTTAAGGTTGTTTCGTAATTCGAATGTCTTTCAAACATGTGTCAGTGAAACATAATTTCTGCCACAATTAAATAATCAATTTTATACTCAAAACTTTACAAACAACCGAGAAATATATACACAAACAACACTTATTGAGACATAATCGCATTGGAAATAATATAGAAACAATACAGATAGAAAAACACAATTTAATTTTTGATTTAATGCATTAAAAACATCAAAAACAACCAATAAACAATACAACAACATTGAGAGCTATATAAAAACAATTCACAAACAACAAAATCAATATAGAAAGTAACGTTGTACCAAAAAAATTTAAAATAGGTAAAAGTTGCATTGAAACATTGAAAACAATATGTAAACAATAATACAATATTGAAAGCATTACAAAAACAACATAAACAATATAAAAAACAACACCAGAACAAAAAAAACATAAAAATAGGTAAAAGATACATTGAAAAATCAAAATAACACAGAAATAACCAAAAAATAATATAAACAATATAGAAACAAAATTAGAAACAACGTAAACAACATATAAAATAACACGGGAACAAAAAAAACGAAAAGAGTGCAAATGTCCAAAAAAAATGTAGGACCATAAAAATGTTCAAAACAAAACGGGAAGCGCAAAAGGATGTTTTTTTTCTCGTAAAGACTTTTTTGTTTCTAATGGAGATCTTTTTTATCTGATAATTCCTTTCCTACGCTCAACTATGTCTGAGATGGCAATTCCGTCCCCTCATTGTTGCTAGTTTGCTACCATGTTACACCACTTGATGTACATAACTTGGCTTGGCCAGAGTTGTGGTTGAGATCAACTGACTATCACCAATGTCTTACACTAGAAAGAAACATGAATAGAGATGGCAACAGGATGAGTCTGGGATAGGTTTGACCAAAATCGAGACCCACCACCAATGAAAAAAGAGACTCGGGATCCACCCCACCCCATCTATGGACCCATAATTTGGCGGGTCCAACCCGCTAGACACGCCACCTAAGTTTGCTGCAAAAAATTAAGCATATCACCATGCTGATCACACATCGAGTCGAGACCCACTCCAAATAGGGCGGCTTCATTGTGGGTCCAAATTTGAACCCGCCCTATTACCATTTCTAAACATGAATGCTTTCCTAAGATTAAAACCCACATTAATGAAAACCGCAGGATATGTTTGGCCTAGTTAGTGTTATGGTTGGATCAATTGTCTGCTACCAAGGTCCTATACCAAAAAGAAACACGATGTTTTCCTAGGATTTGAATCCACAATGATAACCTACTCCGTTGCCAGTCCAATTATATATGCCCGGGGGTAGAGAATTTCTAACACACGATTGCTTTGCTTTTGAAGCAGTTTCTTCCTAAAAATTTGGAGTCAAATTCACATATGCCCTCTTAAAAAATTAAAATTTAAAATAAAATATCAGGGTAAAAAATAGACAATACATAATTATTCGATCAGAAGACCGATCTTGTTTGGTATTCAATTTGTATAATTAGAAATTATTGACAAACAAATTATTTAAAAATAAATAATTTATGCGAGTGTGATTCGATTTCAAATTGTAGTGTAAATGCAATAGTTATTGTGATTTTTAATAAAAATAGTGATTGAATATACCTGACGAAAATGTGAGAGTTAATTAATGTAACGGCCCGCCTTCTAGATTGAAGGTTGTCCCCACAAACCAACACAAGTCTTTCCAGCGCGTTTTGTCCTCACTCACGCGCACCCTGAGAGCAGCTTCCCAGGGGGTCACCCATCCCACAATTGCTCCGGGCCAAGCACGCTTAACTTCGGAGTTTTTATGAGAGAGCACCAGAAAAGAAGATGCATCTTATTAATATGAATAATACCTATCAAATCTTTTAAGCTCTCCTCAACTGTATAGTCCCATACCTACACAATCTCAGAATCTCCTCTTTTGGGGTGTAGGATCGATTCATTCATGTCCCCCTCCGCCTAAAAGCCTGTCAGGAGCCGCTTCTTGTTCGTGCCTTTTTGCACCGACGATCACTCCCGCCTCTTCTACCCCCGGCCACAATTAATGAGTAATGTAATTTATAAGAAATTATAAATGTTGATTCAAACAATTGATTTTAACATAAGTTTTTCAAAATAGTTTCATGGGTAAAATTCACTTTATCCCTTGTATTATTGGTTTTGTATCAAAACACCCTTATCTACTATCAATAGAGTCATTAAAAACTAAGTGGCGGCGGGCGTGAAGGGCTAGCCCATTTAGGCTCGCCCCTTGGCGGGCTACTAAATACTTAACCCACCCCCTACCTTAGGCGGGGCGGGCCGGCTCGACGGAACTGGCCCATTTTGACAGCTCTAACTATCAAAACCTTCAAATACCCTACTAAACTAGTAAAGATATATTTAATTGACAAAAATACTCTTGGAATATGTATAAAATGTTTAATTGCACATTTTATCTCCCCTACAATTAAATTGCAATTAATTTGATTCGAGATTTTAATTAATTCTAATTTTATTAAATAACAAGCCTATAGTTAAATAAGAAATAAATAAAATAGCAAAAGATATTATTATCACTATATGTGTATATATTATTTTAAAAAGTAATTATTAAAGTTCATATATTAATTGATATTCTTAAATATTTATATTAAATAAGATGTGATATTTGTACAACATATTAACTAATATACAAATTTATTTGTGAACGAAAATATAAATATTATAAACTATTAAAAAGAATCTTGTAATAATTTCTGACAACTAAATCTTAATAATTAGATTTAATTTTTACTAAAACTGATATTAATTATATTCTAAATAAACAAATATAATATTAATAAATTGAAAACACACTATTTTTTGAAAATTATTATCTAACTTAAGTAGTTTATAATATTATTAATTGTATTAATATTTTACAACATTTATTGTACAATATTAAATTCTCTTTCGCATATAATAAATAATTACAAATTCCACTAACATATTTCAATTACATACGTGCACCATACATAATAGAAATATATGTACTGTTAAATAATATCTATTAATTTGATTCAAAATTTATTGAAGTTATTTTTTTAATTTGTTTATTTTAAGTTAAATTTAAGATTAATTTTATTTATAAAATTTGCTTTGAACAAAAATTAGAATCAAATTAATGATATCTGATCATAGAGGGATAAAATATTTATAACTTATAATAGAGTATGCAAATTAAATTTATCATTTTATTTAAACTAAGGGTACTTTTGTCTATCAATATAACTTTTATAGATTTAATGGGCTCTTTGAAGGTTTCATAGTAGAGGGTGTAAATTGTAATTGATACAAAACCAATAATATAAGGGAATAAAGTGAATTTACTCGTTTACCCTAGTTTCATAAGCTAACAATACTTAATCTTTTCTCATCCTTCGTTTACATTGTTGAATTAATGAAACAGCTTGTTGCTGAATAAGTTAAAGGCCGTTGCAAGGTTGGATGCAACAATTTGTTGGGAGTAATCCATACGTTATTCATAATATGAAGAGGTTATCAAAAAGTCCCTCAAAAATCTATCAGAGTTACATCCGTCACCTTCTATTCAAAATATATGTATATATATATATATACTAATCCTTACTTAAACATTTTTCTGCAAACTCAATAACTAATCACATCAATTCCATACCCTTGTCAAATGTTAGAAGCACAACATATAGCAATGGTGGTGGTGGTGCAAATTCGGTGGTACCCTAGCATTATAGCGAAACTTAAATTTTGCGATGTTCAACTTATAATGTTTAAATTTTTAACTATTCAACATATATCTGGATTATTTATTTGTTTTCTTGTTTGTGATTTCGCTGTTTGGTGCGGTGTTTGTTTATCATCATCTTAGTGTGGTGTTTTTCTTGTGCAGATTCAGATGAGCAAGTTTTTGATCCGACATAGATAATAAATTTGATTATGGTCTTCAACGGGTTGCAGTCTTGCAGATATGGAATTATAGGTATTCTAGACACTATAAAATTTTCAAAATTGTAGGCTTTAAGCCGATTTTTGTTATTAACCTAGATGCTATTAATTTTTTTCATAGTTCATCTTTTATGATTTTCAATAAATTTGTTTATGTCTTGTATCGATGTATTGCTAATTTGAATTGATTAGTAAAATTATTTTTCTTCTCGAATTTTTTTAACTATTCCATTTAATTTAATGTTTAAATTTTAAGGTATAAATACTTCATTAATTTTAATCAATCTAGCCAGTTCTATATTTAAATTTACGATGTTACGTAGGTCTTAAGATGGCAAGGAAAAGTAAAAGAGTAAAAGGAAAAAAAGGGGAGGGGGGAAGGAAAGGAAATAAAAAGGTAAAGTGGGAATAAAACAAGCAAAGATAGGAAAAAAAGAGGGAAGAAGAGAAGGACAAGATGAGGAACGCAGTTGGTGGTTGGAGAAAGAAAGAGGGGAAATGGGGAAGAATAAGAGGAAAAAAGATATAAAAAAACAAAAGGAAAAAGAAAAGGCAAAGGTGATAAATTTTTATTTTTATTTTGACCAAAGATAAAGTGTATTTTAAGTTACACATCTTTGATTAAAATTTTTCAAAACAAGTGCATCATGTCACAATTTTTCTTTTTAATTATTTTTACTCAAAAAACTTCATCTAAAATTTACACATTTAAAATAAAAAAAATTGATTTAGAAAACGAGTCTAAGGATTGTGTTCGACTTTTTTGTTTTTGTATTCTTTTATAATGTTTATAAAATAGTCATAAAAACTATTTTTTGGAAAAAAACAAATGCAGATCTTGAGAATGCTATGTATCG
The DNA here is from genome assembly GCA_016081115.2 of Rehmannia glutinosa. Lineage (NCBI taxonomy): Eukaryota > Viridiplantae > Streptophyta > Magnoliopsida > Lamiales > Orobanchaceae > Rehmannia > Rehmannia glutinosa. Next base: position 223,246 of record JABTTQ020000101.1, on the reverse strand, counting down.
AAGTACGACCATCTCCAATAGTTCATTAGTTTGTAGTACTTTACTGCATATTCTACATTATTTATGTGCATAATCTGCAACATATCTCCAACAGATTGCACCATTTTTGTCCCAAAAAGATATATTTCGTAAGATTCCTTATTTTATTTATTTTAATATTAATTTTTATCACTTTATAATTGATAAACATATAACATATATAATTTTATATAATATAATACTTATTAAATTTATAATTTTAAATTAATCAAATTCAAAAAAATATGTGAATTTAATCAAAATATTGTATATGCCAGATTACTAAAAATATTGTGTCTATTTTTATTTTTATTTCACTAATTTTATGTATATTTATTATGTAATTTTATCTTTTTAGCGGCTTTATTTAATTTTTATCATTGTTGTAATTTTTTAATTTTTATCATTTTATTCAAATTAAAAATCATATTATTTAAAAGAATTATCACATATACTTAAAATAATTTTAATATTATTTCTATTAGATTAATTAAAATAAAAAATTAATTAAAATATTCAAAATAAATAAACCATGTTTAAAAATTAAAGAAACCAAAAAAGATATCGTCAAAATAGTGCAACACTAGAAATGGTGGTGCACTATTGAAAAACAAAAATAGTGCCACAAAGTGGCACAGTCTTCGAGTAGCACACATCGGTGCCCCGATTTACATGTCTGCAAAGATGGTCTAAATGAAAGAAGAAAATGTAATGATACAAATAGTAGTCGAGTGGTTAAAGACTCCTAAGCTTAGGTTAGAGATATGATGTTCGATCCCCATCAAGATTTGTACTCAAGAAAAAAAAATAATATATTGATTGTATCTGATTGATAATTAAAAAAGTAAGAGAAAAAATAATAATGTCAATGCCGATCTCATATATATATATATATATATATTCCACATATTTCATATAATACTTCAACAACACTGAATACACCATATACAATAATAATGAACTCATTTTGTATGTATAAATAATATTCACAAGTTAAATTGAAATACGAGATAAGAAATCATAAAAATATATACATTTATTGAAATATTTTACAAGTATATGATCAAACAAAAAAATCATCCTAACAAAAATATTACAAAAAACTCTTAAAAGCAATCCACTCCACCCGAAAAAAATAAAACTAAAAAAATTTGTTACATCTTATTTGATCTTCACAAAATTTTGGATTGTGAATTCCAATGGGTTGTATTGGAGTTTTTTTATTATCTACTATATTTGATATATATAAATTGTATTTGTTTTACTCAAGTTCATTAGAAATATTAAATTCTCAATTTCTCATTTTTCAATCTGAACTTTATATTCTAGTCACACACATATACTTATATTTCAAAATATATTACACCAGTAAGAGCTACTAGAACCACCACATACACAATTTTAACCTTATGTTATATAAATGTGACAAAAAAATATATTTAACTATATTTAGAGGCAACAGGGCCGATTTCTTGCATTTTGACAAGTAATGGTGTGTCTTGTCTTTTGACAAGTTTCTCTTAATATTATTTCTGTCGAACAATACTTCAATTAAATCTCAATGACGAACGAATTCCCTTCCATAGAGGATCTATGCAGACGTATGCAATTGGAGGAGGAGGAAGAAGGTGGGTTAGTCCTTAAAGAAACTGATGTTGAGAAGGCGAGTCAGGAATTCCGTTGGTGTTTAGTAGGTCGCTTTTTATCAGATCGTATCGTTAATTTTGCGGCTATGAAAAATACCCTTGCATCCATCTGGCGTCCAGTGAAGGGTGTTTTCCTAAGAGATTTAGGCCCAAATTTATTCTTGTTTCAATTCTTTCATGAGATGGACGTTGCGAGAGTGCAGAAGAATGGCCCATGGACGTTTGACAACTTATTGTTGATTACTAAAAGGCTAAATGTGGGAGAACAACCATCAAAAGTCCAATTGTTTCTTACTGAATTATGGGTCCAGGTATATAATTTACCACTCGGTTTCATGACTGAACGTATTGGTAATGATATTGGAAATTTTATTGGTATTTACCTGGAGGGAGATCAATACAGTTTTGGGGGTATGTGGAAGAATTATATGTGAATTCGAGTGGCTTTTGATGTCTGAGGTCCGTTAAAGCGTATAATGAAACTAAAAAAACCTGGAGGTGAGTGGATATGGATTAATTTCAAGTACGAAAGACTTCATTCATTATGTTTCTTTTGCGGAATGCTTGGGCATTCGGACAAGTTCTGTGAAAAGTTGTTTAATACATCAGAGGGAAAAGATATCCGGGCTTATGGGGTTTGGCTAAAAGCCACATCTCGCAAATATCAATCGATGACGGGTCACGCCATGGTTGCGGCTTCGGTTCCTGACTAATTAATTAGCAATTCTCACGAAGAAGACGACGGTTACTCTTCGGCAAATTTAACTCCTAATCGTGTGCCTAAAAATCCGGAGGATCCAAATTATAAAAGAGGGAAGAACGTGGCTCATGGGTGCTTGAATTAGGAGGAGATGGAGGTAGTGGGTTGGCAGTTTCTAATGTAACAGTACCAGAAAACATGAATTCTCTTGGGGAAGGACAAACATTAATTGTATCGGGAGAAAAAGAAAGAATTTATGGAGACCACAAAAGACGCGTCGTGTGGATAGTGATCCAATTGTAAAAAATGTGGGCGGTGGATCGGAGTTCCAAATTTAAGGAAGGCATCGGTTGGGTCGCAAGACCAAAAAACTTGTTGGAGGTAGGCTCGGTTCTCGTGCCCACCTAGCCCAACGAGTACGCTAAGTTGGAACTAGGTGGGGGCAACCCACGATTCAAAATGTTATTGCACTTAGTCCAACTCAAAAGGCCTTCTTTTATTTTTCAATTGAAACTATGATTAACATAGATAAGTTAGAACTAATCAGAGTCAAGCTTGGGTACGAGGGTTCTTTCGTTGTAGACAAGTCGGGTCATGGAGGGGGTTTAGCACTTCTCTGGAAGGAGAAAAATATGGAAAATCTTGTTAGTTTTTCTACTAATCATATTGACGTGGAAGTACATTTGAAAGATGTTGTGGTGTGGCGTCTGACAGGGTTTTACGGATTTCCCAAACATAACAGAAGACGTGAGTCCTGGAATTTCCTCAAGTTATTGGCAGCACAGTCCCCCCTTCCTTGGTGTTGCATAGGGGATTTTCACGATATTCTTTCTCCGTCTGAGAAAAGAGGTAACATTCCACATCCACCATGGCTATTTTTCGAATTCAAGGAAGGGATTGATGAGTGTTGTTTGATGGACTTGGGCATGGTTGGGTATCGCTTTACCTGGGAAAGAGGTAGAAATACTAATCATTGGGTTGAAGAGAGGTTGGACAGAGCCTTTTCTACGCAACCATGGTGCGGAATTTTTCCGAATTACAAAGTGTTAAATGTCGATGCTAGAATGTCTGATCATACCCAATTTTTTTGGATATTGGTCCATATTATCGAGTCAAAAGGGTTCAAAAATTTAGATTCGAAAATGACTGGTTAGGAGCCGGATTGCAAGAATGTTGTGAGCAGGGGCTGAGATAGAGGTATTATGGGCGATATCCAAAGTAAGATTAGCCATTGTAGTGCCGAGTTACAAAAATGGGGTGATGTTTTGCGGAATACGTTTAATGACAGAATTAATAATGTGAGGAGAGGTATGACTGAGTTCCGAGGCTACAGGGATCAAATTTCAATCCAAAAGTTTAAAGATGCACATCACACCTATAATAAGCTTCTAGCTCAAAAAGAAGATTTTTGGAAGCAATGGGCAAAGCTATTTTGGCTTAAGGATGGTGACTCTAATTCCAAATATTTCCACACGGTGGCTTCATCACGCAAGAGAAATAATTACATTTCTAAGCTAAAGAATGTCGATGGTGCTTGGCTAGAATGGGATTCCGGGTAGGGCAATCATATCATCAATTATTATGTTGATTTATTTTCCTCTTCGACTTGTGTGTATGAGCTAGTTTTGGAGTGTGTGGGGGCGAAGGCGACTGATGCTCAAAATCATTATCTGTTGGAAGCATTCTCGGAGCAAGAGATCGAAGAAGCTTTATTTTCGATGCATCCAGACAAATCTCCCGGGCCGGACGGTTTGAATCCTGCGTTTTTTCAGAAATTTTGGGATGTGACGGGAAGGGAACTCACGACAGCTTGTCTATATTTCCTCAATACGTGCTCATTCCCAGGGGATTTCAATGATACAAATATAGTGTTAATTCCAAAGAAATCATCTCCAGAGGTAGTCACGGACTTAAGACCGATTGCTCTTTGTAATGTGGCTTACAAAGTGATATCAAAGGTGCTTGCGAACCGCCTGAAATCCATTTTGCCTGAGATCGTTTCAGAAAATCAAAGTGTGTTGTCCCGCGCATACTTATTTCAGACAACATTTTAGTGGCTTTTGAGATAAACCACTATCTCAAACGAAAGAGCCAAGGGAAGAATGAGGTTGCGGCGCTCAAAATTGATATGAATAAAGCATACGACTAGGTTGAATGGGTTTATTTGAAGGCCATTCTCCTTAAGATGGGGTTTCATACTAAATGGGTGGATTTGATGATGCTTTGTGTGACTACTGTTCGATATAGAATTACGCATGGGGTTTTCGAATCAGAGCTATTTTCACCAACCCGTGGTTTATGTCAGGGAGACCCTCTCTCTCCATATCTATTTATTTTGTGTGCCGAAGGATTATCTGTGGTTATAAAAAAAATTGAATTAAGGGACTGGATTCACAGTTGTTGTATTGCTAGAGGTGCACCCACCGTCTCTCACCTATTCTTTGCCGACGACAGTTTCCTATTTTTCAAAGCTACCAGGAGGAGGCCATCAGAATCCAATCTTGCCTGGACTTATATTCGAAAGCGTCAGGCACTACAAGAAATTGGAGTTTCACCTACACATATATGTGTGGGTAAAAATATGTCGATGTGTGGGTATTTTACCCACACATTCTGCAAATGTCAACAAGTGTCACTATATTTCTGTAGCAAATATTTTCAGTGACACATTTATTTATGTGTGGAAAATCATTATGTTTTTACCTACACATATATGTGTCAATAAATATTTATATTATGTGTAGGTAATATGTATATCCAAGTGTGTAATGATGATGTGGACGGTGATGTGGACGTCACAGATGATGACATGGATGATTACGTGTCATCCATTTGGCGCATGATCTGTCGTGACGTGTGAAACTTTAGATAGTTGACACGTGGAAAATATTATGTGTGGGTAAATTAAGATTTATGTGTGGGTAATAATATAAAATTAATATTATTATGTGTGGCTAAAAATAAAATATGTGTGGCGAATGTGAATAACTATGTGTGAGTATTTTAGTTAAATGTGGGTAATAATAATATTCTATTTATTTTCCATTATATCATTTCAAATATTATGTCAATATTTATAGATTTAGTAACCATAGAATTTGAAAACATGTATTAAATATTTCAACTAATAGTCAAATGGGATATAAAATTATAAGAGAACAATGTTAATATTGAACTTACGATTATCCTAATAAATTTTCAAACACAATATCAAATATCTATTGAAAAAGTCGCAACTTGAACTAGACACCAAAGTAACACAAGCCACAAGAAAAACTAACAATACTAAGAACTCAAATAATATAATCAAATTCACCAACATAATCAACATGATTTGAATCATCAACAATAGGAGTTGTGCCATGGTGGGATGGCCTCGAAGAGTGGTCTGACGACACATGCGGTAATTGTGAAGGATGAATGACATTATTTTCAATCAATGTTTCACACAACATTTGGTAACCTCCTTCGGGCTCTTTAACACGAGACTTGTATTGATTCAATTCATCAAGTAAGTGGTTATATGTTGGACGACCTGATTCTTTACCCGTGCATGTGAACCGAGACTTACTTGGTGATCGTCCTCAACCAAATAAACGGATTGACTCTCGTCCAAGAACCTTCTCTAGGATTTATTTATCTGTCGTTTGAGGGCTATCACTTTTCAATTTCATCATTTCTCCCTATTAAAACACAAAAATTACATTAGAATATTAAAAATCAGATAGAGTATATTATTTTTGAGTTAAAAAATAGGAAATATTTACTGGTAGAGTATATTATTTTTGGCTAAAACAGCTGCATTGTTCTGGGTTTAAGACTATAGAGTATATTATTTTTGAGTTAAAAAATAGAAAATATTTACTCGTAACTAGAAATGGGTTTTCTTTTTTCAAGCAAAAAGGAAAACTTAAAGAAAAAAAATAGGGAACAAAGAAACAGAAGCCTGTATGCATCACATGGTTTCTTCAACCTCAACATCAAACCCTTTGTAAGCCAAGCCAAAAAGTATCAACTCCCACCACTCCACATGAAATGATTAGAAAATCTCCTTCACAATCAACAGACATCCATTTTTCCTTAAAGACCCATACGCAAGAACAACATGCTGGTATTGAAATTTGCCTAAGAGTTGCAAATTAACTGTGATTATTTATTTCCACCAAACATTTAATATTGTTCAATAAACAAATCAATTGTCCAAACAAGCTATTACTCACAAGTCTTAAGATATATATTCAGAATACTTGTATCTGAAGACTAAAATGCCCCCTTTACATATATTAGCCAATAATTAAATCACATAATCTAATTAAAGCTCCATATCTGGGTTTTCCTAACTTGTTTATTCATATTGAAATTCCTAGCAGGTAACTAGAAATGTGTAAAGTGATACTTACATATTTAGCTTCTAGTTTCGGAGGGTCTCAACCTTTAATAGGATGTCAAACCAGGAGACGCCAGGTCTCGATATGGCCAGTAGGCGAATGCAAATCAGCTCCATGCTCCACGTGATGGCGTGCTATTGTCTTTGAACCATTTCTACTTTTAGAGCGTCTTGACCACAAGTAATCCCACGTTTTTTTTAATCTTGTGTTGAAGTCACATTATCACCCATTGATCCACTAGAAATTGATGGATTGTTTGTTGTTGGAGAAGACACTGCATTTAAAAAATAAAGTTATTACATAACAAACAAGTCCAAAAATGTTGTTGTCTCTACTGGCTTTTGAAATTGAGGATTGAGATTTTCTTTTGGAAAATAAAGAAAGAAAAATCAAGGTGAGGCATTACAATTGCTAGTAGTAGGACGGAAACTGGTGGTAGTTATCAAGTGTATGAATGCTAGAAAGAGCAAGCCTCGATATTAGATTTTCCCACTGAAATCTAAGCATCTAAGCTCTCTACCCTCTAGTAGTTGATCCAATGAATTCATCCAAATCTAGCTTATGAAAGATTATACAATATTTACAGAGTAATCTTAACAGACAACAGAGAGTTGAAACAAGAAAGTATAACTGCTCATCAATCATGTCAATAACTCAACAAGAGTAGTTGTGATTGGAGTCTTCATTTCCAATTCAATAGATTACACACGGACAACATATTTACATGCATAGATGTGTGAAATATTCAACATGAACAACTTTTAAAGAGTTTAGAAGTCCACTTGGTGTTGTCTAGTGCAACTGATGAACAAAATCATCTTTCTTATACTTGTCTTACCAATAATCTTCAGCAATTTAATCCATGAAACGTCTCTTATATTTATCTTTCTCATAACTTCTGCAATTTAGTCCAATATACAATCAAAAGCTTGATCATGTTGTATTTGATCGATATTTAGATAAGCGTGAATAAGGAGTGGTATATTTAAATTGGCAAAGGTAAAGCTTTTGGCCTCAAAATAGCCCAAGAAGTTAAGTTCTCATGGACAATAAAGCAAACAATCAATTGTAGACACTGGATTGGTTGCAACACACACAGGACGGATTGGCAAAGTCTCAAGAACAAAAGACAATAAAAATACCAAAGAGCAGATAAAGTGAATTTTTAATAAATAAATGCGCGCGCGCACACAAACACATATATATATGTATATGTATATGTTGCATAGTAGGGAATATTGGGTGGGATAGGTGGACATCCATACATTAACAAAATGATTTATAAGCAAGTTTTAATAGTATACCAACCAACTTGTGGCTCCATCACAGAAGGTGAACCTCGTAAAAAAATGGAAACAAGTTAAACAATAAACCTCAACGCACATCAACTAACAAACTTTACAACCCTATATCGAGTTGTACAATATAATCTCAATTCCAAATCTTGGCTCGTGCTTTCAAGTTTTGACCAAAAACAAAATGCCCCTTCCACCTCAAAATCAATCCACTAACACAGAAAAACTAAACTTAGAGTTTCCCAAAGCTAACATTTGACAAGCTCATAAGCTACTAAATTTCTTAATCTCTGACAATATATGTGTATTATGCAAATCAACTAATTCCCACAATAACAAGAATCATAATCTCGATTATACCGCGCAAATCTCAACTCCAAATATAAAATTCACTTGTCATCCAAATAATTCCAAAACAAACTTTAAATGCGAAATAGAAGAATTCAATTGATAAAAAAAATTCACATATAATCACTTAATCAGACAAATAATAAACCAAATGAGAAAAAACACCCATGGTGAAACAAGCAACAGAAGGTTTTAAAGAATAAATAAAAATAGAAAAAACAAGAACATAAGAATTACTAGAAATACACTATAAAACTCAACACCCAAACAAATTAAAAATTCAATGAATTTCGGGGGATGAGTTTCAATATATTATTCATTTTTTAGAAAAAAACTCCACAGGATGTGGTAAATGTAGCCATATCAGTCGTTTTAGCCCATAACCTTTCTCAAATGATGTGTGTAATTTTTCTACAACTATTTGGGTGAGGCTTTGCCTCTCTTCCACTTTGTATTCTAAGTTTACCCATTGTGGATGAATGATATGCAGTTTTCCTTTCAAAAATAAAAGAAATTGCAGAAATTCGGAAGCCTATTCGCCGATAACCCACCGATTAACTATAGAAATCGAATCAAAAGATATAAGAAAAGGAATGAAAACTTACCCAAGAATAGATGCTCAAGCCGTGAAGAAACTCGAAAATCCAACGTCTGGTGTGAAAAAACCGTAACCAGAGAAAAGGGTAAATTGTAGGGTTAAGATAAGATTAGAATTCATCATTCTCTAAAACACGTTGTTAAACCCTTATCTGGCAACTTTTTCCAGGTCATATTTTTAAATATAATAAATCATTTTTTTAAGGAGAATAATCACTTTAGTAGCCACACATCTTTTTCATTTGTTCATATGTGTAAATAAATTGTGTATGATTTGGCACACATTCTTAACATTTTCAATTATGTGTGGGTAATTTTCAATTAAGCTGGATCAAAAAGGAATATTGGGGTTCAACCGTAAGCCTTGAGTCAGACGCATGGGTAGTTGTTAAAGCAATTAGAGGAAATTTGGAAGATAATTCTTATTTTGCTGGTATCATTAATGAGTGTAAAGCTTTATTATTGGATTTGAAAAACATTTCTTGTTATTATGTTAGGAGATCATCGAATTATGTTGCTCATAGTTTAGCTAGGGCTTCTGGTTCTATGTCTGGTTTCAAAGAGTGGAAGGATGTTTCTCCGCTTTTTTCTGTGTAATTCTCTACATGTTGATCTGCATTCTTAATGAAAGTTTATTTTACCTCAAAAAAAAAAAGAAAAAAAGTGTGACGAGTGACGACCCATATTCGCATAAATATCATTTCTAAATAAAATTCTCAGTATGGACCCACCACCATCAATTTAATTCAATAATATATTATTATATTTATAAACAACATCCTTTAACTGGATCCCTTAACTTACATATTTTATATATAAATCAACATCCTATCACAATTTTCAATAACAAAATTCAACAAAATATTATACACCAAACATATTCTCAAATTTCACTAAACAAATTCTCTATCAATTTCTTTTAAACCAAACACGTTTTTACTTTGGCACAATTTTCAATGGGTTTGAAAGTGACTTTTCTCGTTGAAAATTAACCATACAAACCCAAACGTTCTAACCGGGTGGCCCGTAGGCTTAAGCTGAATAAATGTCGCAATTTCGGTCTACAAAAACTATACTCAATGACGTGTCGGATTATAATTGTTGGGTCGAAGATTCTGGAAAGTGAACGAAGCGGAAACCTCCAGGTCGTCCTAAAGAATCTTCCTTTCTTTCACACGGTATAAAACCACCTCCCAAATTTCATGAAATTGACGGTTTGAACTACGAACAAAGCGCTTGTAGATTCGTTTTTGTAATATTCCTCTCTCCTATCTCTTCAGGTATGCTACATTGTTCTTCCTTTTTTGTTATTATATTTTTAATTTTTTGTGGAAGAACGTGCTGTGGATTTTTGTTAGGTTGGATTTTTCAATCAATTAGGTATTTTTCGTGTTTATGTGGATTTTGTTTTATGATTTATGTGATATCTGCGTGAATTTGTTTTGCTTGGGGTTTGATCTGAGCTATCCGGTCGCTTTTCCCCACTTCTTGGTACGGTTATGGGAGTATTATGTATGAAAGTTGCGGAAATAAGTAGAATTTGTTGGGAATTTGGGAGATTTGGTTGAAGAGGTTATTGTTTTACATAGGAAACGGTCGGTGCGTTGTGAATGATGTGTTTTGAGTTGATGTGATATGTGCCAGGGTAGATTGCAGGATCTCTATCTCTGTGTGGGGATTGTAATCAAGTATGGGTTTAATTGTAAAGGAATAGTTTCTGTTTTTGAACATTGTAAGTTAGGATTTGGGATTGAGGTTAGTATTTTTTATATACATTTGTCTTATTTCGTGATCCAATTGATGATTTATCTTGAATATTGTTGAAGATTGAGGATTTGATTCTGTCGAATGGCTCAAATCATTTTTCATCTTGTTTGATTCACGTGTGATGTGTGGCTGGATGGTGCTTGGTGGATGTTCAGTAACTTATTGTTCTGTGGTTGGTGTCCTGTTCTGGGCGTTATCTACTAACTGTCTCTAGGAGTGTTGTCGCATTGCATGTAAAATAGCTGCCACTGATCTTCACTGGTTATGGCCATTATGAAACTTATCAAATATAAGATTGATTTTGATTAAATTTTGAGAGATTTTAGATTCCTAGAATTGTTTTCTCATGCTTGCGAGACAGCATAGTGTAGTTTTACATCAATATGTTGAATTTTTGTGGCTGTTTTACATTGTCATAAGGCAACAAATGGGTGTATTAAACCCTTGCAACTCGTGGTTAAGAGGTAATTATCGCATAATGGATAATACGTGAGTATTAGTGAAATATTCTTGAAAGGGAGTCAGAGAGGTTAATTAACATGCTGTGTTTGTTATTGCTGGTCTTTAATTGTGGGATCTAATATCATATCTTACATTGTTCACCTGATCTTATACTTTTCTTTTCTCTTTGGTATGCATTAGATGGAAAGGGATTTTTGTTTCATGATGTTCTTTGTCATTATTCAGTTCTTGTAGTGATTGTAGTTAGTACCTCAGCTGTCTTCTGAATTGTGGTCTTAAACATTTTTTTTTAAATGTTTTGTCTTGTAGGTCAGCCTAACATCTCAGTCAAATACAGAAGTTAAGCTCTGTTCCCTGTCATAGTTCCCTCGATTGGGCTGGTGAAGATGGCTGAGGTACGTGCGACATCATTTTGTATCTGATCCATTAGAAGATGTTGTAATTACAGGGGGCAGTAGAAGGAATTTAAAGGAATAAGGTTATGCATATCAATTAACGAACCTTTGTGTTCTTGCAGGAAGGTTACAAGGTCTCCTTGAACGTGTATGACTTAAGTCAGGGCCTAGCCAGGCAACTTTCCACAACCTTCTTGGGGAAGGCTATTGAAGGCATATGGTAAGGGTTGTAGTTCTTTAACGTTGTTTTGATTTAGTGCAATTGTGGATATGATGCGGATGTCCTGATGGGTTTTCCTCATAGGTTTTATGCAATATTGGAATTCTATTTCTGGTTTAAACACTCAAAACTTGCAATACATTTTCCTTGTTTCTGCAATCTGATGCATAAAAGACTGAACTTGTTTGGTGAAGTTTCTATTCAACATGCACTGTTTTTTTGTCCACTTGGTGCCAGGTTTTAAAAGCAGGAAGAGAGTAGGAAAGTGAATAAATTTAAACTTGCACCTCAAAGAGTTGTTTAGGATTAACATGCACATCTGGTTTTGTTATCAAACATGAGTATCCCTATCATGAGATGGTTTTCAATGTCGTCCTCCCCATGGATGATGTAGTTTTGCAAATGCTTGGCTCTTGATATATATGTACTTAAATCTTTCTATAATTGTGCAGGCATACTGGAGTCGTGGTATATGGTTATGAATACTATTTTGGAGCTGGCATACAAAGTGCTCCAGTTGGAACAACTCCATATGGAACTCCGATCAGTCATTGATCTTGGTGTGACACACGTGCCCAAGGATGTATTTGAAATGTACTTACAAGAGATTGGTCCCGCTACACAGCTGAAACTTACAGTTTGTTGACCCACAACTGCAACAATTTTAGTAATGAGGTTGCCCAGTTTCTGGTTGGTACTTCGATACCAGACTACATTTTGAATCTCCCAAATGAAGTTATGAGCAGCCCCATGGGTGCTCTCATGTGTAAGTCTCCTCCCTGTGATAGTATGATTCAAATTATGCTATTGTTCACTTGTTAGACGTACAACCTTAATCCCTCCAGTATGTTTGATAGACAAGGAAATTAATAACCAAATATTTTGAGGATGGAAGTGAAGGAGGTGGTATTTTGATTTGACTAATTTGTTATTTAATTACGTCACTGAATATGTTAACTCTCCAGAAGAATATATCATAAATAATAACTATCAATAAATAGCCTCTGTGTTTGAGTTAATCCTGGCATCATCTGACTCTCGAGCATGATAACTAATCTGTGCATCATCTGATTCTTGTGCATAACCTCTATGACTTTAAGCTTACACATACAAAGAGATGCAGCTGTTTGATAACTTTTAAAGCTTTTAAAGCTCCTAACATGTGATTACAAAGCATGGGGACTGTATTTGATGTATGGTCTGAAATCAAATTTTTGATTTGCTTAGATAAACTCTGATTTGCCACATAACAAGCTTTTGAGTGTTTTCCTTGCGACACAAATCTTTGGTGTTAAATGTCTTGGGGGTCATCTGATTTCCAACATTGCAAGTATATTGAAAGAGATATATGGCAATGGCTGTCCTTTACATGACGATTACTGTTTTTTGTGCAGTGCCGATGATACAACAATTAGAGACTACTTTAAGAGCAGGTGCAGTTCCTCAGGCGCCTCAGTTCAGGCCGACTGCAGTCTCCAACTCTATTCAGACCGCTACTGCTGTTAAATCGACCGGTGCTGGTAATACCCAATCCACAAAGTCGAAGGATGACGAAGCTAAAAAATCAAAAATAGAATCCACAAGACATGTAGATCACCAGACTGAGAAGAAAACTGTTGCCCCTTCTAGCAAGGCACAAGAGAAGCCATCTGATAACGGTGTTACTCGAGATCCACTTGGAGATGCTCGAAGCAAAGTTCAAGAGGAGATTAGCCGCGAATTTGCTGCAATCATGGCAAGTGGTACATTACGCGCAAGTGAGGCTGCAGCATTAGCAACTAGGAAAGTGATGCAAAAATATGGACATTTGAATGCGGCACGGAGCTAGAATTATAGAGATTTGTTTTTAGAAGATTTGATTAATAAACATTATTGTGATTTGTGAACTCTCTTAAATGTGGATTACCTTGATTCTTGATGGAGACAACATTTGTATTGGGATTTTAGTGAAATCGGTGTAGCTGAATTTGTTAACAACCTTTTTATTGTCCTGCTTTCAGAAAGTGAAATGAACTAGAAAATTCATAAAGCCACTTGAACATTAGTCACTAGCAAATGTTTAGCAAAATACGTATTGCACCTTTTTTTTTGTTCATTTTTCTTTCGGCGTTCAAATTTACAGCTAATTTTAAGAGGACAATTATACCAGTCTTTGAGTCATATAGATGCTACATTTAGTGTATATACACTTGGTCTGATTCATCGTTCATGTATTTCATTTTTATAAAATGAGACACTTGTGATTCATCAATATACCAAGTTTAACATATACCAGGTCTAGCATTACCCAGGTTTTGTTTTGAGGCCAACTAAAACCTTTTTAGTTTGCTCCAGAGCACATTCTAACGAGTCCATAGCATCCTTGCAAGCCTTACACGTTGCCGATATAACTTGATCTACAATGTTAATGCCCTCAAATCCACCAGAAATTTCAATTGAACAAAAAATAGCCAAAGATATCCTATTTTTCTATAATCCTCGTTCTTCAGATGCTAAGTCGTATAGTTTCACAGAGTAAGGTCCGGTGTAACTTCTGTAATCAAACAAGGTTAAAGAATCAACTTTATCTATATTTCTGTGTTTTTTTAAAACAATTAAACTAATACACGTATCAGCTATGATCCTCTACACTGGCAAATCTAAATCACCCTGTTACCGTATCAAAGGTCATCGCGATCGCTTGAATCGATATTTTCCAATTCAACATTGGCTTCTTTGGTTCTACAAAAAACATCCGAAGGGATGTTAATGCCTGTGAAACCAACCATTACAGCAGCAGCTCCAATATAATCCAAGAAATGAGGTGCATTTCCAGTCAATGAATCCACAATAGCTGCTAACGGCACCTGGATAGAAAGACCGGCTGTTGCCACAGTGGTCGTTGTGAGGAGCACAGCCTTGGCCCATAAGTAATCACTCAGCACATTATCCAGTAAACCTGAACGTCGATGTTTAAAACTGGTCAGCATCACATGGGCAAACTAATTCTTCAAAACTATTGGTGGAGCTCAAAGGAAAAAATTGCATAATAGACGAGATAAACAGTTGATTTAGGAAACAATCAAATCCCAGCTGTTTCTTAGAGAAGCTAAACTTGGAAAACGCACATTCGGTTTAATATGCGGTGCCTTGGAGAGTATTTTGCTGCTGATCAGATTGGATTAACTATCTTGTAATCAGAGGTTTTGATTCTAGTTTCATCCAACTATGCATAAACACCAAAATGTTAACAATATAGCATATTTGCCATGTCTCCCTCCTTACATACCCTCAACCTAAATAAACAAAAAGAAGGGGGAAAAAGAAAGAGGTTTACAGAAAAAATAACAAATTTAAAAAAAAAAAAAAAAAAAACAGACTGAACCCAGGTGCCTCCACAAGCAATACTCAAAATCCAGACTAGTCGCATATACACTGAATTCCAATAATAAAATCAATATCAAGCAGCAGTTAAGCATTAGAAAACAATTAAACCAGCTTACCAGAAGGAAGAAATAACTAAAGTTGATGCATATAGCAATTGAAGTATCCTATTTCTTGAATAAGTTTTTCATATTAGGAAACCCAAATCTATGTTAAATATAAACAAATAAATATAGACTTCTTTTAGTTGAGTAGTCCAAATTTTAAGGCATATGGGTAAAAGTCTTAAAAGCAATCAAACAATAATCCAACTAAATGAAGACGAAAAGAGAAGGTGATGATGATGTGATGGATGTTTCCCAGTTAATTACAATTTAAAGTTGAAGATTACAAAGAAGTCAAAATGAGTTGAAAACCAAGAAAAAATAACTATCCTTTCAAGAACTACAAGAAAATGCAGATATATGCATACAGAGAAAGGTGTTGAGAGTGGAACTAATCATGAGGTGGGAAACAGAGGCATTCTTGTGATGCCAAATTGTTGGGCTTGGGCTTACGGCCTGTCACTGGAGTAAATAGAGATCCTACCCTTTAGTTTGTGCTTCTTTCTTCCCACCCAAACGAAATATAAATGGAAAAAGAAAAATGAAACCAAGTTGGCAAGTGGTCTTTACGTGAATGTGGTGACATAAAAAACACTGCCAAGAAAATCAAGCATAGATAGCAACATCATTAATGTAGGATTCTGCTTTTTTTCACGTTCATCAACCTTAAGAGCAAAAACAACACTATACAATGATGTATTATTAGGTGAAACCATAAGAAAATTTGCTGCAATACATATAAAGGTGTTTTGCAGGACAAATAAAAAGGTAAGACCAAACAAGATTATAGATGTATCCAATTAAGCTAATCAACATTTCAAAGGTTAAGCAAATGCACAGATGTCAGAGAACCAAAGCACGTCAACAGGCTCAACGTAGAGTAAATCAAGATTTTAATTAACAACCGAAGCTTTGATATCATACCTTTACCAACAATTAGGCCAAATTGCTTCCCAGTAAGAGTGTTGAAAGGCTCGAGCTTGGAAAAGTCTAGTATGAGAGCAACGGGGAGAAATATCAGGATGTTGAACAAACCCAAGAATCCAAGAAACTGCGCCATACTAGCACGGCCTTGTACTTCATCATCTTCATCCGGTAATTTCTGTCGGATAAGGGTGATATATGCAGCATAAAACGCTGACGATAGAAGAGCCAGAATATCTCCAAGAGTAGGATTTGAGGCAACTACACTAGACCCTGATCCCGAGTCGCCCAGGCTCACAATTATTGTTCCTCCCATGCAAAGCAGAACACTAATCAGCTTCAGCCAAGTGAACTTCTCCCCCAAAAATACAAGAGCAACTAAAAATGTGAACAGGCTGGAGGAGCTGCTCAGGATGGTATTTGACTATACATCCGAAAAGAAACTTATTGTTATATCAAATTTAGAACAATTTATGTAGATTGTTGATACGAAACAAATTAGATCAAATTCTTACCGTAACTGTAGTGTACTTGAGAGAAAGGTTAAATGTGAGTTGTGCCAAAAACCAAATAGGACATATCAACAGGCTCACTTTTGCAATTCTTCGACGTGTCCAACGCCCTTTTGCATCCAATCCTGTAATCCTACTATCCTCAAGAACTCCATGCGGCCCTAAAATAACGTCTACTTCATGATGATCGACATTTTCTTGTTGGTCGGCCAAATCTGGATTTAATCCACTAGATTTAGCACCAACCTCATCATCGTTAAGAAGAATTTCATGCTCAAAAGCCCTTGGATCTTGCAAAGCAGTATCCTCCCTGTTTCGCCAAAAGAAGAGGCTTCCGTGTTTATCCTCCAAATATCGCCCTATTTCAACTAAAGGTATATACACAACAAACAATGAATTGCAAATGTATGTTACAAGAAACGGCGAAACACCCTCATCTACAACTGACTGCACCACAAAACTAGCAGCAATCCAAATAGTTGCAACTGCAAATATGTAAATCAATCCTAAAACCCATCTCCACACTTGACTTCTCATCAGTCCAATATCCAGACAGACTTAAGACCTCAAATTCTGCCAAAAATATATATTTTTTTTCTTTCAGTTTCTTTTTCTTCTGGAACTTAAAAATGTCCCTCCAAATACAACGAAATATAAGAACTCCAACAAAAAAAACAATAGCACAGGAAAATCCTTTTTCTTGCGAGAATCTGAAAAAGAGAGACAAAAATGAACTCAGAATACATCGGAAAACAATGCTAAACCCCGGATCAAGAGTTGCGGGAGAAAAGACTGAATAACATAGCAAACAGAATAAACCCAGAAACTCCAGAATGATATCCACAAATATAAATCAGAAGCATCAAGCAATCCTACCCGGTAAATACAACACTCGTTAAAGAAAATCGTAAACACAAATCATCGAAGAAGGAAAAAAAAAAAGCAATACAAAGTCAATGCAGAACAAAGTACCAGTTGGGAGTATGATGATTGGTTAAGGCGTGGAATCTTCTGTGGATTAGAAGGAAAAGTTATGGGAAATTGCTGAATGAAATCCTGTTGCGGGTTTCCTGGGACGATGCTTTTTACAGTTGCCCGAATGATTTCCGGGTAAACGGAGTCGGATCGACCAGTTTATTTAGAAGGGGCGGCCAAATGGGCCAATGGCCGTCATGTTGTGGGTGAGTTTGGCAATTTATTTTGGAAAATTGATATAATTAAAATAACTTTTATATCTGTTTTCAATTTTTTTTATGTGAAATGCAATTGATTACATGATTTTTTGTTGACAAAATGTTCACATTAATATAACATGAATCAAAATATTAATGTGTTAGATGGACTCAAATAAAAATCCTCATACTTGTTGAATTTGGTCTCAATCTTTGTAACGATCCAATTTTATCGGAATTAAAATACTCCAAAAATATTGTTTAAGAAAACACAAATTTATAAATTAAAGTGATCCCAATAATTATCAAAAAGTCGATTTAGAATTTTAATTCTTAAGGAAAAGAAAAATATAATAATAATAATAATAATAATAATAATAATAATAATAATAATAATACATCTTCCAAATTAAATATTCAACAATTATTCCAAGCATAAACCGGAAAAAATTAAAGACATAAATCTAAAATTTAGTACGATCATAAATATTTAAATATAAATATAACATGATTTATTCCACCATCCACAACATCATATCTTCAGCCAGATTCTTCAACCTGAAAGTCATGATAATAATAGGGGTGAGCTTTATCTTGCTCAGTGGGGATATATCTGTCAATATTTAATATAACATGAAAAACATTCATATAGTTACACTAATAAATTCATTAGTTTCCTCTTTTTCCTCTGACTGACCAATTACTGCATATAGCATTGCGGGTTCACCCCGAAGATACGTTTGATCTCGGACCCTTTTCATGGCCCCTAGCTTATATGAATTTATTTCCTCTTGACATATATTGCAATCAATGAAGTATAATCATGGAACATTAAATAAAGACAAATAATATAGAAATCCTTACCTTAATAATCGCAGATACTCGATTTAGAAAAATTGAACGATAAAAGTCCTAGTCCTCGATCCCCTCGTTTTCTATTGTAGAGAATTTAGAAAGTTGTGAAAATATATGTGGGTTAACCATGTATTTATAGGCTGATTTTAATTTTAATTTCTATATTTTTTTAAAATCCTAAATCAACCCTAACCCAACCCCTAAACTAACCTATAAACTAACTCCTAAATTAACCATTTTTTTCATGTTATCACATTCTACTCTCCTTATATAAAATTTCGTCCTCGAAATTCGATATCTTACCTGGAATTGAAAAACTTGGGTACTTGATACGAATCTCCTCTTCACGCTCCCAAGTAGCTTCATTTCTGCCATGGCGTCTCCACTGTACTTTGATCAGAGCAATATCTTTATTTCTCAAATGGTGAATCTTGCGTTCCAAAATAGCTTCCGGTGCTTCCTCATAAGTTATTCATTACTGATTGTCAGATGTTTATAATTCACGATGTGACTTGGATCGTGAACGTACTTTCTTAGCATAGAGATGTGAAAAACATTGTGCATACTTTATAGACTCGGTGGTAATGCTAGCTGATAAAAAAAATCTCCAACTCGAGTAAGGATTTCAAATGGTCCGATATATCTCGGTTTCAACTTTCCCTTTTCGCCAAATCGAATAACACTTTTAATAGGAGCTACTTTCAGAAATACTTTTTCTCCTTCATCAAACTGTATATGTTTTCTCCGTCTATCAGCATATGACTTTTGTCTATCTTGAGCCATCTTGATTCGATCTTGTATCATAGCTATCTTCTCAGCTTTGCGAATTAATTCAGGGCCCCAAAATTTTTCTTTCACCAACTTATCTCCAATATAATGGTGATCTACATTTTCTTCCGTGCAATGCCTCGTATGGAGCCATCCCAATAGTCGTTTGATAACTGTTGTTATAAGCGAATTCTACCTAAGTCGAGCACACACGCTCTCAACATATCTTCCAATATTTGTATAGTCCTTTCAGATTGTCCATCTGTTTGCGGGTGATAAGTCGTACTAAAGTTTAGCTTTGTTCCCAAGGCACTTTGTAGACTTATCCAAAACTTAAAAGTAAAACGCATATCTCTATCTGAAACAATTGACACAGGAACTCCATGAAGTCTCACTATCTTCTCAATATAAATTTGTGCATATCACTCCATACTGAACGTCATCTTAACCGGTAAGAAATGAGCTGACTTTGTTAACCGATCTACTACAATCCAAACAACCTTGTTTCCCTTGACTAATGGTGGAAGCCCTACCAAAAAATTTATAGTTATGTGCTCCCATTTCAATTCTGTGATGTCAAGTGGTTTGAGCAAACCAGATGGTCTTTGGTGTTCGGCTTTAACTTGCTGACAAGTCAAACATTTTTCCACAAAAGTTCCAATATCTATTTTCATACTTCGCCACCAAAATACTTCTCTTAAATCTCGATACATTTTTGTACCTCCAGGGTGAGTTTGTGTAGAGGCGTCTGATGAAAGCTTCTTCGAGAATTTCTTTTCTAAGCCCTTATTCTTTAGGAACGCATAATCTCCCTTCATAAGTCAAAGTACCATCATTTGTTATAACAAATCCTTTTACATTCCCTTCACGAGCTTTTTCTTTCATTTTGCTCAAAAATTTATCTCGAGGTTGAGCTTCTTTTATCATCTCTCTCAGACTAGGTTGCACCACTAAAGATGCTAGTAGTATCTTTGTGCTTTTTGGTGGTACCACTACTTCAATTCTCATCCTGGCGAATTCTCTCACAAGATGTTCTTGTTCAGATATCAAGCTTGACATTTCTCCTTTTGTTTCTACGACTTAATGCATCTTCTGAATATTAGCTTTACCGGATGATAGGCGATAATGCAATCATAGTCATTCACCAATTCCAACCACCTTCTTTGCCTCATGTTTAGCACTTTACGAGTAAAAAGATATTTCAAGCTTTTGTGGTGGTGAAGATTTCACATTTCCCTCCATATAGGTAATGGCGCCGGATCTTTAATGCATGCACTACATCGGCTAACTACAGGTCATGAGTAGGATAATTTAACTCATGTGGATTTAGTTGTCTTGAGGCGTAGGCAACCACTTTACCATGTTGTATTAGCACGCATCCCAAGCCTTGTTTTGATGCATCACTATAAATAACAAAATCTTTAGTGGGGTCAGGAATTGTTAATCTTGATCGAAGTTAGCCTTGCTAAACTCCCGAAAGCTTTCTTCGCATTTCTCATTCCATTGGAACTTCTCTCATTTTCTTGTCGATTGAGTCATAGACGCAACTATCTTTGAGAATCCTTCAAATAAATCTCCGATAATAGCCTGCCAAACCTAGAAAACTGCGAACTCCATTCGCATTCGTAGGTGCATGTTGGGAAATTTATTGTTTAGATTTTGATGAATGCCATGTAAAACTTAGAATAGGAAGTTGGCACCCCATTTTTGTTGTAAACGCATTGTAACAAATAGGGCCGTCAGTGAGTTAAGTCGGCTATGCCTAAACATGCAAGAAGACAAGCGGAGACTAGAAGGAAGACTCATTGCGAGACAATTTGAGTATGGCAAAGAAGAGAAGACGGAACTCGACCGAAGGTGCAAGCGAGATCGGTGAGTAAAGTATCGATCAAGTCAACTCAAGATAGCGAGTCTCAAGTTGAAGTGACGAGAAGAGTCATCCATGATTGAAAGGCGACTCTAAGTCACCTGGGAAAGCAAGGAAATGCGGTCAGTCGAGATAAGCGAAAGAGATCCGTTGCAAAATCAAGAGAATTACTTAAACAAGTAATACCTCCACGCTACCTTTCTCGAAGTGCTCGGTCCCGAGAAGCGTGCAAGGGGAATGAACCAATGGGAAGCACTACACCGTGTCGAACTCGAAAAGTCAAGAACAATTCATACGAGGAAGTGGCAACTCAAGGACGCAACAAGACAAGCCAACGACCATAAGTGACTTTCAAAAATAAGCTATCTCTTCAACGGGCAGATTTTTGAAAGATCACTATAAAAGGCTGAGGAATGACTCTGAGAGAAGGTTACCTTGACTACCTGAACCACGAACATTTCAAAAAAAACATTTTGAACTGTAACCTAAAATATCCTCAAATCATTTAAGATTAATCCTCAAGCCTACACTATGAAGAAAATCAATCCAACACTCACATGTGAAGGAAAGATAGCTTCAATCAGTTGAAGAGGAAACCTTTGAAGAAAAAGGGGTCTACATTCCAAGGAGGATTGTAGAAAGGTTCAAGTCGAACCGTCTTGAGTTTTGGAGGGCTTCGTGATCAAATCCAAAGAGCTTGAGCAAGTGGGCTGTAGTAGCAAGACAAACCCCGTGAAGAAGTTCCTCGTCGTGCGAGAAGCCAGCCGCGTGACCAAGGCATCTCCAGATCGAGTCCCAAAAGATCAAGTCACCGTTGTGTGATCAAGACTTGTATCGGGCATTACCACTTTGTATATCTTGATCAATACTTAGTGGATTCCTCCGAGGAGTTGGAGAAGAGAGGAGTAGAAGAATTACCCCATCTTGAACCTCTATAAAACTTATCGTGTCAATTTACATTTCATTGAGTTTAATTCTTGCACTTTATCTTTTAATTCTGGCGATAAATTTGCTATCCACTTGATAATCTCTAAGTACTAAAACCAAGGATTAAATCATAACTAAACCCAATTTAAGGGTGTTAAGTCTTCGGCGAAAACAAACTACGAGTTGAGCTAAGTCTTTAGTCTTAACAATGAGTTATTCTTTCAACGGCTCGATCGAGTCGGTGAGTGACTAACTCTCTTGATTAACTAAATTAGTATCCACCAGGACACAAACAGTATAGTATCAACTCGAACTTTTAAAAGGACTAAATCAAAAAGTTGGTAAGATTTATTCAACCCCCCTTCTAAACCTTACACTCACGCCCCTTGGGACCAACAAGTGGTATCAGAGCGGTTGGTTCATTGAGCCTTCCGACCGGTTCTTGAACTAGATCTCCAAATTTTTCAAAGTCTGTTTTAGTACTTAAATCTTCAAAACTCTTTTTATTATCAAAAGGTATTATCATGGAAGCAAATTTAACACGCATCCCTATGTTCACAATTGAAGAATTTGATGATTGGAAAATTCGTATGCAGGCTCATCTATCGGCATTACATGATGAGATGTGGATAGTGATAGAGGATGGGCCACTACAAATTTTAAAAGTGAACACAATTGTAAGAAGAGCTGCGGTGAAGGTGAAGAGGATGTCGCTCTAGACCGGCTATGGTTGAAAAACCAAGAGTCTGAATGGACAAATGATGACGAGAAAAAGATACAACCTGGACAATGTGGCCAAGGATATTCTTTACAAAACCTTGGACAAAGCCATGTTCAATAAAGTCAAATCATGCAAAACGGCTAAAGAAATGGGACAAGCTAACATTGATTTGTGAAGGCTCGAGCAAATCAAGGAAAATAAATTATCGGTGGTTGTACGAAATTTGAGAATTTCAAAATGATCGTAGGAGAGAACCTGGATCAACTGGATGCTCGGTTCACGAAATTACCAACGAGCTATCTGCTCTTGGAAAAGAATATACGAAAGAAATGTGTATGAAGATCTAAAAAGTCTCCGGTGAATGGGAAATGAAGGTCATGGCACTAAGACATTCCATGGACCTATCAAAGACATCCAACCATGAGCTATTCTCGGATCTCAAAGCCTGCAATTTGAGCCGAGAAGAAAAAGACCAGGAAGAGACAATTTGTACCCAAAACAATTTCTAATTGTTAAGGATGGCAAGAGAGGCGAGGTCAAAGAAGTCATTGACCCGGAGGAAATAGCCCTGATGGTTAAAAGGTTTAATAAGTTCTTCAATAAGAACTACAAGAGAAGCAAGGGCGAATCCTCCGGAAGACACTCAACTCCCTCCAAGTCAGGAAGATAGGCCAACCAAGAGAACAAATCATCAAAAAGCTGAATATCAAAGGGTGACAATCCAGAATGGAAAGAGCTGATCAAAAGGTTGAATATCTATCTTTGGAACTGTAGGCAATCGGTCACTATGCCATTGATTGCCCATATCCTGCGATCAACAAGAGGATGTTGAGATCAAACCTCTCAGCGCACGAGAAGAGAGCCTACGCCAAGAGAGGCGATACAAGTGAGGGGGAATCAGTGACCACGAAGATACAATTTCCTCTCCACCAAAGAAGAAAGCCCCTGCGGTACTAAGAAGAGGATCCGCCCGCAACAAAGAAAACCAAATCTGCTCTCTGCCCCTTAGCGAAAGTCACTGCCCCATGCCGTGTCTCTGCCCAAAGAGCGGCGCCGAGAAGGAATCTCAAATACCTTCTCCGGTCGTCAAAAAGAGGAGAATCGATAAGCCAAGACGGCCGACTCCTCGAGAAGAAAACAACAACACCCCCCGCCGCCCAGACTCGAGAAAAAACTCTCTCCAGAACCGAAATCCCTCAGGTACAAACTAAGAGAAGAAGAAGAATCTTCAAGCATTCCGAACTTGAGAAACCGGGCCGAGTCGACCACTCAGTGAAAGATCTGGGAGGCTATTTGGAGAAGTAGAGTCTCCAGAAATTACTTGATGAAACAACCAAGTCTGTGAAGGCGATCAGTGAGGCAAATCAAGACCCGGTGTAGTTCGAACAGCTAAGACACAAGAAGTAGGCCGAGAAAGATAACTCGCTGTGTTGCCCGGGATCGTATCCCCTCCTCGCACCTGACGCAATTGTGATATGGAGCACGAGAGCTTGCTACCTTCTATCACGAGAATGAGGACAACAAGAAAAAGCGATAGAGATGATGATGTGATGATCCTATCCCCTTATCCAGGACATCCAAAATCGCCTGCGAGAGTGGAGGAAGTGGAAGTTGAGTCGATCCAGGAGAGCAGTTCCAACGGCCTGAGTTTATCAAAGAAGAAGAGGAAGCGATGAATTTTCTTGGAGTGACCCTTTGTGGTCCAAACACTGGATAAAGAAAATCGCATGGATATCTTGCGGATCTTCAAAGTACAAGGAAAAGGAGAGACGAGCGGAAGGCCGAGGCACGTGAGGAGGCCGGATCTACCCTATCACCTAGCACCCGCAGAACATACACATCCTCTCGCCTCGACGTCTTATCGATGCGGATGAGGATCTCGGACCTGTTGCCCGCGAGAAGAGTTGCAAATCAGCAAGCAATGCACGAATCGAGTCCTTCATGAACAAAGAATGATGGTGGGACGAGAGAGTCCTCCAAAACACAAATGGAGATAGACCCAATGGGAGTGGTGCGATATTGCCATCGTTGTTCTTTGCCACCACTTTCCCGGCTCACTCGGAAGAAGGAACTAAGGAAATGGCAATGAAATCGGGTTAGTGGGGACCCCGGTCGAGCCAACCCCTAATGAAGGTGTCTTACCACCTGCCCCAACAGCCTGAAAACTCGTAGAAACAACCGGGAGTTTGGAGACGAGTGACCCCATTCCAAGTCACTCGGTTGGTGCGCCCCGGTGAGGAAACTCCCTCCACTGCGGCAAGGTCGGAGGATCTGCGGATGACTCTACTACGAATCTAGGAGGTGAAGTGGAGAAGGAACAACCACAAAGTACACAAAAATTGTCATCAACGAAGCTCGGGCGGTTGAGATGTCTCGGTGAGGTGCCAACACTCTGAAGGCTAATGACGTTCTTTGATGCGATCGAGGCCGAGGAAGGAACAGCCAGGAGTTAACACTGGGCGATGAAAGTGCAATCCATGGGGTTGAGACTCCAATGGATGCCACATGAAAGACCCTAAGACAGTGACACTGCTCGAAAGGGATGTCCAGCCTCGCTGCGATAGGGAGACTGCGGAGAGGTAATGAAGGCAACGGTAGGTTGAGACTTCCTTGGATAACGTGAAGTACAAACATCCCTCCTGCTATCATTGATCCATCCGAAAAGGAGATAAGCACGCTTCACGATTCCCGTGATAATCGATGTAACCTTTACCGGATCGGAAGAAGATGATGAAGCCGTAGTCATCCCCTCATGAATCGATCCAAAAGACTCGGTGAGGATGTTCCAACCACGAGCAAGTCGACCTCAAGACTACTCGTCAAACTTTCAATTTTGATGATGAGCCACCCATGGAAATCTCATCATCGTCCGATGATGCTTCGATAAGGCCGAGGACGATCTCAATCGGTTGGAGAAACCACCAGGCCGACGAAGGCTGTTGAGACGATTGAGGCTCACAAGTCGGGTCAACTTCACAATGACCCGGTGAAAACAGTCCATCGCGGGCTCCTCAAGCCGCAGCGAGGTTCGACTCCCAAGGACCACTCATCATTGAACAAATCCCGGTTGCCGTGATGATTCCTTCGTAGAATCATTTACCTTTTCTCTCCGAGGTACCCGACCTCCTGAAGAGTCGAAAAAGAGATCTCGAGCGCTTCCACGGACAGATCCTGTCATTCCATCGAATACCATCGTTCGGTGACTATGATTTTGACGCTTTTTGGCCGTCACCGCAATAGAGGAACAATCGAAGTTCGGGAGGTGTTCAAAGCATTATTTGCTGAAATTGAACGGATGGAGAGGCATCATGCCTCGATGGACATGAGATTGGATAACAGAGATGCCAACCTTACTGCTGACTTGAGAGGCATAATAGTCAGAATCAGGGAGTGGTGGCAACATCAGCAAACAATGCGCGTGGAACAAGCTAGTTATTTCGAACATTGTTCAACAAGGCTTTGTTGGTATGGCGGCTGAGAATGCGATGCAAAGACAAAGTTGAGAGAACACATTGAGCGCTTGCATGAATCTCACACTGCTGAGATCAAGCTGCTGCATGAGCAAAATAAGAATGAGCTCCTGCGTATGGAAGAAAACATGGATAAAAAATTCAACCTTCTCATGGCTGAGATGAAGTTGCTTAAAAACGCTGAATCAACGCTACTGTTCGAGTTTCGTGCAAAGCATACTCCCAGCAGACTTCGAAAGCGAGAACTTCGACTATCGCAGACTCGACTTTACGCTTGCTAGTATGTTTCTGGGGTTCCTCTCTCCTTTGATGATGCCAAAAAGAGGGAAGAGGATTACCTTAAAGCGAAGAGATCGGCGTTGAGAAGGAGAGCAAGCAGTTGTAAAGGAAAGACAAGCGAGGAGGCCTCAAGAGCAAAGAAAGGAAAGTCTGTTGAGGAGAAGGATCGGAGATGTCACCCTAATGATTGCACAAACCCCCAACAAGGTCTTGTCACAATGATATTATCGGCGAAAACTCCCAGTGACTCGCCACTCCAACACTCTGCTTTGTGTCATGGTGAAAAGAGAAAAGATTGAAGCGAGGGATGGAGGAAGTGGAAGGAAGGATGAATGCCCGAGTTATGGATATCTTGAAACAACATGGAGGCATTCCAAAGAGAGCAGAGACACTTATGCCATCTCGAGATCTGGAATCGAGCGAAGATCGGTTGATGAATTTAAAACGCCGCATCGAAGGATACTTCGCAAACATGTCCATGGCTCAAGCACTGGACTTATCTTGAGAAAAGGGTCTCACGCTATGTGAAGAAGGCGACGGCAGACGTACTAGCGATCCTCTGTCACTTGCGGGAAGAAGACCCCAAAGATGCAATACACGCCCGAGAGAAAGAGGTAGAGGAAGAAACAATGGTGGAGGAAGAGGTTTGGACTGGGCCTGCCTCAAAACATTGAGTACATAGATCCAGGCAAGAAATGAGGGATCTCTTGGGCTGGTTTTGAAGTAGCCAATCGCAAGTGGTAAGAACAATCTTGAGTATGTGAAAAGAATTGAAGAAGAAAATAAAAGACAAACTCGGCTATGTGAGGAAAGACAAGAGAGACTAAGAAGAGATGAAGGTGCCCAGGAAGGCATATGAAAAGAAGAAGAAGGCGGTGAAGATGAGAAAAAGAAGAAGACCGAGAAGATGACAGAATCAAGAAGATGAAAGAAGGAGCGTGAAGGAGATGAAGTGTTGTTGTCCACCCCTTCATGTATTTTACTATGTAAATACATACTATGTAAGTCTTCTCAGTAATAAATCGTAAATTCTCTATTTTTGCGTAGACATAGATGTTTGCTCGATACACCTTGTAAACATTGTGTAAAGGACAAGAATGTTATGATCAATAAAAGGATTGATTCTACGCATACATTCTCTGTAAATACAATATCTCAGTATGTATCTATGCTATTTACATTTTGAATGTTTTAAGTTTTGGCATCATCAAAAAGGGGAAATTGTTGGGAAATTTATTGTTTAGATTTTGATGAATGCCATGTAAAACTTAGAATAGGAAGTTGGCACCCCATTTTGTTGTAAAGCGCATTGTAACAAATAGGGTGGTCAGTTTGAGTTAAGTCGGTATGCCTAAACATGCAAGAAGACAACCGGAGACTAGAAGGAAGACTCATTGCGAGACATGAGTATGGCAAAGAAGAGAAGACTGGAACTCGTTTGAAGGTGCAACCGAGATGCGGTGAGTAAAGTATCGATCGTCAAGTCAACTCAAGATAGCCAAGTCTCAAGTTGAAGTGATGAAGAGTCATCCATGATTGAAAGTGACTCTAAGTCACCTGGGAAAGCAAGGAAATGCGATCAAGTCGAGATAAGCGAAAGAGATCCGTTGCACGAAATCAAGAGAATTACTTAAACAAGTAATACCTCCACGCTACCTTTCTCGAAGTGCTCGGTCCCAGAAGCGTGCAAGGGGAATGAACCAATGGG
The DNA here is from genome assembly GCA_016081115.2 of Rehmannia glutinosa. NCBI lineage: Eukaryota > Viridiplantae > Streptophyta > Magnoliopsida > Lamiales > Orobanchaceae > Rehmannia > Rehmannia glutinosa. Next base: position 194,740 of record JABTTQ020000101.1, on the reverse strand, counting down.
AAACACTACACCGTGTCAGAACTCTGAAAAGCTAAAGAACAATTCATACGAGGAAGTGGCAACTCCAAGGACTGCAACAAGACAAGCCAACGACCACAAGTGACTTTCAAAAATAAGCTATCTCTTCAACGGCGATTTTTGAAAGATCACTATAAAAGGCGAGGAATGACTCTGAGAGAAGGTTACCTTGACTACCTGAACCACGAACATTTCAAAAAAAACATTTTGAACTGTAACCTAAAATATCCTCAAATCATTCAAGATTAATCCTCAAGCCTACACTACGAAGAAAATCAATCCAACACTCACCTGTGAAGGAAAGATAGCTTCAATCAGTTGAAGAGTAAACCTTTGAAGAAAAATGAGTCTACATTCCAAGGAGGATTGTAGAAAGGTTCAAGGTCGAACCAGTCTCGAGTTTTTGGAGGGCTTCGTGATCAAATCCAAAGAGCTTGAGCAAGTGAGTTGTAGTAGCAAAGCACCGCCCCTGTGAAGAAGGCGAGTCGTCACGAGAAGCCAGTGCGTGACCAAGGCATCTCCAGGATTCCCCAAAGGATCAAGTCACCCTGTGTGATCAAGACTTGTATCCGGGTTTACCACTTTGTATCTTGATCAATACTTAGTGGATTCCTCCGAGGGGTTGGAGAAGAGAGAGTAGAAGAATTACCCCATCTTGAACCTCTATAAAACTTATCGTGTCAATTTACATTTCAAAGACTTTAATTCTTGCACTTTATCATTTTAATTCTGGATAAATTTGCTATCCACTTGATAATCTCTAAGTACTAAAACCAAGGATTAAATCATAACTAAACCAAATTTAAGGGTGTTAAGTCTTCCAAGTGAAAACAAACTACGATTGAGCTAAGTCTTTAGTCTTAACAATTTGAGTTATTCTTTCAACGGCTCGGTCAGTGCGTTGAGTGACTAACTCTTTGATTAACTAAATTAGTTTGTCACCAAGGACACAACTGTGTAGTATCAACTCTGAACTTTTAAAAGGACTAAACCGAAAAGTTGGTAAGGTTTATTCAACCCCCCCTTCTAAACCTTACACCCACACCCCTTGGGACCAACAGTGCACTCCATTCATTGATCGCTTCAACTTTAACCGAGTCCACTTCAATTCCTTGAGCAGTGATTACATGTCCAAGAAACACCACTCGATCTAGCCAAAACTCGCATTTCTTGAATTTCACATATAACGTTTCCTTGCGATGTGTTTCTAGCACTATTCTTAAGTGCTCAGTATGTTGCTCTCTATTCTTTGAATATACAAGTATATCATCTATAAAGACTATGACAAATTGGTCTACATACAGATGAAACACTCTATTCATCAAGTCCATGAATATTGTTGGCGCATTACTTAACCCAAATGGCATTACTACAAACTCATAATGTCCATATCGGGTTTTAAATGTCGTTTTTGGAATATCACTCTCTTTAATTTTTAACTGATGATATCCAAATCTCAAGTCAATCTTAGAGAAAGTGTTGGCACCTCTCAATTGATCGAACAAGTCTTTAATCCTCGGTAGCGGGTACTTGTTCTTCACTGTGAGTCGATTAAGTTCTCTATAATCGATACACATTCTAAGTGACCCGTCTTTTTTCTTTACAAATAAATTGGTGCTCCCCATGGTGATACACTAGGTCTAATGAATCCTAAATCCAAAAGTTCTTGTATTTGCGCCTTTAACTCTTGTAATTCCTTTGGCGCCATCCTATAGGGTGCCTTAGATATAGGTGCTGCCCCAGGTACTAAATCTATTCCAAATTCGACTTGGCGATCTGGAGGAATTCCCGGCAAATCTTTTGGGAATACATCCAAAAATTCTTGCACAATTGGTACATCATTAGGTGTCACTTCGACTGTCAAGGTATCTACTAAACTCATTAGATATCCTTGACAATTTTTCTTTTTCAACATCTTTCTTGCCTTCATTGTTGATATCACTTGTGGTACTGCCTTAGACTTAATCCCATAGAATTTTATCTCATCATTTCCTGGCAGTTTGAATATTATCTCTTTCTCGTGACACTTAATATCCTTTGATATCTACTAAGCCAATTCATACCTAAGATTACGTCAAAATCCTTCATCTTAATTATGTATAGATCAGCTTTAAGATATTTTCCCCCTATATTCACTTCAACATCCTTATTTACTGAGTCAGTTGTTATCGAATTTCCAGATGGCAAGCTAACCTCAAGGGGTTCACTTACTCTAGCACTCTTATGTCCTAATATAGCATGGAATTTGGCAGATAAAAACGAATGTGTGGCACCAGTGTCAAAAGTACAAGAAGCGGTATTCCGAGAGATGGTTAGCATACCTTACATTGTGCCAGGGTTACGATCGACAACTTCCGAGTCATAGCATACATCCGAGCTCTACCTCCAAATGTTTGTTCTTTTCTTTCCCGCTAAGCTTTCAAAAGAGGACAATTAGAGACTTCATGCCCTGGCTTCTTACACTTGAAGCATTTTCCTTGTCCAGCTAAACATTCTCCAAAATGATTCTTCTTGCATTTTGGGCAAGTTGGCCTGTCTGCTTGCGTAGTTGGGCGTGCATTTCCATCAGTCTTTATCTATTTATTTTGATTTTCATGTTTATTATGTTTTGCCCCGTCCTATTTTCTTTTCTCAGGTAAAACAACCAACTCTTGCTCCTCCTCGTCCCCAGCAAAACTTGCCTCCACCTCATGAGCCCTTCTCACCATCACCGAGTACTCCAAATCTCCTTGAGCAGATAGTATTCCTGATAGTTGTGCTCGAAGTCCCCTTTTGAACCTCAGAGCCTTTTTCAAATCAGTATCCACTAGGTGTGGAACAAACCGACTTAGTTGATTGAACTGTCTCTCATACTTTGTGACAATCTTGTTTTTTGTTTAAAGTTAAGGAATTATGTCTTCTTCTTGTCCCGATATGATTGTGGAAAAAACTTTTCTATTACATTCACCTTGAACTCATCCCATGTTAAAGCATTCCGCTCTTCCTCGGTCTTAGTCCTCCAATACCATTCCCACCAATGATCAGCGTCTTCAGTGAGTTGGAAGGCAGCACATACGACTCTGTTTTTTATGCATGCGGCCCATAAGTCAAAAAAATCCTCTCTAGCGATGGAAACCATTCTTCTACTGCTGTCGGGCCATCACGTCCATTGAATGTGGGTGGACGATAGTGGTGAAATTGTTCCACGACTCGTGCGTTGTTATTGTTGTTGTCCTCGTTGTTCTGCACATCTCTGAGGAACTCAGCAATTATATCTCCAGCAATAGCAGTGGTTTGATTTCCTGTGTTAGTAGAGTTCTCACCGTTGACTTGATTTCCACAACAAGGAGCCATATTCCTAAGGTCATACGTAATATATTATATTATTATTTATCTCAAGTTATTAATGGATTTTGCATGAAATATCTAACTTAAAATCTAAATATCATAATATAATGGTCAAATAAATTAGTATCAATTAAAGGTCAACTAAGCTTTATATATAATAAAGATTTATTTATCAATTATTGCAATACATAGACTCATCTATCTCTACTGATCCATGTCTTCATCTTCCTCCAGATCTTCTTCCGGATCTTCTTCCAGGTTTCCTTCTGGTTCCTCATCTTCTGCCATAGGCTCATTGTTTAAAAACTCAATCCATTTACCGTATAACTTGACAGTGAATATCCCGTAGTTGATTTTTGGTCGATCGTCATGCCTGCTATACTCCAGTAATGAGGCATAAAGCTTTTCAGCCTTGACGTTGCAAAACGAGGGTAAACTATCATTCACTCTATGAGAGACAACGCGTTTGTTTGGAGCGCCGATGACATTCCTCACATTATACCACAATTGGTGAATTTTAACTATATATTCTCCAATACTTTCCCCCTCCTCAATTTGATAGTTGAAATAATGATTGAGTCAGTTAATGGGATGGTTTGGACCCCAGTTATTATTATTATTATTGTTCTTTCTTGCAGTGTGGCGAGTGCGAGTTCCTGCCATGTATATATATGTGCATTTGCAACCATAAGTCTACTTTTACTTTTTTTTTTTAAAGGAATACAAGATTTCTATTCATCTAACATTTAAACTGGTATTATATATTTAAAGCAGAATATAGTAACATGAAATCATAATAAAATACACCATGATATAAATGAGCATATTGATACAATTGGATAATGTAACTTGCATTAATAATTCTCATACCTTGAGGAGACCGGCAAGATATGATGGAAGTGGATGTTATTACATCATTTTATCTTATACAAAGTTTGACTTTTATTATTATTATTATTTTTTTTTTTTAAAATAACTATACATTTTAATTTTCAATTTTTTTCTAACAAGCCTACAGAAACGTGAACCTATCTCATACCACTTGTAATGATCCAATTTTATCGGAATTAAAATACTCTAAAAATATTATTTAAGAAAACACGAATTTATAAATTAAAGTGATCCCAATAATTATCAAAAAGTCGATTTAGAATTTTAATTCTTAAGGAAAAAAATATAATGATGATGATGATGATAATGTAAATCCAAGTGGCTATGATAATCTAGAGGGGGGGTGAATCAAATACACCAAGACAATAATAAAGGTGCGGGAAGTAAACAACACGCGTCGATTTATAGAGGTTCAACCCACCTAGGGCTTAATCCTCTACCACCCCAGTATCTCGGGGATGGATTTCAAAAAGAAAAACGATTTTATTAATTTCCAAAATTAATACAACACCTTACAACATCACCTTGAAGAGCACCACACTCTTCTACAACACCACCTTTGAGATTACCACAATCTCTCTTAAAGATTACCACAATCTCCAACGGCACCTTGTGAAGATTACCACAATCTTCAACCTTGAAGAATACCGAATTCTTCAATACCTCAAGAGCACCACACTCTTGAAACACCTATCACCTAGATCACCCAAGTGTATTCTTTCAACAAGAATACTAAGGATGTCTTGTGTTGAATGATGACAAAAATCAAGATTACAACTCAATAATGAATATTACAATTTGAGTGCAAGTGTAATCAAGAAATAAAGCCTAGACCTCAAGATGTGAAAATGAAATACTTAGGTTGTAAATACAACAAGAGTGTTGAATATGAAAGCTTGGAAATTTGCAGATTTCTTGTGTATTTACTTGTGTTCTTCTTATCTTGTGTCTTCAATTCATCCTCTATTTATAGGAGAGTCTTCACCAACATAGGCTCCTTCTTCTTTACTTTTGTCTACAAAAAGAGGATAACAAGATGTAGAAATATTGTACAAAAATGAAAAGTAAATTTTGCTGATAAGGATTGCAACGGTTGAAATTTTTGCTGTAAAAAATTACACAGGGCGACCGGTTGCCCTATAGAAAATTTCGAACGTTTGAATGAAAATAGTGCGATCCAGTGCGGGTTGCGGGGGGACCAGTCGGCCGGAGGGTGTTCGGCCGTCGCCGCCAGTGCGACGACGGCCCTCCCCTCCCGACCGGTCCCCCTGCTCAGTTGTTTCAAGTCTGTACGTTCTGTTTCAAGTTTTATTTTCTTCAGGTACCGGTCGACGTTTTGCTCGACCTCTAAATTGAAATGCTGTCCGATTTTTATCAAAAATAAACTTCAAGAAATACTCCAAAAAATTAGTAAAAACATTTTGAATCCATTAGGAGTATTTGGACAACATTTATGAACACTGTTTTGGTGTAAAAACCAATTAACTCAAAAACATTAAATATGTTGTCCAATTTTTTTATCGAATAATAAACTCTAAGAAATACTCCAAAAATTAGTAAAAACATTTTAAATCATTTAGGAGTATTTTGGACAACATTCATAAACATTGTTTTGGTATAAAAACTCATTTAAACATAATCATCAAAATCTTGATAAAAACATTTATCTAACAGATAATAATAATAATAATAATAATAATATTAATAATATAATAATAATAATAATACATCTTCCAAATTAAATATCCAATAACTATCCCAAGCATAAACCGGAAAAAATTAAAGACATAAATCCAAAATTTAGTCCGATCATAATTATTTAAAATATAAATATAGCATGATTTATTCCACCATCCACAACATCATATCTTCAGCCGGATTCCTCAACCTGAAAGTCATGATAATAATAGGGGTGAGCTTCATCTCGCTCAGTAGGGATATATCTGTCAATATTTAATATAACATGAAAAACATTCATATAATTACACCAATAAATTCATTAGTTTCCTCTTTTTACTCTGACTGGTCAATTACTGCATACATCATTGCGGGTTCACCCCGAAGATACGTTTGATCTCGGACCATTTTCATGGCCCTTAGCCTATATGAATTTATTTCCTCTTGACATATATTGCAATCAATGAAGTATAATCATGGAACATTAAATAAAGACAAATAATATAGAAATCCTTACCTTAATAATCGTAGATACTCGATTTAGAAAAATTGAACGATAAAAGTCCTAGTCCTCGATCCCCTCGTTTTCTATTGTAGAGAATTTAGAAAGTTGTGAAAATATATGTGGGTTAACCATGTATTTATAGGCTGATTTTTATTTTTACTTCTCTATATATATTTTTTTTAAATCCTAAATTAACCCCTAACCCAACCCCTAAACTAACCCCTAATCTAACTCCTAAATTAACCTTTTTTTTTTTTTCTGTTATCACAATCTTGATAGTGTGCATTGATATGATCGGATTCAAAGTCAATTAATTATTTTATATTGACTCGAAATTAATTGTTACACGCGTGTTTTAACTTGTTCATCTAATTTAGCAAACTAAACTTGACCATTTTTTATTTGATTAATTTGAAACTCGGCTTGAGCTCGCTTCAATTAGTTATCAATGAAAAAATATGTGTGTTATCAATGAAAAAATATGTGTGAAAAGATTAAGTTTGAGTTTGACTCGAAAAGTTCGACTTTATTATTTAACAATCAAACAAAGTATAAATATAATTTTAAAAATTTGATAAATTCAAAAAAAAAAAAAAATTAACTATCGGTTCTATTAATTTCCTTTACGATTAACATCTTTGAATGTTAAGAAATTTAGGTATGAAAAGTAGTAAATTTATATTTTTGAAGAATTATCGATAATAATAAGCAACATTGGTGCTAATAAGTAGAGGTAGTAATAGGCTTTAATAGAATTAGTCTTTTGTCCATGCGATGTACGGGTGTATATCTATGAGGCATCCATTTAGTATTGTGACATGTGAATTTTCCTAATAGTTTTGCGAATTATATCTCATGCATTGTATATAGCATCAAACAATAAACATAAAATAGTATTTAATGGTTTTTATGGATAAAATAAAAAATAAAAAAACACCATACCACATAAACATAAAAAAAATACATTCAAACTTATGTATTTGCTTTCAATATTTGAAAACTATTTTTTCATAAAACCGCACAGGTGCACCTTCATCGCTCATTTATTTTTGGTCATGTTTAAATTTCTAATAAGTGTGAAAATATGTGTCATATTTTTTCTCAAAGGTTGTAGTAGTAAATTCAGATGTAAAATTATTTTCCAAAGTTGTCTCGTATGTGTAGGAGAACTAAGTATATTAGTTAAGGAAATAGAGACAATAAAATAAAATTTTGATAATATTACTGATTTTATTATATTGATTATTTTGGGGATATTTTAAATTTTTGCAGATTTTGTCTTGTATTTTATTTATTCACGTTGTTAAGTCATTTTTTAACTTTTTGAAATTTATTGTGGGGGTTTGTATTGTAGTATTTGGAATTTCCAATTATTATGTTCTATTCGGGTTCTCACATTTGGTATTTTCAGATCATGTGATGCAGGAATTGTATTTTTATAATTTTTAGTGACTGCAAAAAGTTTAGAATTTCAACAAATAATTAAAATAATAAAAATATTTTATTTAATTATAAATCACATAATTAAATAATATAAAAATAAATTATTGTAAACTATGAAAAAGACTTTCTAAATACAATATATTTGGTTGATATTAAAGATTTTGTGAATGTGAATTGTATCTATATATATATTGAACATGTTTATCTATAAGAAAGTAAAAGTTTGAGGAAAAAAATTAATTGTAAATTTTTAATATTTCATGTATTATTTTTCAATGCAATCAATAATAAAGTCATTTTAAATTCCAATATCTTTTTAGAGTTTAGAAAGTTGAACAATTGTTAAAATTATTGAAGGAATTAAACAAAAATCATGTTTATATTTAGCAACATAATTTTATGGGAAAATAAAATATTTTAAAAATAAAAACTATTTTATTTTCATATATACACATGTATCATAAAAATATCAAACAGACAAATCATGTCTAATAGTCCAAATGTACAATTTTAAAAGTTGAATATCAAAATACACTGATAAATATAAAAAATAATTTCTATTAACATGAAAGTACGTTAAAAAAGTATAAAAAAATTATTTTTTCATATATAAAAACTATTATAAACATATATATTTATATTAAATAAAAATTTAATTTCTTCTTACATGACTATATCAAATGCTATGTATGGATATATTTAATATATATATATAATATTTGGATACATAGTTTGAGATATTTCTTCAATTAAAATAAGTATTTTTTTGATTGAATTTAATCAACTTAAATAATATTTTATATAATTATGAAGAAATTGAATAAGTCTAGTTAACAACTACGATTGATGTCCAATAGCCCGAATACATATAAATTTTAAAGCATTTTACAAAATAATGAGAAAATATATCTTATATATTTTTATTCATTATGTTTATTTTTTATTGTATATATGCAATATCAATGTCAAACCGAAAATTATAAAAAGATGATTAATTATATATATTATACGTCAAAAATGGATCTAAAGTGAAAAAGTTATTAATTTTTTATTTTTTTAAAAAAAGAAAAATATACATATCTATGTATATAATAATTAATGCATTACACACACAGATTTGGAAACCTGATTTAAATAACTTCATTTTTAATATATAACGTTTTTTGAACAATTTAATATATAACTTTAAAAAGTGATTTATTGAAAGAAAGTTGACTTCCAAAAATAATGAAATCGCAAATATTTATGACTTCTTATTTTTCCATATATTTTTATTACTTTTTTTTCTTAAAGAATTTTTATTATTTTTTTAGAAACCAAAAGATGGCGGGAAAACCATGAATTACTATTCTAAGAATAATCTCTCTTTATATATATATATATATATATATATATATAGATATGATCATAAAATCATATAAAACTAGAATCGTCAGATAAATTATTAGAAAGGAGTAAATGAATATTAAATCGAAAGTGTACCTCAAATCCATATTGCCACATACGTAAAATTATATCAAGTTGCCATATTTCAATCAAAATAACCTCAAATAATACTCGATCAAACTAGAAATAGAGTAAGGAGAAGAGTAAACGATTGTTTGGTTTGACTTGAGGAATATAACGTAAAGGTAGTTCTTATTATTTAGTGTAATTGAAAAAATATATACATATTACAAAGTTTATAGTGTAATTGACAAACATACTCAACTTTCCAGAAGAAAAGACACTGTTTACGTTCCCGGATTTTTTTGGGATATTTTTACGCTCCTGTATCTTTTTTGGATATTTTTACGTATTTTTTTAGTTTTTTTATTCTGTATTGTTTTATATGTTATTTTGTTGTTTCATATTTGTATTTATGTTATTTTTTGGTTGTTTCTAAGTTGTTTCTATATTTTAATGCAAATTTTACCTATTTTTTAGGTTTTGTTTGTTCATGTGTTGTTTTACATATTGTTTCTATTACTGTTTTTAATGTTGTTTTGATGTTTATTTGTTGTTTTCATGTTGTGTTCGATGTTTAATGCACCTTTTACTTATTTTTAAGCTCTTTTGTTTATGTGTTATTTTTTATGTTGTTTTTAGGTTGTTTCTATATAGTTTTTAATGTTTTTATGTTGTTTTTGATATTTTCAATGCATTGGATCAAAAATTGAATTATGGATTTATATTCATATGTTGTTTCTATATTGTTTTTAAGATGTTTTGTTTTAATATGTATTGTTTTATGTGTATACTCGAACAACACCCGTGTGTTACACGAGATTTGTCTAAAATTAAATTTTAGTGTCTCAAATTTATTTTTATTTATAGGAGATCCAAAATACTAATTAGAAATATTAAAAAAAATTCAAAAATTAGAAAAGTATCAATACAAGTAGTTCACTTCTGATTCAAACAAACTTCTTTGTAAACTACATTATTTGTTCTATTTCCAAGTGTTCTACTCTTAACTCTCAATATGGCCACATAAAGTTGACCGTGAAATTGTGATAAAATTCTTTATATTTGGGATTATAATTTATCTTTTAGAGTTGACATTGTGAGAAATATCTTTATTTTGGTATTTATATTTTATCTTTTAGAGTTGAGATTTGAATCCCGTAGTAGCAAAAAGTCAGAAACTAAAAGGTGCATATAAACTAAATATATTTTTGAAAGATAATATTTTTAAATGTATGTCAAACCCCAATTTCTATTGGTTGTTAAATTCTTCGATGTGTTTCTCAAATTTGTTGAGAAATTAAAGATAATATGATAGGATCCTGTAGTATAATCACTATCCGACCTCAGATTGATAATTGAATAAATTGGTTTATTTTAATTTTAATTGTTGGGATAGGCTCATTTATATCTATGATGAGATTATTTAATTTGATTATAATTTGGATTGAATTATTTATTTAATTGTGCATATAATTGGCCAGTGGGTCAAACCTGGATTTAAATAGAGTAATTTGGAGTTAGCATAAATTGGAAATTAAAAGGTGCATATAAACCAAATATATTTTTGAAAGATAATAGTTTTAAATGATAATGTAAATAAATCATTTATATTTAGATTACTTCTTATCAATTAAAGTTGTTATTATCTTTTAAATTTGTAATATTTAAATTCAAAAATTCAAAAATATATTATCAATTCATCTTTAATTTGTAGATAACAATACCACGTGGATAATTATAAACTAGACATGTGGAATTGGGAGAATGAGGAGTTGACACATGTCAAAAGTAATGAGGTGATGACATGTGTCAACTTTGTTTTCTCTTTTATTGTATAGGGTTGATTTCTTGATTGTTTATATAATTTCGAGTATAAAATTGATTATTTAATGAGGGGCAAAAAATTTATTTTCACTGAAATTTTATTAGATAATACAAGTGTGAAACATACTTCAAACAACATTGAAACAACAACGCCAAAAAGTCTGTAAAAATTGGCGGAAACATAAAAGCATCCGAAAAAATGAGACAACATATAACTATCCGGAAAAAGTTCGGGAGCGTAAAGGTATTTTTTTTTCCTAAAACGTTGGGTATGTTTGTCCTTAATCCAAGTTTATACTTACTAAATATCTCCAAAGCCCATGAATATATCACTTCTTTGGTTCTATCAAATTAAACATCCCTTAATATAATTGTTATTTATATTATAAGTTCATATTAAATTTTAAATAAATTCCAATAGGCAATGCATAGCAGCTATAAGACCACCTTCAAGCACAACGTTGATTTTTACAATTTTCAATGAAAAATTAATAAACAGAATTTCAGGGGCCATTATTGTCATTTCTTCATACATATGAACATAGTCACATAGAGATATATATTATTACACCGACAAAAGCAAATAACTTAATTAAGTTGAATCTATAATCTCTTGAGTGGAAGTCATCCTCACTTAAAATTGAACAGTGAGCTATTATATTTTGGAAGACATACTAAATTTTGGTTAAACCAAAATTAAAAGTAACAAGATTGTGTAGAATACATGGATAAATTTTATAGATATGGGTTGATTCGGATGAGATGTTTTATTTCAAAATGGTGTTTCATTTCTTGTCATGTGTATAAAAATTACTATATTAATTTTCAAGCGCAAATGGTGGGTTTCTTATAAGGCAAGTGATAAACGTTAAAAAAATGCATGACGATCATCCGTGCAGTAGAATATGAAATGAAATATAATTTTCAATATAAGATCCTATCCTGAGTTGATTAGGCCATTTTATTATGTTTTCATAGGTTATGGATTAAGCTTTATTGACGCCCAAAATAATTAGTAGGAAGGCGAGCGAAAATAATGACTATTAAAAGTTATAGTAACGCAAAATCTTTTAGAAGAATTTGGTTACTTAGATTTTAATGAATTTTGTGAAACTAAAATCATATATATATTTTATTTAGGCCAAATTTTGAATGGTAAGAAAATTTACATATCTGTAATAGGATTCACAAATTCTAGTCAACATTTAGCAAACTGATAATATATGGTTTGATGCTTCAGAAAAACTGATTTGAGTAATTAGAAATCTAACATAAGTTTTAGTATATCTGCATACATACCAAATATTAACTTACCTATTGGTGAGCATTAATTCCTCTATATAAGAAAGAATTCACAAAGCAAATCATATCAAACAAATCATAACAAAACAAGTCTAGGAAAAATAAAACAAATAAGGCATCAAGAATGATTTCCTCTTCAAAGTTTCAATTCATTTTGCTACTCTCTTGTGTTTCCTTATCATTAATTGGGATTTCACTAGTAAGTTAAAATTTACACACATTTTTGTCTCCAAAAAGTGGTTACAAGTAATATTAATTGCAGCAAATATAATTTGCCTTATTTTTATTATAATTATTTCATTTTTTTCTCGGAAAATGTATATTTCATATAGCATAATTAAATATTATTATGTCTTTGTTTATAAGATGACACAGTGTTTTTTCTTTATTGACCCTGAATGCATATGGTCACATATATGTACACCCGATTGAATGTGCATCGGATGAAGGTCCACTCTGCGTTTGTGCGCCCTCATATGAGCATGTACATTAATTTTTTTATTTGATTTAGAACCAATACAACATATCCAATATTTGATTTTTGGGTAACATATTTATAGTTATTTAAAACAAGCCATACTAATTACACGTTCATTTATATTTTCTGAATGTTAGGCTGGTGACAGTGAATCTAGCGTGGACAAGTTTTCACTTGCCTTTCTTTCTCCAGGAGCTTCTCCATTAGCAAGCCCTGATGTGACCTGTGCAGTCCCTCAAAATAGTAAGTTTTAGAAAATTTGCTATAATTTACTATATATTTTTCACTTTTTTATTTTCTCCCAGTAAAATCTTAGATTCAAACATAGCATAATTTATGAATATTATTTTTTTCTTATAAAGGATGTGGAAGTGAATGCGATCGTCGATGCTCAGCGACAATGTATAGGAACAACTGTTTATTGTTTTGCAACAAATGTTGTAACAAATGCCTATGCGTGCCACCGGGAACTTATGGAAACAAGGAATGTTGCCCTTGCTACAACAACTGGAAGACCAAAGAAGGAGGGCCAAAATGCCCTTGAAACTTAGAAAAACAAGCATGCAAATGATGTCTTTAATTTATTTGGCTAGAAATATAGTTATATTTGTTTTATGCACTGAGAATAATATGTGGCAAAAATAAAATCTTGAATAAAAACAATTGTTGTTTTTTCGTTTCAAGTTCATGCGCACAATTACTTGCAAGATATTCTCCTAGGTTGTATTTGGATGAAATGATTTGGATCTGAGGAAATGATTTATGAAAAAGATTCAAATGAGATGAATTTGAACTCATCAAATGACTAAAAAAACTCAAAATATGAGCTAAGGATTTGAAATCCATCGAAAAAGGTCAAAAATTAGATGGTCTGAATATTTATTTGAAGTAATACAATAAGTCCAAGTATTTTCGCGTGTTGATATGAAACATTGAAATCAATATTAGCTCCAACTTTAATTTGAATACAGAAAGGCATAATAGAACATCTTAAAATATATAAGGATAAGAAAAAAAACTCGTGTCAAACGGTTTAATGGGTCAAAATCCGTTAAATGGATCCTAAACCAAATCTAGTGGCAGTTTTGCAATATTAGCTATGGCATTTTTGTAATATCCTGGGACCGTTGGAATTTTTGTAATGTAGGTACAGTCATAGTCAAGTAATCTCCCGGAAAAATATCAGTCTTCCCCCTGAAAAATATTAGTAATCTACCTGAAAAGTATTAGTTTTTCCCCTGAAAAGTATCAGTAATCTCCCAAAAAAGTATTAACAGTTCCCTGTAGAGTATTTTAGTAGTCCTCTTGAAAAAATATTAACGTTTTCCCACAAAAGTATTAGTAGACCACCTAAAACGTATTAAAAGGTCCCCGGAAAAGTATTAATTTTTCCGCTAAAAGGTATTTAATTTCTCCTAAAAATTATTTAATAGTATTATTGAAAAGTATTTAGTAGTCCCCTGAAAAGTATTAGTTTTTTTCCTTAAAAATATTAGTAGTCCCTCTTAAATATATTAGTGGTTCCCCTGAAAGATTTTTAATAATTATCCTGAAAAGTATTAGTAGTCTCACTTAAAAGTATTAGTTTTTCTCTTAAAAAGTATCAGTGGGTGGAATTTTTGCATTCATCTCTGTCAATGTAGTTATAGTATTCAACATTTACTCAGCCATGAGATAAGCATGAGCTAAATGCTAAATTCCTAACAGATGTTAACCAAATATCAAATTGTTTAGCTTTAATCTCTGAAAGAAACTAAATCGGTAATGAGCATAATCTCCTGACACATGGGATTACTTTGTGCCCGTCTCCTTCACAACTTATGCGTTGATTTGATCGAAGAGTTTGTGATAGAGGTCAAATAGTGTGAAATTATGGTCTTGATTTTTGGAACATGAGCTGCAATGATGGGAGTGTTGGGGTTGTTGTCTTGGTGGTGAACATTAGTAGTTGTGGCTATTTTTTCCTCTTTGTTGTATTCTTCTTCTTCTTCTTTTACAAGCTAATGAGAGAGAGAGAGAGAGAGAGAGAGAGAGAGAGGAGACCAAGAGTAGACATGTCACGAGAGAATGAGCTAGTTCAGTTTAACCCATATGCCCAATACGGGTTAGGGTTTAGGATCCGTCTGATGGATTAGATCTGTCAGACAGTATGACAAGAGACCTAGCCTAAGGATAAAGAATTCAAGAATTATTTAAAGAACATAGATCAAGCTGCTAATTTGGAATACTTTAATTGGCATAACAAAATATCTTAAGAACATTTTTTGTTCCACTACATTGGATACAACTTTATAATTTGTATACATAATGACATAACAGAAATCTAGAGATGTTAATAAGGGCCCAGCCTTAAGGGCTGACTCTAGCCCGACCCTAAAAATTTAAGGACGGGGCCTATATTTCATAGGTCCTTATAACATGAGGGCTTTTAAGCCCGACTCTAATTGGCTCTAGGGCTGGCTAGGGCTAGTGTTTGACCGTTAAACACCTAAAATAAATCTAGCGACGCTCGCAAGAGCATGAGATCAATCGTAGGGTAGCAAGTTGATCAAAGTCATCTATCGCGGAAGAATTAGCCTGCAAATAATTATTATGCAACACAACTTACAGAAAATAAATCCTAAATACTCTAACCAAACTATGATTTTAATTAACTAAAGAAAAACAAGTAAAAAGACAAATTAAAACTAAACACAATTAAACTCGAAGAAAAACGATATGGATAAAACGTCTAGGATTTTGGAATCATCTCATCAAACTTGCAAGCAGAATATCAACTAATTGATCATGCGATTAACAACTATAACAAACAGGTAAAAACAAGGCCTAGATCTGATAACTCACATATTCACAGATTAGGGTTATCCCTACATAATTTGCTATTTTCATTATGTCAAATTAGATAATACATTTTGGATTTATATATAACCCCCTAATTGAATTTAGTCCGAAAATAATATCTTTTCTCGATCTCAATTATTTTCTCAAAATAATCAAAAGTTGGTCAAACAATCAATTGTAACAAAAAGCAATTCAATTAGGAAAAGCATAATCAATTACTCAATACTCATGTTTGTTTATTTGATTCAACTCATCCTAACCCTAGAACAAAGAAATTAGCTCATGGATAGATTCATCAATTCAATTAAATAATAGATAATAATCACAAACATCATTATGAAGCAATTAATACCAAAAGAAAATCAAATAGACAAATAAAGGTGGAGAAGAATTACATTTTTTTCAAGTTGTGGAGAGATCTCCAAAGAAATCCTAGAATTAACGTGAACAAGAGAAAAAAGAGAGAAGAGAGAAATCCAAATCTTGCTTCTAGCTTGAATGAATCAAAATCTAAAGCCTAGACTCCCCTTTTATAGCCCAAAGACCCTAACAACTTGGAAGAGTCCAAATCCTAAAAGAAGTCTGTTAAAATCGAGAGATTACGTAATTTCACGTTCCAGTTTTCTGTTGCAAACGGTCACTGAATGGCTAGCGAACGGCATGCCTACAGAGGCTTATTTTTGGGAACGGCCAGCGAACGGCATGTGGGAATGGCCATGGAACAACCGTTCCTTTGATTTCTCCCACGCGAACGGCCGGCCGTTCACGTAGTTTTCTTCCTTGTTCACTTCTCTTAGTTTACTCTTCGTTTCTTCTTCGTTCTTCCTACACTTTTCCACCAAAAACAAGCATAACACACTTAACATTAGACTCAATGACAAAACACGCAAAACACAAGCAAAAACACGAAATATATTATGAAAAATATAGAAATAAAATCAAAATAACCACACAAAATACTAACAAAAACACACAAAACAACTCCCCCACACTTAGCCTTTTGCTTGTCCTGAAGCAAATGACAGCGCGCCTATAAATCCAACAAGAAATATTATGTTCAAATTTAGAGTCAATTCATCCATCACACCATGTTTTATCCACCTCGAATTATCCTGCATTGATCCCCAACCTTCACAACAGACTCACTCGACTAAGGTTAATAGTTAGTTAAGGTGTTCGACCCTCCTTACTCGGTTTCAAATCCATGTCAAAAGTTCCAACCCTATCACACAGACAACAAATCACGCAATTACTAGCTATGAACCATTTTTTTTCTTTTTTTTTCCGATATATATATATATTTTCGCTAGAACTCTCTAGATATTCTTCCACTAAGTATAAACTTCGGATTTTTTCCAAAGGCTCTTGGGGTGGTTTCTCATACTCATGTTTGAGCCACCATTTTAAAAGTCAAACATGGAGCTCATGAATGCTACTAATGACTAAGCGGCTCAACCAGCGGAGTATAACCTCGATTGATCTATTTTTTTTTTCTTTTTCCTCTTTTTTTTCAATTTGTCACACCTTTTCTTCTTCTTTTTTTCGATTAGGTGTTTTTTTTCCCCGTTCGCAAGGCTAGCAATATTGTGTACTTACACAAATTAAAACAGGGGTTTAAATTAATTCACATCAATAAACTTCATAATTCAATCCCCACAACCTAAACTATCATTTAACCATCGCCTTATTTGTCTATCACAAGGGTTGATTCACAATTTAGTCAAATCCTAAGTAACAAATTCACGGTGCCATTTTATAATCGAAACTAAAAATTGCTACATCTATTTCAAGTTAGCTAAACAACACTATTATTAAGCTTAAACAATCATAAGGCTAATAAAATAAATAACCACATGCAACTGTAATAACTAGACAGCTACCAATCGCTCCCCCACACTTAAAAGAATGCAATGACCTCAATGCGTAAAAATAAAAGAGAAGGAAAAAAAAAGAGAGATGTAATGAAGGGAACAAAATAATAACACCACACACATGCAAACATTAAAAAAAACATAACTCACACAAACTTTTTTTTATTATGGAAAAAACAGTAAAATGCTTGGGTTGCCTCCCAAGAGGCGCTATTTTAACATCATTAGCTTGACGAAATCAATGGAGAAAATCATGGCGGGTCATCGAGCAAGACCTCTATCACCACCTTGGAATTTTTATCCCGCTGATTTGCGCTTCGTATCATATTGTGTTCTTGCCATAGGACATCTTTCACAGCAGAATCAATAGAATCAACAATAAAATTATCATGCAAGGCATATGCATGACTACAAGCTATATTAAAAATTGAAAACGTCACAGTTTTTCCCAAGACATTCGTACTTAGTTTTCTATTTTTGACATCAATCAAGGTATTGGTGGTGGCCATGAACGGTCTACCCAACAAAATGGTATGATCCTTAATATTACCTTTATCCTTCCCCATATCCAAGACAACAAAATCAATGAGAATTTTAAGACCACCTACTTGGACCAAAATATCTTCAACAATAACGTTAGGATACCTAAGTGACCTATCAACAAGTTGCAAACATGATTTGGTGGACTTCAATTTCCTTAATTTAGTTGTTTAAATATAGAGTAATGCATAAGGTTAATTCCAACTCCGAGATCAAGCACACCTTCGACTTTCTTACCATTCTCAAAAGCAATATTAATGATGAAACTACATGGATCTTGTTGCTTTGGGAGTGGACTAGGGGCTGGATTAGGAGATTTGCAAGGATTACCAGTTTTGTGTAAGGGCGATCCCTCATTTGCCTCATCATTCGTGCTTTCTTCAATTGTATCATCCTACTTTTTCACAATTTCAAGATCAGTGACGGCTTGAGCTTGCGCTGGTTGACTAGGCAATATGTCATTTTTGACGAGATGTCGAGCTATCTCACCAACTTGCGTAGCCAATTGGCCCACTCGAGTCTCAATCCGCTTAATAGAGGCCTCCAAGGATTCAAACTGTCTGTTATTCCACTCTTGTGTTTGCTGACTAACTTGAATAAAAGAATTCAAGTTCTTTTCTAGTGTGGGTCATGGTGGTTGCTCTTGATTGGTTGTCATTATTGGTGCTTGTATAAACCACACTAAAAAAATAGATCAAACGCACCTAACGGAGAAACCTAAACTAGAAACAAACAAAAAAAATCCTAATCTAGAAACAAGGAAAATAAACACAATAATTATTCCGCCTAAAGCCTTCCCCGGCAACGACACCAAAATTTTGTTCGACTGCTAAACACCTAAAATAAATCTACCGACACTCGCAAGAGCACGAGATCAATCGTAGGGTAGCAAGTTGACCAAAGTCGTCCCTCGCGGAAGACTTAGCCGGCAAATAATTATTATGCAACACAATTTACAGAAAATAAATCCTAAACACTCTAACCAAATTTATGGTTTTAATTAACTAAAGAAAAACAAGTAAAAAGACAAATTAAAACTAAACACAATTAAATTCGGAGAAAAATGATATGGATAAAACGTCTAGGATTTCGGAATCATCTCATCAAACTTGCAAGCAGAATATCAACTAATCGATCATGCGATTAACAAATATAACAAAAAGGTAAAAAGTAGGCCTAGATATGATAACCCACGTATTCACAGATTAGGGCTATCTGTAGGTCCCAAGGGTGTGAGTGTAAGGTTTAGAAGAGGGGGTTGAATAAACCTTACCAACTTTTCACTTTTGGTCCTTTTTAAAATTCGAGTAGACACTATATCAAATTTGTGTCTTTGGTGGATGACCAATTTAGTTAATCAAGAAAGTTAGTCACTCAACGGACTGACCGAGCTGTTGATAGAATAACTCAAATTGTTAAGACTAAATTAGCTCGATCGTGGTTTGTTTTTAATTGGAAGACTTAACACCCTTAAGTTTGGTTTAGTTAGGATTTAATACTTGGTTTTAGTACTTAGAGATTATCGGTTGGATAGCAAATATGTCGTGAGAATTAAACAAATAAGATGCGAGGAATTAAAGTCTTTGAAATGTAAATGACACGATAAGTTTTTATAGAGGTTCGAAGATGGGGTAATTCTTCTACTCCTCTCTTCTCCAACTCCCGGAGGAATCCACTAAGTATTGATCAAGATACTGAGTGGTAATGATCCGGATACAAGTCTTGATCACACAAAGTGACTTGATCCTTTGGGACTCGGTTTGGAGATGCCTTGGTCACTCAAACCGGCTTCTCGTCCGACTCGAAACCTTCTTCACAGTGGGGCGTGCGCTTTTGCTACTACAGCTCACTTGCTCAAGCTCTTAGGATTTGATCACGAAGCCCTCCAAAAACTCGAGACTGGTTCGACCTTGAACCTTCCTACAATCCTTCGTGGAATGTAGACCCCTTGATTCTTCAAATGTTTCCTCTTCAACTGATTGAAGTTGTCTTTCCTTCACAGGTGAGTGTTGGATTGATTTCCTTCGTAATGTAGACTTGAGGATTGAACTTGAATAACTTGAGAGTAATTTTTGGTTACAGTTCGAATGTTAGCTTGAATGTTCGTGGTTCAGGTTACCTTCTCTCAGAGTGATTCCTCAGCCTTTTATAGTGATCTTTCAAAAATTTGTCCGTTGAAGAGATAGGCTTATTTTTGAAAGTCACTTGTGGTTGTTGGCTTGTCTTGTTGCAGTCCTTGGAATTGCCACTTCCTCGTATGAATTATTCTTTAGCTTTTCAGAGCACTGACACGGTGTAGTGCTTCCCATTGGTTTATTTCTCTTGCACGCTTCCGTGACTGAGCACTCCGAGAAAGGTAGCATGGAGATATTACTTCTTTAAGTAATTCTCTTGATTTACGTACAACGGATCTCTTTCGATTATCTCGACTTGACTCGCATTTCCTTGCTTTCCCCAGGTGACTTAGAGTCAACTTCCAATCATTAAATGACTCTTCTGTCACTTCAACTAGGGACTTGACTATCTTGAGTTGACTTGACTGATGCTTTACTCAGCTGCACCTTCAGTCGAGTTCCCGTCTTCTCTTCTTTTGCCAAACTCATTGTCTCACTGAGTTTTCCTACTAGTCTCCGATTTGTCTTCTTGCATGTTTGGGCATAGCCGACTTAACTCAAACTTGACCAAATTTATTTGTTACAATGCGCTTTACAACAAAAAAATGGGGTGCCAACTTCCTATTCTAAGTTTTACATGGCATTCATCAAAATCTAAACAATAAATTTCCCAACAATTCCCCCTTTTTGATGATGCCAAAACTTAAAACATTCAAAATGTAAATAGCAAAGATACATACAGATAGTGCATTCACAGAGAATGTATGCGTGGAATCAATCCTTTTATTGATCATAACATTCTTGTTCTTTTACACAACTATTTACAAGGTGTATCAAAGCAAACATTTATGTCTACGCAAAAAATAGAGAATTTACAGATTTATTACAGAAGACTTACATAGTATGTATTTACATAGTAAAATACATGAAGGGGTGGACAACAACACTTCATCTCCTTCGCTGCCTCCTTCTTTCATCTTCTTCAGTTCTGTCATCTTCTGGTCTTCTTCTCTTTTTCTCATCCTCGGCCCGCCTTCTTCTTCTTTTCATATGCCTTCCTAAGGCACTTCATCTCTTCTTAGTCTCTCTTGTCTTTCCTCCCATAGCCGAGTTTGTCTTTTATTTTCTTCTTCGATTCTTTTCACATACTCGGCATTGTTTTTAGCCACTTGCATTGGCTACTTGGTCAAGACCACCCGAGAGATCCCTCCTTTCTTGCCCGGATCTATGTACTCAATGTTTTTTTGGGCGGAGGCCTGGTCCAAACCTCTTCCTCCACCACGCTTCTTTCTCTACCTCTTCCTCTCGGGCATATATTGTAGATTTGGGTCTTCTTCTTCCTAGGCCGAGTGACTAGCGGAGTGACCAAAGAGAGCGATCGGTAGTCTGCTCTGTTAGCTTCTTCACATAGCGTGAGACCCTTTTCCCAAGATAAAGTCCCGGCTTGAGCCATGGACATGTTTTGCGAAGTGTCTCTGTCTAATGGAATGCCTCCATATTGTTTCAAGATATCCATAATTCGGGCATTCATCCTTCCTTCCACTTCCTCCATACCGCTTCAATCATGTCTTTCTCTTTTCGGCCATGTACACAAATAGAGTGTTGGAGTGGCGAGTCACTGGGAGTTTGCCGATAATATCACCAGACAAGACCTTGTTGGGGGTTGTGCAATCATTAGGGTGACATCTCCCAATCCTTCCCCCTCAACAGACTTTCCTTTCTTTGCTCTTGAGACCTCCTCGCTTGTCTTTCCCTTTACAAACCGCTTCTTTCTTTCTCAACGCCTCGATCTCTTCCATGCTTTAAGGTATTCATCTTCCCCTTTTTGGCATCATCAAAGGAGAGAGAACGCTGAAACATACTAGCAAGCGAGAAAGTTGAGTCTGGCGATAGTCGAGTTCTCGCTTCGAGTCTGCGGGAGTATCTTTGCATGAAACTCGAACGAGTAGCGTTGGATTCAGACTTTAAGCAACTTTATCTCACCATGAGAAGGCTGAATTTTCGATCCATGTTTTCTTCCATACGCAGGAGCTCATTCTTATTTTGCTCACGCAGCACTTGATCTCGGCAATGTGAGATTCATGCAAGTGCTCAATGTGTTCTCTCAACTTTGTCTTTGCATCGGCATTCTCATTTCGCCATACCAACAGTTTGTTGAACAATGTTCGAAATATCTAGCTTGTTCCACGCGCATTGTTCGCCGTTGTTGCCACCACTCCCCGATTCTCGACTATTATACCTCTTAAGTCGCCAGTAGGTTGGCATCTCATTATCCAGTCTCATGTCCATCGAGGCCTGGTGCCTCTCCATCCATTCAATTTCAAAGAAATAATGCTTTGAACACCTCCCGACTTCAAATCCCTCTGTGGCGGTGATGGCCAAGCAAAAAATCATAGTCACCGAACAATAGTATCGATGGAATAACATGATCAGTCTCAGGAAGCCGCTGCGAGATCTCTTTTTCGACTCTTCGGGAGATCGGGTACCTCCAGAGAGAATGGAAATGATTCTACAAAGGAATCATCACGGGCCACCGAGATTTGTTCAATGATGAGTGGTGCGCGTGAAGTTCCTTGTGGAGTCGAATCTGCTGCAGCTGGGGAGCCTGCGCAGGGGACTCTGTTGAGCCGGGGTTTGTTGTGAAGTTGACCCGACTTGCTTGAGCCTCATTTGTCTCAACAGGCTTCGTCGGTCTCACCGGTTTCTTCATTGAGTTGACTGTCCTCGGCCTTATCGAGCGTCATCGGACGATGATGAGATTTCCATGGGTGGCTCATCATCAAAATTGAAAGTTTGACGAGTAGTCTTGAGGTTAGACTTGCTCGTGGTTGGAACATCCTCACCGAGTCTTTTGGATCACCACGGGGGGATGACTCGGCTTCATCGTCTTCTTCCGATCCCGAAAGGTTACATCGGGTTGTCCCGGGAATCGTGAAGTGCGCTTATCTCCTTTTCGGATGGATCAATGATAGCAGGAGGGATGTTCTCAGACTTGACTTCTTTACTCCGGGAAGTCTCAACCTCCCGTTGGCCTTCATTACCTCCTGCAGTCTCAATGCAATGAGGCACTTGACCTCCCTTTCGACAATTGTCACTGTCTTAGGGTCTTGTGTGGTGGCATCCATTGGAGTCTCAACCCCATGGATTGCACTTTCATCGCCAGTGTTAACTCCCGGGTTGTTCCTTCCTCGTGCCTCGACGCATCGGCAGCGTCATTAGCCGTTAGAGCGATTTGGCACCTCACCGAGACAGTCTCAATCGTCTCGAGCTTCGTTGATGGCAACTTGCTGTTGTAGTTTGTGTTTGTACTTTCTCCACTTCGCCTCCTAGATTCGTTGTGGAGTCATCTCGCAAAGATCCTCCGACCTTGCCGCAGCGTGGAGGAGTTTCTCCCTCACCGGCGCACCACCGAGTGACTTGGAATGGGGTCACTCGTCTCCAAACTACCTACATGTTTCTCGAGTATTCAGCTTGTTGGGGCGGTGGTAAGACACCTTCATTAAGGGTTGGCTCGATCGGGTCACCACTAACCCGCCATCGCCATTTCCCTTAGTTCCTTCTTCCGAGTGAGTGGGAAGTGGTGGCGGAACAACGATGGCAATATCTTTGCACCACTCCCATTGGGTCTATCTCCACCGTGTTTTGGAGGACTCTCCCCGTCCCACCATCATTCTTTGTTCATGAAGGACTCGGATTCGTGCATTGCTTGCTTGCTGCATTTGCAACTCTTCGTGGCAAAAAACAGGGTCCGGATCCTCATCACCGTCGAATAGGGCGTCGGAGAGGATGTGTATGTTCTGTGGGGTGCCGTGATAGGGTAGATGTTGGCCTCCTCACGTGCCTCGGCCTTCCTCCGCCTGTCTCTCCTTTTCCTTGTACTTGAAGATCCGCAAGATATCCGTGCGATTTTTTATCCAGTGTTTGGACCACGGTGGTCACTCCAAGAAAATTCATCGAGTTCATCTTCTTCTTCGATAAACTCGGGCCGTTGGAACTGTTTCCCTGGATCGACTCAATTTCCACTTCCTCCACTCTCATGACGATTTTGGATGTCCGGATAGAGTGGGGATAGGATCATCACATCATCATCTCTTTCGGCTTTTTCTTGTGTCTCACTGCTCGAACTACACACTGGGTCTTGATTTTGCTCGCTCATCGCCTTCAGCAGACTTGTTTGTTTCATTAATAATATCCGAGACTCTACTTCTCCAGCCTCCTAGATTCTCGTATCTGTTTTGGTGGTGGTGACTCACCCGGTTTTTCAAGTTCGGATTGCTTGATGATTCTTCTTCGTCTCTTAGTTCGTACTGCAGGGATTTCTGTTCGGAGAGAGTGTCATCCGAGTCCCGGGGCGGCGGGTCGGTCTTTGGTGTTTTCTTCGAGAAGCGGTCGTCTTGCTTATCGCTCCTCTTTTTGACCATCAAGAAGGTATTTGAGGTTCCTTCTCGGCCGTTCTTCTTTGGGCGGGAGACACGGCTGCGGGGGCGACTTAGACTTGCTGCAGGGGCGGCGGCTCACAGGGGCAAGAGCGAGTTTGTTTTTCTTAGGCTGGGCGCGCTTCTCTTAGCAACCGCGGGGGCAACTTTCTTCTTTGGTGGAGAGGAAACAGTTGTATCTTGAGGGTCACCGATTCCTCTCACTTGTATCGCTCTCTTGGCGTGAGCTCTCTTCTTCAGCGCCAGAGAGGTTTGATCTCGAACATCCTCTTGTTTACATGGAACGCCTTTCCATGTCGAAGAGGGACTCCTTTCACCTCCATCACCGCCAATCACCAGGCCATATCCCGGGATCCTCCAAATGCACCATTCTCCTTGAAGGATTTGTTCCCTACATTATGGCGTAGTCTGCTTGTGAGACAAACTCAGCCCCTTGTTTACTTGCTTTTTTCAATGATCGTAGCCATTACGATCGCTTTTGCTTTAACAGTTGGTCAAAGCCGCCAAATTTGATGTCTATGCATTTGGAAACTATGTCCAACAGTTTGTGGTAGTCCTCCTTCAAAGACCCCTTTTTTTGGCTGTGTAGACTATCTTTTTCAAAGATAGTCGGCCTTGCTACTTCCTTCCAAGCGGCAAGCCAAGTCTACGTCGATCCTGCCAAGTCTATGAATTTGATTTACTCGGTGCTCTTTCCGCGGTAGTAAGCGTGTTCTCGCTGATCCTTGCGAGAGATGATGAACTCCTTCCCGTGAACAGAGGATTTGATCCCCTCATCGTGAATCTCGGCGTTCACATAGAACTGTGTGACCTCTTCCACATAGGTCATCAAGAACTCCATCGTCGTAAATGGTTTCAAATGACGTTTGAGATTTTCAACATTTTCTTTATGAGGGCATCATCGGACCCTGTTTGACCATTCCCTCGAAATCCACAAAGAGACCCAGATGGATTTGCTTTCCTAGCTTGACGAAATCATAAGTTGATGCCATTTTTCAAGATTTCACGAAAAGAAACTTAGAGGTTGATTTGAATATAGATAGGGTTTTGAGAGAGTTTTGCCTTTGCTTCCGAGATAGAAATGAACCGTTTTGATAATATGTGAGAGAAAACAGCATTTAAAATGGTTTAAGTATGGTTTCACGAAAGGACGTGCGGGTGGTTTTTGAAATGTGATCGAAATCAACGGTTTAGATTTTGCACGCCGATTAGCATTTAATGTCTCGAATTTAATGCGGCAAGATTTATATCCAATCATAGGCTTGGTATGCGACTTTTTGCTGTACACATCATCATTATCTTGTCGTCATTCTTAAAAACATTCCCGCTTAGTAAAAACGATCGCGTTTTTGTCACTTTGCTCATAAATGACTCGGCATCCCTTAGCCGATTTAACTCTTCTCGTCACGCTTCTCTCGTGACTCACCGTCACCTAATTCAAGATAGTTGTCTTTCCGACATGGCCGATTTATTTAGGCGATTTTGAGAATTCAAATTTTTCTCTTTTGTGTTTCATTTCTTTTCTTTGAGTCTTCCGAGTGTCATTTCTCACTCAATTAGCCCTAACTCATGCTTGAGTTCTTCAAATCTTGACTCACATAATGGTTTTGTGAATATATCAATAGCAACTGTTTATCAGGTTGAGATATATTCCAAGATGATGTCCTTCTTTTCAACATGATCTCTTATGAAGTGATATCGACATCGATATGCTTTGTTCTTGAGTGCAACACAGATTCGAGTGATTGCGATTGCACTTGTGTTATCACACATGATTGGAATTTCCTTTTCTTCAACTTCATAGTCTCTCACCGCTTTGCCTCATCCATAGGATTTGGGCACAACAAATGTGTTTTGCCGCAACTATGTATTCTGCTTGATTGTAAAGGTGGCTATTGAATTTTGCTTTTTTTGCTAAACTAGGAAATTAGCCTATTTCCAAGCATTTGACATGTGCCTCAGTGCTCTTCCTCCTCAACTCTGCATCCAAAGATAGTCGAGTCCGAATAGCCAATTAGCTTGAATCCACCTTCCTTTGGATACCATAAGCCAACTTCTTGGCTTCCTTTCAAATATCTCAAAATCCTCTTAGCTGCAGTCATATGGCTCTCTTTTGGAGCAGATTGAAATCTCGCACATACACCTACAACAAAGGTGATGTCTGGCCTGCTTGCCGTGAGATAAAGCAATGATCCAATAAGTGCTCTTTGTTTGTGGATCCAAAAATGATGTCATCCACATATACTTGAACAAGCAGTATGCTCTTCTTGTCTTGAATTCTGAAAAGTGTTCTATCTATTTTTCCTTTTGTGAATCCATTCTCAGTTAGAAATTGTGACAAAGTATCATACCATGCTCTGGGTGCCTGTTTCAATCCATACAAAGCTTTCTTGAGTTTGTATACCTTATCTCCAAGAGTCTTCTGCTCAAATCCTGGAGGTTGTTCAACATACACTTCTTCTTCCAATAAATCATTTAGGAATGCACTTTTTACATCCATCTGATATACAATAAAATTCTTGTGAGCTGCATAGGCAAGAAACATCCTTATAGCTTCCAATCTTGCTACGAGAGCAAATGTTTCATCAAAATCTATTCCTTCTTCTTGGCAATATCCTTTTGCTACTAGTCTAGTCTTGCTTTGTTTCTTACCACAGAACCCTCCTCGTTCATCTTGTTTCGAACACCCATTTAGTGCCAATAACATTTTGATGGGTGGGTCTTTGAACTAACTCCCATACTTTATTTCTTTCAAACCGATTCACTCTTCTTGCATAGCTTGAATCCAATGTGTGTCATCCAATGCTTGTAACACATCTTTAGGCTCTATTTGGGAGATAAAGCATGTGAACATAGCTTCTTGTTGAGTTCGGATCTTTTTTGACACCTTCTCTTATATCTCCAATGACAAGTTCTCGTGGATGGTCTTTCACCATCTTACATCAAAGTTGAAGCAAGTTAGCCGGATTGATCGTCTAGCGGATGTGTTGCTTTGATCGCTCTCTCGCAATCACTTAGCCGCAAATTTTCCAACATTTTATGAGACTCATCTATCTCATCTTCATCTCGAGTTTATAATTCCAGGCTTTCACTTGAAAGATAGGGACTTTTCTCGTATGGTTGGATGATTCACTTATCACCGACTCTTCAATGTCTTCTCCATTTACATTTGGCTCATCGAATACCACATGAATGGATTCCTCCGCAACCATAGTCCTTTTGTTGAATACTCTGTAGGCTTTGCTTTCACCGAGTATCCCAAGAAGATACCTTCATCGACTTTTAGCATCGAAAGCCTTTAGATTGTCTTTGCCATTGTTATGGATGAAGCATTTACATCCAAATATTCTAAAATATGCAACATTTGGTTTTCTCCCTATCCAAATCTCATAGGGAGTCTTTGTCACCGTGTCTGTTTATCATACATCTGTTTTGAGTGTAGCAAGTCGTGTTGATTGCTTGACCCAAAATCTCTTTGTAACCCCGCTTGACTAACATGGTCCTTCGCTTCTTTGAGTGTTCTATTCCTTCTTTCGCAACTCCATTCTCGTGGAGTCCTTGCTCGCAGATAATTCATGACCAATGCCATTTTCAATACAATATTGAGTTATTATACCATTGACAAACTCGGTTCCTCCGTCCCGATCTTATTTTGATAATGGTTTGGCTCTTCTCATTTTGAATCCTCTTCATCACCGTGGGTAGTTTCGTAGAGTTTCTTTTCTTCTTACACATGAATATTGTCCATGTATATCTTGAGTAGTCATCTACTACCACCAATGTATATTTCTTCCCACTTATGCTAGCTGGTTCAACTGGACCAAATAGATCCATATGTAGCAGTGCAATATCCTTGTTGAAGATGGGCATGTCTTTTCTTTGAATGATGATTTGATCTGTTTTCCCTCCTCGCATGCGTCACATATACTCTCCTTCTTGTATCTTGAGTCCGGAATACCTACCACAAGATTACTTTTGGCAATCTTGTTAAGTATTTTGAAATTCAGTGACTCGGCTTTTTGTGCCACAACCAACTTGATTCAAATTGTGCTTTTGCTAACAGACAGTGGCCTTTGGGTGTAGCGGTTGACCAATCCACTACATACATGTTCTTTTGTCTCGCATCCTTGCAACACAACTTCATTTGATTCAATATCCTTGATTTGGCATATACCCATGTTAAATCCAACATTATAGCCCTTGTCACGAGTTGGTGATGCTTAGCAAGTTGAAGTTGAGTCCTTCAACATATGCAACATCCGTGATTTCTAATCCATTTTTCTTGATGGATCCAATGCCTCTTATTTCTCCCGGAGCTTCATTTCCTCCAAATATGACTTTTGCGCCTTTGACTTCCTTGAATTTTGATTTTTCTTGTTTCTGTCATATGTATGGAATGACCACTATCCATGTACCAGGTTCCTTGGCACTCACTTGCTTCCTTGAACTCCGCAATCAAGGAAATTAAGTTTTAGGTACCCATACTTGTCCGGGTTACGAGGGGTTAGTATTGTAAGATGATCCAACCAAATTTATAACCAAATGATCGCTCTAAGGGGTTGCTATCTATCGATGCCATAATCATAATTAATTTTGGCAAATTGCTTGGGGATTCTAGGTTCATACAACTGTCTCTTTTGTCTCAGTATGCATGTATATGTGTTTTAGCAATTGCCTTCTTTAGGTAATTGTGGTGTCTCTGAGTGTAGTGCCTAGGTGCATATGTGTCTTTGATGAAGGCTCTTATACTTTTGGAATGGCCTTTCTTGAGTTCTCGGGCCTTTGCCATTTGGGCTTATATTCCATAAGTCTATCTTTGATAGTTCACATCGTTCCAATCACTTGGCTTGGATATTTTCTACCATTCCCATCATATGTGTTTCTTTGATAGAACTTTTGGGGTTTTTGGTAGCTCTGTTTCTTCTTTACAGAGTAATTCCTGTTTGGAGTTTGCTGAGAAACTTGGCTGAATTTCTTTTCAGTTGTCCTCTCAATGCACCCAACTGGCTGTTTTCCTTTTCCTTTATAACCAAGGCTAGTTTGCTTGTGATTGTGCTTTGGAATAGATGTGTGTGCACCATTAGGAGTTTTGGATTTTTGAGATACTTCATTGCTTGAAGATCCTTTTTCCAAAATCATTTTTGGAGTTTGACATAGCACAGAGGAATTAAATCTAAGCCTGTCTTGTCTCCACATTCTCTTTGACTCATAATAAGATCATCCAATGATTTAGATGCCTTAGTGAATGAGGCAATCACATTTTTGAGGTCATTCTCCCTCTTTTCTATGGCAAATATTTCTCGCTATTAGCTTGGCATTTTCAAATTTTTAAACTTTTATTCTCATCACTATTCGACTTAGAGTACTCGGCTCCTTAGTCAATCGTGAGTTTTGGCTCTTGAGTAGGTCAAGTTTTCCTCATTTAGTAGTGTGTGTGAGGATTTAATGTGTTCAAAATCTTTCATCATTTTGCCTAATGAATCATAAATATCGATGGGTGATGAAGTGTGTGTGTCACGACCACTATCACTAGAATCCGAGTTTGATGAGTTAGAGTGTACCTCATCTTCTTGGTCAAAGTTGATTTTGTTCCTTGGCCATCAAACGGATCGGGGCTTCTTCTTCGAGTCACTTGAGTAGTCAACTTTTGCTCTCTGAATCACTGTCTCTCTTGACTTGGTTTGTCTCAAGATCTCTGCAGCCAACATTGCCTTTTTTCTTTTCTTGTCTTCTTTCTCTCAAGACCTTTCTTTCTTCTTCATTCATGTATTTGTTGACTACAGGATATGGACAATCAATGGCATAGTGACATGGTTGCCTACAGCCAATAGATATTCAACCTTTTGATCGGCTCTTTCCATTCTTGGATTGTCGACCCTTTGATATTCACTTTTTGATGATCTGTTCTCTTGGTTGGCCTATCTTCCCTTGACTTGGAGGAGCCGAGTGCCTTCGGAAGATTCGCCCTTGCCTCTCTTGTAGTTCTTATTGAAGAACTTGTTGAACCTTTTAACCATCGGGGCTATTTCTTCGGATCAATGACTTCTTTGACCTCGGCTCTTTCCATTCTTAACAATTAGAGCAAAATTGCTTTGGGTACAAATTGTCTCTTCCTCGATCTTTTCTTCTCGGCCAAATTCGTAGGCTTTGAGGTCCGAGAATAGTTCATGGTTGGAGGTCTTCGATAGGTCCATGGAATGTCTCGGTGCCATGACCTTCATTTCCCATTCGGTTGGGAGACTTTTTAGGATCTTCATACACATTTCATCATGTGTATATTCATTTCCAAGTGCAAACAAAACAACGTTGGTGATTTACGTCAGAATCGAGCATCCGGTTGATCCAGGTTTTCTCCTGCGATCATTTTGAAATTCTCAAATTTTTGTACAACCACTAATAATTTATTTTCCTTGATTTGCTCGAGCCTTCACAAATCAATGTTAGCTTGTCCCATTTCTTTAGCCGTTTTGCATGATTTGACTTTATTGAACATAGCTTTGTCCAAGGTTTTGTAAAGGATGTCCTTGGCTACATTGTCCAGGTTGCATCTTTTTCTCACATCATTTGTCCATTCGGTTCTTGGTTTTTCAACCATAGTGGTCTAGGGCAACATCCTCTTCACCTTCGCTTGTTGCTCTTCTTTACAAACCGTGTTCACTTTTAAGATTTGCAAAGGCCCATCCTCTATCACTATCCACATCTCATCATGTAATGCTTTGATTGATGAGCCTCGCATACGAATTTTCCAATCATCAAATTCTTCAATTGTGAACATAGGGATGCGTGTCGATTTGCTTCCATGATAATAACTTTTAATGATAAAAGGAGTTTTGAAAGCTTAAGTACTAAAACAGGACTTTGAAAAGTTTGGAGATCTAGTTCAAGAACTGAGTGTGGAAGGCTCAATGAACCAACCGCTCCGATACCACTTGTAGGTCCCAAGGGGTGTGAGTGTAAGGTTTAGAAGGGGGGGTTGAATAAACCTTACCAACTTTTCACTTTTGGTCCTTTTTAAAATTCGAGTAGACACTATACTGATTGTGTCCTTGGTGGATGTACAATTTAGTTAATCAAGAAAGTTAGTCACTCAACGGACTGATTGAGCCGTTGATAGAATAACTCAACCAAGTTAAGACTAAATTAGCTCACCCGGTTTGTTTGTTTTTATTGAAGACTTAACACCCTTAAGTTTGGTTTAGTTATGATTTAATACTTGGTTTTAGTACTTAGAGATTATTAGTTGGATAGCAAATATGTCGTGAAATTAAACAAATAAGATGCGAGAATTAAAGTCTTTGAAATGTAAATGACACGATAAGTTTTTATAGAGGTTCAAGATGGGGTAATTCTTCTACTCCTCTCTTCTCCAACTCCTGGAGGAATCCACTAAGTATTGATCGGTATACGAGTGGTAACAGTCCAGGATACAAGTCTTGATCACACAAATGACTTGATCCTTTGGGACCCGGGCCGAGATGCCTTGGTCACTCACTCGGTTCTCGTCCGACTCGGCTTCTTCACAGGCGCCTTTGCTTGCTACTACAGCTCACTTGCTCAAGCTCTTAGGATTTGATCACGAAGCCCTCCAAAACTCGAGACCGGTTCGACTCTTGAACCTTCCTACAATCCTTCGTGGAATGTAGACCCTTGATTCTTCAAATGTTTCCTCTTCAACCGATTGAAGTTGTATTTCCTTCACAGATGAGTGTTGGATTGATTTCCTTCGTAATGTAGACTTGAGGATTGAACTTGAATAACTTGAGAGTAATTTTTGGTTACAGTTCGAATGTTAGCTTGAATGTTCGTGGTTCAGGTTACCTTCTCTCAGAGTGATTCCTCAGCCTTTTATAGTGATCTTTCAAAAATTTGCCCGTTGAAGAGATAGGCTTATTTTTGAAAGTCACTTGTGGTTGTTGGCTTGTCTTGTTGCGGTCCTTGGAATTGCCACTTCCTCGTATGAATTATTCTTCAGCTTTTCAGAGCACTGACACGGTGTAGTGCTTCCCATTGGTTTATTTCCCTTGCACACTTCCGTGACTGAGCACTCCGAGAAAGGTAGCATGGAGATATTACTTCTTTAAGTAATTCTCTTGATTTCTTTGCAACGGATCTCTTTCAGTTATCTCGACTTGACTGCATTTCCTTGCTTTCCCCAGGTGACTTAGAGTCAGCTTCCAATCATTAAATGACTCTTCTGTCACTTCAACTAGAGACTTGACTATCTTGAGTTGACTTGACTGATGCTTTACTCAGCTGCACCTTCAGTCGAGTTCCCGTCTTCTCTTCTTTTGTCAAACTCAGCTGTCTCGCAGCGGAGTCTTCCTACTAGTCTCCAGTTGTCTTCTTGCATGTTTGGGCATAGCTGACTTAACTCAGCTTGACCAGCCCTATTTGTTACAATGCAGTTTACAACAAAAAATGGGGTGTCAACTTCCTATTCTAAGTTTTACATGGCATTCATCAAAATCTAAACAATAAATTTCCCAACACTATCCCTACATAATTTTTTATTTTCATTAAGCCAAGTTAGATAATACATTTCTGATTCATATCTAACCCCCTAATTGAATTTAGTCCAGAAATATTATCTTCTCTCGATCTCAATTATTTCCTCAAAATAATCAAAAGTTGGCCAAGAAATCAATTATAACAAAAAGCAATTCAATTAGGAAAAGTATAACCAATTACTCATTACTCATGCTTGTTTATTTGATTCAACTTATCCTAATCCTAGAACAAAGAAATTAGCTCATGGATAGATTCATCAATTCAATTTAACAAGAGATAATAATCACAAACGTCATCATGAAGCAATTAATACCAAAAGAAAATCAAATAGACAAATAAAAGTGGAGAAGAATTACACTTTTTTCAAGTTGTAGAGAGATCTCCAAAGAAATCCTAGAATTAACGTGAACAAGAGAAAAGAGAAATCCAAATCTTGCTTCTAGCTTGAATGAATCAAAATATAAAGCCTAGACTCCCCTTTTATAGCCTAAAGGCTCTAACAACTTGAGTCCAAATCCTAAAAGAAGACTGTTAAAATTGAGAGATTACGTAATTACACGTTCCAGTTTTCTATCGCGAACGATCACCGAATGGATAGCGAACGGCAAGCCTATAAAGGCTTGTTTTTGGGAACGGCCAGTGAATGGCATGGCTATAGAGACTTATTTTTGGGAACGGCCAGCGAACGACATGTGGGAATGGCCATGGAACGACCGTTCCTTTGATTTCTCCCACGCGAATGGTCGTTTGCCTTGTTTTCTTCCTTGTTCACTTCTCTTAGTCCACTTTTCGTTTCTTCTTCGTTCTATCTACACTTTTCCACCAAAAACAAGCATAACACACACAAATGTAGACTCAATGACAAAACACCCAAACACAAAAGCAAAAACACGAAATATATTATGAAAAATATAGAAATGAAATCAAAATAACCACACAAAATACTAACAAAAGCACACAATACAGCTATGCATGGCTGACACTTAGGTGTTTTTTCTCGATAAATATTTTGTATTTTATAGATTTATATTTAAATTTATACCTATAATACAACCAAGTCTAAATTTTGATCTCGTTTATCAGTTATTTTTTAATCCTGGCAAATTATAATTGATGATTATGAAGGAACATGATATTAAAATCAATGATTCTATTGTTAGAATATTAGATTGTTGACGTTCTTTTATTAATTCATAAAATTATTTAGAAGAAATCTCATTGATTGTTACTTAAGTTTTATTAGATTATGTTATATTAGTATTTGATATGATTACAAACAATTAAATTTACAAAGGTACTATGACTTTATCAAAAGAATAAAAAAGAAAAACAAATTATAGGGCCAGCCCTGACCTGGTAGGGCTAGGGTTGGCGATGTGAACCATAGCAACAACGTGCATACGACCCAAACAACAATATGTTGTTAACCCAAGATCTTCACTAGTTTGGTTAAAGATGGTGAAAACCTCGACTCGTTGCTTGGTGATGCAAGAACCTCGATATGCGTAGACTCCACAAACAAATCCGGAAGTTTGTTTGATAAGTCAGAATTTGCAACAAGATGAACAATCTTGAAGCTCTTGGAAAAACGCAAAGGGTAGGAGAGAAAAATCTCTAATCAATATTCAATATCAAATTTGTTGTTATGAAAAATAAATGAAGGTCAACTAGAAAGGAAAAGAAGTCTAAACCCAAAAGGAGACTCTAAAATAGACCTAAAAGAACAAACACACGCGGATGCAGACACAGACGCATGTTCTGGCCATGTGTAAGTCACACGGTCATGTGAATGGTCACACGGTCGTGTGAATGGTTACACGGCCGTGTAAATGCTCCATGTGAATAAACCTCTGTTTTGGTCATGTGAATGCTCACACGGTGGTGTGACATTCACACAGTCATGTGCTTGGTCGCGTGACCTCCAAACGTACGAATTAGCTTCTGCAGTCTACACGAAAGTTGTAGCCCTTTCTCTTAGATTTCCATATCATCTTAAATCCGCTCAATATCAATTTTGCAGAGAAATTTATGGCTAAAATACTAAATCCTACCAGTGCTGAAAACTATTGATGCGTTTGGACATTTTTGAAAGCAACCCCTTATTGTTCGATCGTCCATGCTCCTTTCGACACATGACTCACTACCATGACTCTAAACTCAATATACTTGGACTCTAACATCAACTTGGCCACTCAAATGACTCACAACAACGAAAATAAACACACAATCTATGATAAACAAATACAAGACTTCAAGAACTCAATTACATAGTCTTCAAGAACTCGAGATAACTTGCATTTGGTATTGCTTGGAACCTTCATAACTGGATTCACATCAGTTGGGCCTAGATTTTTCAAGCATTTTTGACTTCAGGGCTTTTTTAGCTCTAGCCCTTAAGGGCTAGGGCCTTTTAGGGCTAGGGCAAGGTTGGGATGGATCGACCCTTATTGACATCTCTAAACAGAACATCTTAAAAATACTTTTTGTTCCACTACATTGAATGGTAGATATGTGTCAATAAAATAATCACGACGGCTGATTTTTTAGATGTAAATACATGTGTCAATCAACCAATGAAGTGGAACAGAAAGTAGGAAATGGAACATGCAATCTGATTCCCTTTTGCTTAATTCTTCTAGCACATTTGGAACACTTCAGTCATTTATTATATTATTGTAATACCCTAATTTTATAAAGAGTGCAACCATGAATAAATTTTTCGCTAAATAAAAAGGTTTATAAATATCTCACAGTTAAAGAAAAGGACGACTAAATTTTTACTTCACTGAGAAATAAATAACTTGTACTAATGAAAATATTAACTATCATCCATGTGGGCAAGGGAAATTTAAAAAAAAAATTTGTCTGAAAACTCTCAATAATTATAAAAAAATCCTAAAAAAAACTTTTGCATGACTCTGATCATATCCATCCGCCTCCAAGCCACATCAAACTCCTAACCTGAAAAATTGTTAAATGAAAGGGTGAGCTATCAATAACTCAGTGGGATCACATTGTCTAAATTAAATACGCGAGTATAATCATTACTATGTACACACTTATGGTTTTCATGGTTTGATCATACAAGCCCGGAGACTAACTGTCGGTATAAAATTAAGTACGTTCATGTTTGTACAATTAAGTAACTTGGTGTCATGTCATGTTTAACGTGCTCATACATATAACAATCATAACAAGGCATTTAAAATAGACAATAAGCAGTAAATCATACTTTAACATGCAGTCGTGAGTTGGAAAAATATGAAATTGCTTGAGTTTGAAAATCATAGTCCTCGAAAGTATCGTTTCCTATGCATGAAAAACAAACTTAACTTAGCCATTAGGAATTTAGACTTTAAAAACAAATAGGAAGAAATAAAATGGGAGAAATTCAATTTAGGGTCAAATTGGAGGCAAAGGGCTTATTTTTGGCAAGGCTTGAGAAACTTTGGGGCAGATTTGAGAAATATGAAAAAATGAGGGTTCAATCCCCAAATCAATTAAAACTCCTATTCAACAAAAGTCTCCCAAATTCATTCCCTTCAGCCTATTTCTTCTTCTATCCCTTGTCCATCCATTTCTTTAATTAAATTTCAAACTTCTAATTCACCAAAGTTGAAAAACAAAAGTTAGCAACCAAACTAGTTCACATTTTGAAATTACCATTTATCCTTTTAGCTCGTTTCTTTCTCTCGAACCCATCTCTTCTCTCTGTTTCTTTTTTTTTTTTTTTTGTCTTGCCAAAATTGCAGACCCAAACTCCTAATCTTAGCAAAATGCTCCCCAACTCAAATTGCAACACAATTCCTTTCTTATCTTCCCAGAATTTTGATTCTCGTATGTCTCCTTCACATCTTCCTCTCCATCTCCCATTGTCTCTTTCTCTATCTCACACACCACCAAACATACCTCCGCATTAGACTGCAACGGCGATAATCACATTGGTCGCACATAGTCGCATTGGTCGTTTTAGAGGTGCACTTTGCACTTCGCACGTACGCATCGTCGCAAGGAGCTTTGAGGAGCCTTAAAGTTTTGAAAAATTGAACCAGAGTTCGGTCCAGTGGCTTGGTGACATGGTAGGACACCCCAGGTGACAGTGACTTAGCAGAGTCATCCATTTGGCGACACGTGGCACGCAGTGATGCTGATTGGACGTGTCTGTTTGCTGACAGATCACAATGACTGAACATGACTATCCAATGTGTAGAGGTGTATACTAAGGAGTGTGTACCTTCAGATTGGATGCAATCTGGACCATCAAATCGCAGCTGTTGATCACAGAGCGAGATCTGACGGTCACGGTCGATCTGAACCTGTGATTGCACCCAGTCTGAAGAGGCATATGAAGCTCTATAAAAAGTAGTCCCCAAAACTCATTTCATCACTTCATATCTCGAAATTCAGTTCATATTTCTGCATAACTTCATAAAAGAGAGTTCAAAAAGCGTCACAGTGTTCGCTGATACTTGCAATTTGTAGTGCAACTATCGCAAGTTTGTTGTCGTTGTATCTTGGGGGACGATTGCCATTTTCCGTACGCACCATGAGCGAGGCAATCTCATCTTAAAGAAAAAGAGTCCAACTCTTGCCTCGATATTTTATTTTTATATACTATGCTCAAATTTCTGCAGTCGTTTGATGTACACCGTACCAACCAAATTTTCCAACAATATATATATTTATACATAAATAACACCGACAAACGTAAATAACTTAAATTGAATCTATAATCTCTTGAATGGAAGTCCTCCTCATTAAAATTGAACAATGAGAGTTTTTTTTTTGGGGGTAAGACATACTAAATTTTGGTTTAACAAAAATTAATGTTACAAGATTGTGTAGAATACATGGATAAATTTTATTGATATGGGTTAATTCGGATGAGATCTTCTAATTTCAAAACGATGTTTCATTTTTATTCTATTTTATGGATGATTGTCACGTGTGTAAAAGTTACCATATTAGTTTTCACGCGCAAATGTTGTTTAATTTTCTTATAAGACAAGTGATAAATGTTAAAAAAAATAAGTGACAATCATCCGTGCAGTGGAATATGAAATGAAACACAATTTTTAATATAAGATCCTATCCGGGGTTGATTATGCCATTTTATTATGTTTTCGCAGGTTTGGATTAACCTTTATTGACGCCCAAAATAATTAGTAGGAAAGCGAGCGAAAATAATGACTATTAAAAGTTATAGTAACTCAAAATCTTTTAGAAGAATCTAGTTACTTAGATTTTAATGAATTTTGTAAAACTAAAATCATATATATATATATATATTTTATTTAGGCCAAATTTTGAATGGTAAGAAAATTTACATATATGTAATAGGATTCACAAATTCTAGTCAACATTTAGCAAATTGATAATATATGGTTTGATGCTTCAGAAAAACTGATTTGAGTAATTAGAAATCTAACATAAGTTTTAGTATATCTGTATACATACCAAATATTAACTTACCTATTGGTGAGCATTAATTCCTCTATATAAGAAAGAATTCACAAAGCAAATCATATC
The DNA here is from genome assembly GCA_016081115.2 of Rehmannia glutinosa. Taxonomy (NCBI): domain Eukaryota; kingdom Viridiplantae; phylum Streptophyta; class Magnoliopsida; order Lamiales; family Orobanchaceae; genus Rehmannia; species Rehmannia glutinosa. The sequence continues at coordinate 155,987 of JABTTQ020000101.1, read as the reverse complement.
AAACAAATCATAACAAAACAAGTCTAGGGAAAATAAAACAAATAAAGCATCAAGAATGATTTCCTCTTCAAAGTTTCAATTCATTTTGCTACTCTCTTGTGTTTCCTTATCATTAATTGGGATTTCACTAGTAAGTTAAAATTTACACACATTTTTGTCTCCAAAAAGTGGTTACAAGTAATATTAATTACAGCAAATATAATTTGCCTTATTTTTATTATAATTATTTTATTTTTTTCTCGGAAAATGTATATTTCATATATCATAATTAAATATTATTATGTCTTTGTTTATACGATGACACAGTATTTTTTCTTTATTGACCCTGAATGCATATGGTCACATATATGTACACCCGATTGAATGTGCATCGGATGAAGGTCCACTCTGCGTTTGTGCACCCTCATATGAGCATGTACATTAATTTTTTTATTTGGTTTAGAACCAATACAATGTATCCAATATTTGATTTTTGGGTAACATATTTATAGTTATTTAAAACAAGCCATACTAATTACACGTTCATTTATATTTTCTGAATGTTAGGCTGGTGACAGTGAATCTAGCGTGGACAAGTTTTCACTTGCCTTTCTTTCTCCAGGAGCTTCTCCATTAGCAAGCCCTGATGTGACCTGTGCAGTACCTCAAAATAGTAAGTTTTAGAAAATTTGCTTTAATTTACTATATATTTTCCACTTTTTTATTTTCTCCCAGTAAAATCTTAGATTCAAACATAGCATAATTTTATGAATATTATTTTTTCTTATAAAGGATGTGGAAGTGAATGCGATCGTCGATGCTCAGCGACAATGTATAGGAACAATTGTTTATTGTTTTGCAACAAATGTTGTAACAAATGCCTATGCGTGCCACCGGGAACTTATGGAAACAAGGAATGTTGCCCTTGCTACAACAACTGGAAGACCAAAGAAGGAGGGCCAAAATGCCCTTGAAACTTAGAAAAACAAGCATGCAAATGGTGTCTTTAATATATTTGGCTAGAAATATAGTTATATTTATTTTATGCACTGAGAATAAGCCATAAATAGAATAGCGAAAATGAAATCTTTAATAAAAATGATTGGTGTTTTTTTATCCAAATTCGTGCGCACAATTATTTGCAAGTTGTTCTCTTGCATTTGAATGAAATAATTTGGATTTGAGTAGATGATTTATGAAAAAGATTTCAAATAAGATGGATTTGGACTCCACCATAATGACTAAAAAAACTCAAAATAAGACTTAAGAATTTGAAATCCATATTATCTTATATTTGAGGTGGTCTGAATATTTATTTGAAGCAATACAATAAGTCCAAGTATTTTGGCGAATTGATATGAAACATTGAACTCAATAGTTGCTCCAACTTTATAATTTGAATGCAGAAAGATGCAGAAAGACATAACAGAACATCTTAAAATATAAAAGGATAAAGAATTCAAGATTAACTATTTAAAGGACATAGATCAAGCTGCTAATTAATTTGGAACATTTAATTAATTGCTTAATTCTTCTAGCACATTTGGAACACTTCAGTCGTTTATTATATTATAATCATGATTATATCATCAAAAAATAAGTTCTTCCAAGCCATGTAAGTAAATCACCTTCATGTATTCTACATTTCAAATACAACTGATCGTTTATACGTATACCATACCCACATATTAATTAAACGAAACCACTATATGATATCAATATTTTTTTTGGAAGAATTTGATATCAATTTTTTATACTATTCCTTTTGTTCTTTTTTCTTTTTTGTATAAAAACAGTTGGATAAAAAAACAGTTGATTGTCGATACGCTCAATCATATTAAGAGGAATACCCCACCATCAATGTTTCAAAAAATGTGATTACTTACGATTATTTGAATTTTGAACTTTGTTATATTACACGTATATTTTGTAGATGGTTAAAATGTATTTTATCTTTAACATATAGAAAATAGTACATAATATATAATTAGTCTGAGCATAAATCTTGGGGTTTTTACAGCATGTTTATGTTAGAATAAACTTTAGTGAAAACGATCACGTTAATCCAAGAGCATTCATATCGAATTATCAAGAATCTAAACTAGATCGCGAAAGCATATCTGAATCCATAGCAATTGAATCCTGGGATCTGGCCTTCTTGATCTACACATCTCGAAGCTTTTCAGAGAACCCTTTAGTTTTCTCCGTAGGTTTCTTTCTGGCGATGGGATAGCAGAATAGATTTTCATAGACGTATGATCTAGGGACCATAACCCTTATATAACTGTGTTATATTGGGTATCCTATTTTAGCCCATCATTAAAATAGGAATAGCCCATTAAGTATCTACACATTAAAGACCCACACCCTATTAGATACATTAAAGCCCAATTCCTTAAACCTTATTTGATCACTTATAAAATGGGCTTAACCTTAATTGACAGTCCACAATACATAGTTATTTCACATATAAGCCCAATGTTGGATTAATGATCCAACAATCTCCCACTTGGGCTATATGTGTAACCTTATAATTATGATTGTAAAAATAACCATATAAGCTCAGCTTTGCTATCATAACCAAATGTATCTATAACCAATCCGGTCCATTAATTGCACCAACACAGGATCAAAGCGGCCTTCGTTACATTTATCGTAACTCGACCCATCAATGGTCACGTATGCCAATACAATTAAATGACATGGATTATGATGTGGATGCGTAGCATGGAAATTTCATGTAATATGATCGTAACATGTATATTTCCAACTAGTCCACCTTAACTTAGTGAGATCAACCATATACCAAAATCAAAGTGTGAATAAACCAAATAACCTTAGTTTCTGCAGAAAATAACTTCAACATATCCATATACTGAAATAACTAAAAATGGGTCTACATCAAAAGAACATTATAATTACAAACTCCCACTAGAACTAAATATCCTCAAATGACATGACACCCATACGAGCAGCAAGCCCATGAAACGCTTTGGGAGGCAATTCCTTAGTAAGCGGATCCGCAATCATGGAGTTTGTACCGATATGTTCAATAGACACTGTCCACTTTGAACTCTTTCTTTAACAACTAGAAACTTGATGTCGATATGCTTTGACTTCGTCGAGCTCCTATTGTTATTGGAATATAGCACTGCCGACTTATTGTCACAATATAACTTGAGTGGCCTTTCAATGCCATATACTATACGCAGCTCCATGACAAAGTTCCGAAGCCATACACCGTGATTGGATGCCTCATAACATGCTATAAATTCTGCTGCCATAGTAGAAGAGGCTATAATGGACTGTTTAGCACTCCTCCAAGAGCAGCACCTCCAGCCAGCAGAAAAATATAGCCTAACGTAGATTTCATACTATCTTGGCATCTAGCAAAATTGGAGTCAGTATATCCAATGATCTCAAGTTGATCCGACCTCCAATATGTGAGCATGTAACCTTTTGTTCTTTGCAAGTACCTCAAGACCCGTTTGGCTGCTTTCCAATGGTCTATTCCTAGCTTGCTCAAATATTTGCCCAACATCCCTACTATATACGCAATGTCTGGACGCGTACATACTTGAGCATACATCAGACTCCCTACTGCTGACGCATAAGGAATCTTCTGCATTTCCTTTTCCTCAAAATCATTATTAGTGCACTGTTTGAGACTGAATTTGTCTCCCTTAGACACAGGGGTATCTCCTAGTTTACAATCCCGCATGCCATATCTTTTAATAACCTTTTCGATATAGCTCTTTTGTGACAATCCCAATGTACCTCGAGAGCGATCCTGGTGTATTTGTATCCCTAACACAAAAGAGGCGTCACCAAGATCTTTCATGTCAAAATTTTTGGCTAGAAATATCTTGGTGTCATGCAATAAGCCTATATCGTTGCTGGCAAGTAAAATGTCACCGACATACAAACCAGAAATATATACTTACTCCCACAGAACTTATGGTATACACAATCATCGACCAAATTCATCTCAAAACCAAACGAGATGATCACTTGATGAAATTTGAAATACCATTGTCTAGATGCTTACTTGAGTCCATAGATGGATTTCTTTAGTTTGGAAACCATATCCTTTGAGTCTTCTGACACCAAGTTTTCTGGTTGCATCATATAAATTGTCTCAGCAATGTCACCATTGAGAAACATTGTCTTCACATCCATCTGATGTAACTCAAGATCAAAGTGTGCCACCATTGCCATTATAATCCGAAAAGAGTCTTTTGAAGAAACTGGAGAGAAAGTCTCTTTATAATCGATGCCTTCTTTCTGTGTAAAGCCCTTTGCGACAAGACGAGCTTTGTGCCTTTCCACATTACCTCTTGAATCCCTCTTGGTTTTAAATATCCATTTGCAACCAATGGGTTTCACACCTTCTGGCAATGAGACAAGCTCCCATACGTCATTATCCCTCATGGACTTTATCTCTTCATTCATGGCATCTATCCACTTTTGAGAGTTGGAACTTTCCATGGCTTGATGGAAGCTGATTGGATCATCTTCCATCATTCCAATATCAACCTCATTTTCTTGGAGAAATACAATGTAATCGTCTGACATTGCACTTCTTCTTTCCCTAGTGGATATTCTTAATGGCACTGGTTCTTGAGGTTGTAGAGTTTGTTCATTTGGAATAACTTCCGAATGTAAGGTTCTCCGACATTGTCTTGATTTGTGTCTTGAACAAGGTCAGGAATGAAATTCTGATCAATGCCAACAACACCTGTGGGAATATCAACGTATTCCTCTTCAAAGACAAAGTCTTTTACTCTATCTCCCCCCACAAACTCAACATCCTCAAAGAACCGAGCATTTCCCGACTCAAAAATAGTCTTGGTTGTGGGATCATAAAATTTGTACCCTCTGGACTTTTCAGAGTATCCAACAAAATAGCAACTAACTGTCCTTAAGTCCAGTTTCTTTTTATTAGGCTTGTAAGGCCTTGCCTCAGCTGGGCATCCCCAGACGTGCAAATGTTTTAGACTAGGCTTCTTGCCCGTCCAAAGTTCATAAGGGGTTTTGTTAGTTGCTTTAGTTGGAACCCTATTTAGGATATATGCTGCAGTCTTAAGTGCTTCTCCCCAGAGTGATTCTGGTAAGGTAGAATGACTAATCATACTCCTCACCATATCCTTAAGTGTTTTGTTTCATCTTTCAGCAACACCATTCATAGTGGGCGAACCCGACATGGTGTACTGTGGGACAATACCGCATTCCTCTAGGAATTTAGCAAATGATCCTGGATGTTGTTCACCTAAATCGTCATATCTACCGTAGTACTCGCCACCACGATCAGATCGAATGCTTTTAATCCTTTTGTTGAGTGATTCTCAACTTTAGCCTTATAGGATTTGAACACATCCAATGACTGTGACTTTTCATGGATGAGAAATATGTAACCATATCTAGAAAAATCGTCTATGAACGTTATAAATATTGTTGACCATTCCAAGCAACCGTAGGAAATGGCCCACAAATGTCCGTATGTATAAGTTCTAAGACGTCTGAAGTCCTGTTGGCTACAAATCTCCTATTGTTGGTTTGTTTCCCTTAATACAATTAACATAAATATCAAAGTCTGTAAAGTCTAAGGGATCGAGAATCTCATCTGACACAAGTCTTTCAATTCTCCTTTTGGATATATGACCCAATCTCTTGTGCCGTAACGTAGCTGAATTCTCATTGGTTAATTTTCTTTTCACACCTCGTGTGTATAGATGCAGGGATTCATTAAATAAATCAATAGTATCCATCACATAAAGATTATCATAACCAGATAAAGAACCAGAACCAACCAATTTTGAATCACGAAACAAACTAAATATCCCATTTCCAAATGAACAAGAATAACCAAATTTGTCCAAAACAGAAACATAAATCAAATTCCGTCGAAAAGACGGTACTACAAATGTCTCATCAAGATCCAAATAAAATCCAGTCTTTAATAATAATCTAAATTTTCCTATTGCTTCAACTTCAACTGTCTTGTCGTAGCCCACATAGATGTATCTTTCACCATCACTTGGTTTTCGGCAATGGAGGCAACCCTGCATAGACACACTGATGTGAGTTGTTGCACCAGATTCTATCCACCAAGTGTGTCTAGGAACCGAAGTTAAATTAACCTCAGAACAAACCAAATTAAGTAGTATACCTTTCTTAGCACGCCAAGCGTGATAGTTGGTACACTGCTTTTTCACATGTCCTTCAGCTCCACAGAAGTAACAACCCGTAGCAGTACCAACATCAGTGCTAGTACCTTCTGTTGTACTAGGTGCCTTTTGTTGTTTCTTTTGTGGTGCCGTCTTTGCAGCTTCCTTATCCTTCTTTCTTTTCAATCCCTTGCCCTTATGCTTGGAAGTTGAGGTAATATTAGCACTTTCTGTCTAATCTTGCTTCAACCTTTCCTCTTACTGGACACAGTGTGAGATGAGTTCATTCGAGACCAAGTCTCTTTCTCGACGATTATAGCTCACCTTAAATCAAGGTTAAATTGTCCTGGAAGAGATATTAAAACCAAATGCACTAGCAAGTCCTCAGAGAGTTCTAGCTTAAGTGCTCTTAACTTTGAAGCAGTATGAGACATCTCCATAATGTATTCTCTGATATTGCCTTTCCCTCCATACCTCATTGAAATCAGATTTGTCAAGAGCGTACCAATTTCACCTTTTTTAGTTCTTGACAAACCTTTTCTCAATATCCGCAAGGAATTCCTTAGCTATAGTAATTTTCTCAGACATAGTGCCCCTGAAATGCTTCTGGAATGGCTTTCTTCATGATCATCATACACATGCGATTCGATTTCTCCCACCTTTCCATATCCCTTTTTGCATCTGAAGTACTTTTCATCCGTAAGAGGGGTAGAGAATCAGTCATTATCGCAAGGTCGAGGTCCATGACTCCGAGAACTATCAGAAGGTTCTCTTGCCATGAATTGAAGTTAGTGCCATTTAGCATAGGAATTGAGTTGATGCTGGCAGTAATATTAGCAGGAGTAGACATAGCTGAATCAAGAAAAATAAACTAATTATGCTCACATAAAGTAAACTTATAATTATAATGATAAATTCAAATGTAAACCGAATAATTATCACGGGTTTATTACCACAGGTGCACGTGCAATTCTGATAAATATTCACCTTCCTTTGGGCCGGTTAATATTCACATACGTTGCACACGCACAACCTTTTATATTCAAAAACGAATTAATTTTCATAAGAGAGGTCACTTTGCTGACATGTTGCTTCAATTAATTTTTTCAAAATATATAAATTCATACCAATATTAGAATTTAAAATTAAATTACAAGATCAAACTTAATTTAGGGTTTTCCATATTATTTGAGGCCAATTTTAAAAATAAACAAACTTTAATAAGCCCCAAATTAAAACTTTTTTTTAAATAAAACCCTAAATTTTCTGAAACTAGAATGGGCCCGAAATAAAAGAAACAAACATATTTACACCACTGCCAAATTTTCTGAAAACTGCAAAATAGCCCCAAAACTTCTAAATTTGGGCAAAAAAACCATCTTCTCCAACTACTCAAAAGGCAGTTTTTTTCAACATTCTGATTTTTTTTAATGGCTAAAATCTCAAAAGTAAAAAAACCCATCAACAATTACAAGAGATTTACTAACGGAGGGAATGGATATGCAATAGTTAAGGCCACATAATCATATATTTGAATCCATAAAATATTAACAGGGATTTACAAAATCCTTTCCATTCCAAATTCCGATTCCGAATTCTGATTCCAAAGAGAAAAGCATGAGTCCGAATTCTGATTCCAAAATCATCTTAATCAATAATTGAGAATGATCCAAAAATAAATAACAGGCACCAGAAAAATTTTCAGATCATGTTATATACAATCAAACCCGAAGCTCAAACCGAACGATGGCAACATATTCAGATTTTTGATTTCTCAATTCAATCATAAATATAAACTGAAACCGAAAGCCTGAAACATATACAAGATTATCCATATATGCACAAATCCGAACACAATTGCACCGAAAAATTAAAATTCTCAATAATCCAATATGAATTGGCTCTGATACCACTTGTTGGATAAACTTTAGTGAAAAAGAACACTTTAATCCAGGAGTGTTCATATCGAATTATCAAGAATCTAAACCAGATCGCGGAAGCATACCTGAATCCATAGCAATTGAATCTTGGGATCTGGCCTTCTAGATCTACACGTCTCGAAGCTTTTCAGAGAACCCTTTAGTTTTCTCCGTAGGTTTCTTTCTGGTGATGGGATAGCAGAATAGATTTTCATAGACGTATGACCTAGGGACCATAACCCTTATATAACTGTGTTATACTGGGTATCCTATTTTAGTCCATCATTAAAATAGGAATAGCCCATTAAGTATCTACACATTAAAGGCCCACACCCTATTAGATACATTAAACCCCAATTCCTTAAACCTTATTTGATCACTTATAAAATGGGCTTAACCTTAATTGACAATCCACAATACATAGTTATTTCACATATAAGCCCAATGTTGGATTAATGATCCAACAGTTTATCCTCAAATTTCAAAAATATATATATCGTACAGAAGACATACGCCGCCCTTGTTCCACAATAGTAGTCCATGAAATCAGTGGTCTGTGATATAGTGTACAATTTATGAGATAAGAGAAGAATGTGGAGAAATATTCATTAAGGGGGGAGAAAATTGTTAGTCCAAGTGGCTACGAAAATCTAGAGGGAGGAGGTGAATAGATTTTTCCGATTTTCTGATTTATACCCTCTTTTTCGAACAATGTGATAACAAATTGAAATGTGCAGAAAAATAAATTCAACTATCGAGGATTTATAGTGCTTCAACCCACCTAGGGTCTACCTCCACTATCACCAGGTATGTCTGAGTGGATTTTGAAAAGAAAATTTTTTTAATCGATACCAAACAATTACAACTTCACCTTGAAGAGCACCAAACTCTTCTTACAACAACAACCTTGAAGAGCACCAAACGCTTCCAACTCGAAGAGCACCAAACTCTTCTACACCTCGGAGATCACCAAACTCTCCAACACCTCGAAGAACACCAAAACTCTTCAACACATCGTATAGCACCAAACTCTTCAACACGAAAAACACCAACATTTTCGATTAACCAACTCTAATAAAGCAGAACGTGTTCTTGCCAAAAGAACACTACCAATGATTTCTTGTTTTGGATGATGTTACAAATACAATCAAGATTACATTTTGAATGAAAATATTACAACTCAAAAGTGCAAGTATAATCAAGAAGGAAAGCCTATCAAGCAAGATGTGAAAGTGTAGTGCTTAGGCTATTACAACAAGAATTACTGAGATTTTCTTGTTGTGATGTAGAATTGTATGTTGTATTGATTCTCCAATCTTCATCATCTATTTATAGAATAGCTCCATGATTTGAATTCCAATATAGGCTCCTCTAATTTGAATTTTGTCTGCAAAAGGAAGATCACAATATCCACAAAATAATGGTTAAAAGTGATAAAGTGATAAAAATAAATCTTTTTATCTGCTGCAAGTTCAAAACCATCTAATTTTGACTAGGGTGACCATTCGCCATGTTGTAATTTGAATTTAAAAGATGTTGAGTGCGATCTGACACAGGTTGCCGAGGATGGGAATTCAAATTTTATCTTCAGGTACCAGTTGCCTACCCAGGGCGATCAGTCGACCTAGCATAGGGACATTTTGATTCGAGAAAAAATTTTGACTAAGTCTTTAGGGTTCCGGTTTACCTTGATGATGTCCACATTATAGTTAAAAACCCTTTGAAAAAAGGAAAATAAGTTCTATAACACACGAAAATATTATTTTGATTAAAATAAAAATATTAAGGTGAAATCATCAAAATCAAAAATAATTTTATCTAACAAGCTCCCCATTTTTTATGATTTCAACACAAATTAATGTTGATAGAGTATTTGAATTTTTTTTTAAAAGACTACCCCTATCAAGGTGTCCTCCCCTGTCAAAATAATCACTTGTTTTTCAGCAATAAGATTGTTCTTTTTATCAAATTTTCATATTTTCTCATTTAGAAATACTTACAAAGATATTATCAAACAAATTCATCAATGAGCTCAAAATCACTTCAAGATTTAATGCCTTGAGCATAATATGCATTTTAAAGAGAACTTTATCAAGATGCAACAAATCCAAAGAAATTATCATGATCAATAATCACCCAATAAGCACTTTTACCATCAAGTGCTTTTAATAGACATGTATACCAATTAAGCACTTTACCATCAAGTGCTTTTTAGCAAAATAAGCATATTTGCTTATTAACCAACAAATAAGCTAGTATTTTTACCGAGAGCATAGATTTTTCATCCAAGATAAGCACTTTAGCTTATTTGCTTATTTGTTCAACATCTAGCCTTTTACTTTTTCTCTCCCTTTGAAATCATCAAAAACAATCTATTAGCTAACAATAAGATATCAAAGATAAAAACGCAGCGTACGAATAGAAATGCCATAATAATGTCATAACAAGGGTCAAGAGAAAAATGTAAGAAATCCATCAAGCAGTTAAGAAATAACACAAAATAGAATGTGAGAGCAAGGGGTGGGATAATCATCAATACTCATCCGAGGAAAAGCACGCCGGGGAGAAGCTCTTTGATAAACTTTTTGAGTTTGCTCATCTTGTCTTTCATTTTTGAATTATCCCGCTTCACTTCTTCTAGTTTCCTTCTTAAAGATACAATGTCCCAATGAGTATCGTCTCAAGGCGCTACATCTATTCCATTATTGGTGACTCACCCTCTTCGCCATCATTTTGACTTTGATTTTCTTCATCTCCAACATCTCCCTCTCTGGTATTACCCTCCAGTTCGGGAACATCACCTTCGGCCATTAAATCTACTATTTCAAGATCATCAAAGAAGTCATCACGAGGATTAGCATTTGTAGCACGTCCACGGGTGGATCGAGTCGGGGCTCTTACCATAGTCCTTCTCATTCTAATTTGGAGAATGTTGTCTTTGTCGAAGTCCTTGTGAATGATGTTGATACTCATTTCCATCTCCGGAAACCCCGATAAGAAAAGAAGCCGACAAATTAAGTTACCCAAAGTATATTACTTCTTTGTAAGGATACTCGACTCAGGCAAACATTGTACAAAAATTGCCCCATAGTTTACCCTTTCTCCCCAAACAATCTTATATGTAAGATAATAATCAAGATTACTCGGAAGCTTGACTTTCTTACCACATATGCAATAAGAACAAATAAGGGAGATAATTCAGTAATTATCCGGCATAGCTTGTGTAGTACATGCAGGTAAGACGCCCAAATAATTAGGTTTTAACTTCATCCAACGAGATCCTCAACCGCGCATTATCCCATTTATTACAAACTAAGTCTGTAACCCCATCATTTGGGACATTCAACATACGACATATATACTCAATAGTCCAACAATAGTCATGACCCCGAACAGAAGAATTCAATTTTAATGGCCTAAGTCCTTGCCCTTGAAAAATCCACATATTAGCATAAAACAATTTGATCAATTCATCATCATAATGTACGCAAGGATTATCCCAAAGTGCAACCCAACCTTGAGTTTCATAATAAGCCCTAATTTTCGGATAGTAATTATGAAAAGTTTGAAAACAACAAATACGCATACGAGCAGTGTTTTTCTCATTCAAATCAATATTCTCATAATGAAATTCGGCAAGCTTATTTATGTAACGAAATCTATTTGCTCTTGAAGGAGGTTTTGAGATAAAGTGAGTCTTACGTTTGTCCCAATGGATGTGGGAACTAGAAATACTCTCCCATAGAAACACAATGTCATCTTCGGAAAACCTAGAAGGATCGTCATCTTGAGGATTTTCAATTGGTTCCTCTTGATAGGGATTTGAGGAATATGCCCCTTTCTGCTTCTTTCTTATTCTTTGTGGATTGTTTCCGGTGTTTTGAAAGGGAGGTGCCATTTTCGGCAAATTTTCTCCTTGTCATGACCTTATCAAGTAGATCCCCAATAATAAGATCTTTTGGATGATCTTCTTTAAACTTTAGTGCCACGGGAAAATCCAAGGTGTCACTCTTATCCTTCTTGTTGAATGTTTGAAGTAGAGAGTTGGTCATTCTGAGTGATGTTTGGAACAATTGATTCAACTTCGTCTTCTTCATCACTATCATCATTTGGAATTCTTTCAATACCGGAAGCTTCATTGAATTTTACGTGAATAGATTCTTCGACCACCAAGCTTGTCTTGTTATTTACCCGGTATGCCTTGCTTTTAGTCGAGTACCTCATAAATATCCCTTCATTGGCCTTAGGATCAAGTTTGTCCAAAGGATCATTAGTATTTAAGATAAAACATTTGCAATAAAATATTTTGAAATAGCTAATATTTGGTGTTCTTCCTTTCCAAAGCTCATATGGAGTTTTGTTCAACTTCAGGGACGGACACAGGGGGAAGGGGGGCTGGTGGTGGCCACCGCTCCCCTCACCTTACCATTATACCCTTATAATTTATTATTTAATAAATTAATATATTATATATAAATATAAAAATGGTATCTTGCCCCCCACCCAATTTCCACTTACACGACAGTGCTCCCCCCACCATCTAATATATATAGTTATATATATATATATATATAACATAATATTATTTAATTGTAAAGGTGTTGTATCGACCCATCTTAAATATATATAATATATTTTCCTCTTTACTTTCATAGTTTCACTATTAATACAATTACCCAGCATTTCTCCTCTCCATTCGTCTGTACTCTTCTATTTTTTTCTCCCCCAATTTTTTTCTCTCCATTTAATATTCTGATTTTTTTTCTTTTTAACATCTGGACAACTGAGGGCCTTGAGGACGGAGGTAATAATTTGTCAACAAGAGGTATTTTGATTTCCTTATTTTTAGTTGAATTTTTTGCGATCATTTTAGTGTTAGGATTTTACAGTTCTATTAATTTCCCCCAATATGATTGTATGCAACTCTTATACATATATACTTTATTAATCTATTTTTTCTTGTGTGTTCTATTGCTATGTCATTTGATATTTTCATTGCAAGAAGTTTAGATACTTGGTTAAAATTTAAAAAGCATGTGTTTTTTTCATACAGGTTCAAAATTCAACATGAAAAACAAAAAAAAATGATTCTTATTTTGGGAAGGAGTGTTCTAAAGAGAATATTAGTTTTATTCATGAACCTTTGGAAATTGATGCAAATAATGTTGTTTGTGGTGTTTTAAATCATTAAGAAGATCAAAATTCTATTCCACGGTCTTCTCCAACAAAGCTTCGAAAGAGTGACAGAAATTCTAATGGTTCACATATTGGACGCGGTCCTGGATTACGCAAGTCAATTTAGAATCATCCAATAGAAAAACGAGACGAAATCAGACGTGTTTATCTCATGGTTGGTCCTTATCAATATATCCCACAAAAATCCCCTGAGTATGTAGATAAGAAGGGCATAGGATTTTTGGCTACTTGGTATAAGTCGTTCCTGATTGGTTAGAATTTTTTCCTTCAAAGAATGTTGCTTATTGCCTTCTATGCTTTCCTTTTGTTAAGCCGTCTGTACATTTTGGGGCAAATGCTTTTATTATTGATGGATTTCAATCGTGAAAAAAAAAGTAAAAAATGGTCAAAATTGTGCTTTTCTGATCCATGAAAGGAATAGTCCGAACTCTTCTCATAAAATGGCTGTAAAACAATCCAAGGATTTGATGAATTCTTTGATGCACATTGAGAACATTGTTGATAAACAATCTTCAGAGTTGATTGCGAAGAATCGTCTACGACTCAAAGTTTCAATTGATGTTGTGAAGTTATGTGCATTCCAAGATATATCATTTAGAGCTCGTGATGAACGACCAGAGTCAATCGTGGCAATTTTATAGAAATTATAAAGCATACATCTCTATATAACAGCGAGGTAAACTCCATTGTTTTAGGAAATGCTCCTCAAAATGTTGTTTATACTTCTCATAGAATTCAAAATGAGATTTTATCAGTTTATGCAAGTAGAATTAAAAAATTTATTAGGGAAGAAATTGGTGATGCGAAATATTATATTATTGTTGATGAATCTCGCGATGAATCTAAAAGGGAGCAAATGGCCATTGTTTTGAGATTTGTTGATAAAGAAGGCTTTATTCCGGAAAGATTCTTTGATATAGTTCATGTGGAATATACTAAGGCATCTACTCTGAAAAAGAAATTTTAGGTGTTCTTTCTCGCAATGATCTCACCATACAAAATATTCAAGGACAAGGATATGATGGTGATAGTGATATGCGAGGAGAGTGGAATGGTTTACGGATTCTTTTTTTGAGTGAGTGCCCATATGCATAGTACGTACATTGTTTTGCTCATTGATTGCAATTAGTATTAGTAGCAACAACTCAAAGTGTCATCTCCATAGAGCATTTCTTTTCATATGTCAATCTAATTGTGAATTTGGTGGATTCTTCATCTAAGCGTCATGATCAGCTACAGATTGCTTATGCTATTCAAATTGCAGAATTAGATTTTAATGATGAGCTTGAAACTGGAAAGGGCAAAAATCAAGTTGGGACTATACAACGAGCATGGGACACATGATGGGGTTCTCACTTAAGGCCTCTCCGAAGTTAATTAAATTTATATGATCATGTTCTTCATGTCTTAAGTGAAATCATCAATGACAAAAGTAGTTTATCTAGCAGAGCATCAGCTGATGGAGCTTATGACATAATGACATCATTTGAGTTTATGTTTATATTGCATTTTATGATCGAATTATTGGATATGACATACGATCTCTGTCGAATTTTACAATCCAAGTCACGTGATATTCTAAATGCGCGTATTGGATGTTGTTGTTAACACAAAAACACTTATTCAAATATTTAGAGAGAATGGTTGGGATTAGTTGTTTGATAAAGTGAAGAGGCATTGCGAGGAACACAAGATAGATATTCCATAAATGAATTCTCATTGTCAATCAGGTAGGGCCCGAAAACGTAAAGGAAATCTGGTTACTTTAGATCATCATTATCGTATTGATGTATTCACTAGTACAGTTGATGTTATATTGCAAGAAATAAATTGTTGGTTTAATGAAAATGCAGTGGAATTACTCAGACTTGGATCAGCATTGGATCCAAGTCATGGATATAAATCGTTTGACATTGGTGATATTTGCAAACTTGTTGAGAAATTTTATCCTGCTGATTTTGCTGATCGCGAGAAGTTACACATAAAGTATCAATTGGAGCTTTTTCAATTTGATATTCAAGGTAATCAACATTTTCAAAACGTATCAAGTCTTTCAGAGTTGTGCCAGATTTTGTCAAAGACGGGAAATGCAAAGAACTACCATCTTGTTGATAGACTGGTTAGACTTATTTTGACTCTTCCAGTCTCCATAGCAACATTAGAACAAGCATTTTCATTTATGAAGATTGTCAAGACAAGATTGCGGAATAAGGTGGAAGATGACTTTTTGGCTAGTTCATTAGTAATGTATATCGAGAAAGAAATTGCTCAAACTTTTGATGTCGACTCAATCATTGATGACTTTGAAGTTATGAAGAATCGTCAAGCACAACTTAAGATGCCTAAATTTAATAAATAGGTTGGTGAATATATTTTTTATTTACTTTTAAATAAGTAGTCTGATCGCAGTATAAATGCAATATTAATCTCTTAACCTTTTTTTTTGGCAGAGTAATTCACATGGAACATGAAGTTATTCATGATGATGATGATGTATTTTGAAACTTTGGACATTATTGGTTAATTTATTCCATGTGATTTAGTTACAAAAACCCCTTTCCCCCAAGTATAAATTCCTGCATCCATCCCTATTCAACTTTGGATGAAGATATACTCGATTTATAACATAGCAAATGGTGTTCACGGCTTCGGCCCAAAAATATTTTGGAAGTGAAAATTCATTGAGCACAGACCGACACATTTCTTGTAGATTACGTTATCTCATTTATTTCATGCAACAAAAAAATGAATCCACTTAATTAATTAGTCAAAATCGGGTCAAAACCCAACTTATGAAACCAATTTCAACATAATGTATTTTGCCCTTAAAGAAATTTGAACTTAGATATACACACTCACAAATTAAAGACAAAAAAAATTAACTTGGATCTATAACCTTTTGAATGGCATGAATGAGAACTCATTTCTGAAGAAGTACCAAATTTCTTGATACAAAAATGAAAAAAAACTAAATGTTATATGATTGTGCGGAATATATTAGGCAATTTACTTTATTTTATTTTCATAGGTCAAGGATTATCCTTTTGACGCCCAAATTAGTAGGGAGGCAAGCGAAATTATGAGTACTAAAAATTATAGTAATTCAAAATCTTTTAGAAGAATATCCTACTTACATTTGACGAACTTTGTACTATAATCATTTTGTTTTGGTGTGATTTTGACTAAATTTTGAATTATAAGAAAACTTTACATATATTGCAAGTTTAATCAATATAGTAGCATGCGTGATAATTAATCTGGTTTGGTACTGCATGCGTAAGAAATAATGAGTAATTCAAAAATCTAAATTAAAGTTTTAATATATATCTGCATTATATACCAAATATTTGTTTGATTAATTATATCAAATTACCCATTGGTGAGCCTTAATTCTAGAGCTGTCAAAACGGGCTGGCGGGGCGGGCCAGCTCGTGGCCCGCCAAAACCCGCCGTTTGGTGGTGCGATGCGGGCTGACCCGCCATTTTTGGCGGGCCTTAAGAACCCTGGCCCAACCCCAACCCGCCATAGGCCACGGGCTAGGTGGGCCAACCCGTCATATTTTTTAATTAATATTACTCTCTTTTTAATAATTAATTTAACTTATAAACTGCACATTTGATAGGAGAAGATAGTGAAAGTGCCGGAAGAGTTGCAAGCTGAAGTTGGGTTGTGTTTTGTTGCCATTAAACACTAACTATATAGCCCTGTAATGTTGGGTAAATAATATAACGAAGGCTATTATTTTGAACGTGAGATTTCACTGTCCTTAAGGAAATTTGCCCCCACTACGTTGCTGCCGGATTAATGGCAATTCCCTCCAGGATATTCAAAATAAACCAGAATTCACAGACAGCAAAATCTGTAAATTCTCCCAAGAACAGTTTTGAGAATATATTTTTTTTTTTTTTTTTTGATTGCAGAAAAAAAAACGTAATAGATTTTGAAAGGAGAATCATTTATTTATAGCACTTTAATGCACCATTTGGTAATTGGCATGTCTGTTTAATACAGACACATTTTGGCATAAATCATGTCTGTTCAATACAGACACCCCTTTGTGAACCAAACAACTGTTGGAATAAAATGTTAATAAACTGCAATTATTAACATTCAAAAATAAAAAATCAATTAAAAATTCGAAATTGAATTTAATTGATTTTTTAACTTAAGTGCCATCTTTTGACCATTAAATATTATATATATAATAGTCAAACCAAGCAATTTCAATTCACCAATTTGGAAATTTCCCTCCAAATTTTCCACCAACCAAATTTAACTTATTTGGTTTGTACCTCCTTTTAAACCTTTCAAAATATTCCTCTCTTTTCTATGTGGGACAACTAGTTATCACTAACTATTACCAACATGTAATATACTCAATTAATTTTTTAATGATGCAAATAAGGTTAGTTCAGTTGGTTATGGTTTTGTAATTTGTACATGAAGTTTACATATTAATCTGTTGGTAAATTTTGGTGTGGCATTACAAATGCTATGCGTTTTCAATTGTTGATCCTTGTGAAACTGTTGATTTAGAAGTAAATAGTAATTGTTACTCTATGGATTTTGATGTTTACTAGATTCGAAATAGTTATCGTGATTGCATATCTTTTAATGTGGAAAGTTAAAAACTTATTGCTTTTCATTTTGAAAATAGTATGTGAAAGATTTAAAAAAAGAAAAATAAGTGGGTGGGCGATGGGTTAGCCCGCCCCGCCGCGGGTTGGCCCGCCTTAACCCGTGGCCCAAACGGGCTGGCCTGTTTAGGCCCGCCTTTTGGCGGGCTACTAAACTCTCAACCCACCTCTCTACAATTGGCAAAGCGGGGCGAGCCAGCCCGACGGGCCTAACCCATTTTGACAGCTATACTTAATTCCTCTATATAAGAAGGAACACAAAATGCAAATCACCCATTGGGCTTATTTTTGTTATAATTTCATTTTCTTTTGAAAGTCATTTTATATTCTTGCATTCATTCTCTTCTATTTATTGTTTTGTATGTATGTGAAATCTCCTTTAACTTGTCACTTTTCATTTTATTTAGTGTAAATTCAGACCATTACAAATAAGTTATAGGGAGTGATGAAGTTTGAATTCTTGACCTCATTTAGTGCGACCAAGTACCACCTCTCTTAGTGAAAGGTAGTTAACTTATCAGCTTTCACATGTACGAAAACAATTAAAATATCAAAATTAAATCAAATAACAATTATCATACATATTACCTTGTATATCATGTCGGAAAAAAATTATTTCACGTGGCATAAATAAATTATGTTATTATACTGTATTTTATTTTTTTTTTGGGAGAATTATTATACTGTCATTTTTATGGAAAGATAAGAGTGTTTTCTTCATTGTCCCTACAACGAAACATGGTCCATGTGCCTCGAATGAAGTCCACATTCGGCCACACACTGACAGAGCCAAGGGGTATTGGCAGCAGCGGTCGTCCCTCACCTTATTTTTTTATAATTAATATAAAATTTGTGTATAAATTTATAATGTTAAAAAATTGACCCCCTAAAAAAATAAAAAATACCTATTCATTTACTAATTTTATGAAAAAATAAATCTCGTCCCCCTAATTTTCATTTTAGAGCAAGTCTCTTGTGAGACGGACCTCTTAAGGGCTCTATCTTGAGAACATGAACCATGAAAATAAATTTAAAAATAATAATGAACCATGAAGAAACAAAAATAAACCCTAAAAACATGAACCATGAAGAATAAACCCGAAAAACAAAAATAAACCCAAAAAATAAAAAATAAACCCTAAAAAAACTAAAAATCCTAAAAACCCAAATCAATTAAAAATAAACCCAAGAAACAAAATAAACCCTAAAAAACAAATATAAACCCTAAGAAAAAAAAATCTGAAAAAAAAACCTTTAAAATTTTGTGTATGGGCTCCGTCTCATGGATCTAAATCCGTAAGACCGTCTCACGCAAGTTTTTGCCTTCATTTTATTGGTTCATTCCTGCACACTCGTATGAGTTTCTGTAATTTTGTATATGCAATGCGGCCTATGGGACGTAGCATTGAAAAGACCAATGCAACATGTCCAAATTTCGAATATTGAGCAACACATTTATATTTCTTTTAAACAAGTCATACTAATCACCAATTTATTTCCGTATTTTCTGAATGGTTAGGCTGATGAAAGTGAATATACCATAGCACTTAACCTACTGTCTCCAACAACAAGCCCTTCTCCAATAGCAAGCCTTGATGTCACCTGTTCAGTCCCTCAAAACAGTGAGTTTTTTTTTTTAAGTAATTTTACTTTTACTACACATTTTTTCTTTTTGGTATGAAATCTTTGATTCAGATAGAGCGTATATATACTATTTTCATTGATTTTTTTTCTTATAAAGGATGTGGAAGTGAATGCGACCGTCGATGCTCAACAACAATGTACAAGAACAACTGTTTATTATTTTGTAACAAATATTGCAACAAATGCCTATGCGTGCCATCGGGAACTTATGGAAACAAAGAATGTTGCCCTTGCTACAACAACTGGAAGACCAAAGAAGGAGGGCCAAAATGCCCTTGAAACTTAGAAAAACAAGCATTAAAATGCCTTCTCCCTTTTCCCTTTGGTTGGATTTATAGTTATTCGCATTTTATGAATTGAGAATATGCCACAATATAACGTGGGAAAAATAAAATCTACAATATTTTAAATACAAATATTTTGTGCTTCATTCTCTACTTTCTTGAGCATAGCTACTTGCAGCTGTTTACTTGAGCTATTTACAGATGTTGCTAGCTTTACTCTTTTATGTTGTATCTTTGTTGATATGTCTCAGCTTTTGGCCGAAAGAAATTGCATTTTAGTGTTTGCAAAGCTTATGCTTCTACTAATTGTAATCAGAATCTAAAAGCATGAAACTAAGTGCTTTAGGTTTCTGATTTAGCTTTTGGTTTGACTTTTGCAAATAAATAAGCACTTTTCTCAACTTCTAATTCTAATGCAAACACTACCAACTCATGATTCTCAAACTAAGTTTACTTCTGCTACAATAAATCATAGAAGATGTTTTAGCAAACAAAGAATAGTATCGATCTTGAAGAAAGACAAAAGATACATGGCCTAAATATTTATTTCTTTGAAGTAATACAATACTCACCAAGCAATAAATTCTAAGAACTGCCTATAACATTAAGATTAATTTTGGTAATCTTAGCCCAAGTATTTCATTTGCTGATATGAGACATTAAACTCAATACCAGATCCAAATATATAATCTGAACGCAAGAAAGGCATAGCAGAACAACTTAAAATGAAAAAAAAAAAAAGATAAAGAATTTAAAACCTATTTAAAGAACATGTAACTAAAAATCACCTCATATATTATACATTTCAAATACAAATGATCGTCTACACGTACCACACGCACATATTAACGTTCGCAAGTCTTGGTACTGCAAATCCTTTGTCCTCCCTATTTCTACAAACTATTTGATCACCGATGAAAGTACACCGTAACAATGTGATGCTCTCATAAATCAAGGCGACGTTTAGCACAAAATAGGGTTATTTACAAAAAAACACCATTAAGGTTTAGTCTAATTACATAAAAAAACCCAACTATCTTTCAAAATCACGCATACCCTTATTTTTATTTTACAAACTGCACCCTCGATAGGGGGATACTTGTAATTCTGAAAGATAATCGGATTTTTTTGTAATCAGGTCAAAAATTACCGCTAATTTTTGTAATTATCCCCAAAAGTAATCATAATAGGCTAGTGTACGCTATTGTTCCTCGACATGGAACCCCATGCTATGGCTTCTGCAACAGCTTTTTCGCGTTCCTTAGCCAACATTTCACTCTTATGGCTCTCAGCGTTTATCATCGATTGCGGAGATGGAGTTGAAACAGGAGAGTTAAACCGTGTATCTGGTTCGACTGGGAGGCAACTGAGAGCTGTCACAACATCGCTGATTAAAGGGCGGATTGATGCATCTTCTTGGAGACACATTGCTGCAACAGCAATTGCTTGATTGAAGTTTTTCCTTGGGAAGTCTCCTTTAAGCAGTGGATCAGACAGTTCGGAGAATCTGGTTGGATCCTTGAAAATCGGTTCAGCCTAAACAGAAAGTGCACCAAGTTATGTTAGTTTTTCGACAAAAAAATGTTAATTTAACTGTATCTAGTGCATGACAAAGTTTATAATGTAATGTTTGATTAGAACATAGGGATAATTACAAAAACTACCCCCTGAGGTTTGAGCTAATTACACAAAAACCCAAAGATTTTGGAAAATTACGAAAATCTCCTTGAGGTTTGATTCAGTATTATACTTTACCCCATTCATAAGCAAAAACATCTTAAACACCTCTACATTTGTAAAAATATTATAATTATACCCTTACATTTAACGCATAATCAAACCTCATGTGTTTTTAGTAAATTTTAAACTTCTATGGGTTTTTTAACCTCAGGGGTAGTTTTTGTAATTATCCCTAGAGCATATGCCATTTCGTAATAAATGGAACTCCAAATCCAGATAGATGGCAATAATCATGGTTATTGCGTTGCTCGTTGCACCGGACATTGAGGTTTAGTTTTTCGAAAAGCCTGATGAATGATCTAATTTTGTATTAGTCGTATACTTTAGCAATGATTTTATAGAAAATTTTATTTGCACCTATAATATCCTGTCTCTTCACTCTAGCCAAAGCAAAAACCACTTCTTCATTTTATAGGACATTACTTGTTTATTAGTGTTCTCAAGTATATTAACTGAATATCAGATGACAACCTATCAAATTAGAGTACTGGATTAAAATTGCAAATAAAGAAGTGATACCAATATTCGGGTTAATCACAAAAGGCACCCCTGAGGTTCTGCTTATTTACAAAAAAAAAATTATTTTTCAAAATTACAAACACCTCATTGACATTTGTTTCAATTCTAGAAACTGCACCCTGAAGAGGGAGGGATTTGTTATTTAATTACAAAATTCAAGGGGGTGTTTGCAATTTTTGAAAAATAACTAGAGTTTTTCGTAATTAGGCTAAACCTCAAGTAATTTATATTTTATAACTTATAGTATGATATGAAACAAAAAGAGAGGGAGATAAAGTAATAACTTACCCATGTCACTAGATTTTGTTGTTCAGATCTCCTCCTGGTATCAACAGCTCTTTGTCCTGTGATTAATTCCAACAGAACAACACCAAAGCTATACACATCCGATTTAACAGTCAGTTGACCTGTTTTTTGATACTCCGGAGCACAGTAGCCGTACGTTCCCATCACTCTTGTAGATACATGACTTTTATCCCCTATGGGTCCAAGCTTGGCCAGCCCGAAATCAGAAAGTTTTGCATTGTATTCTCTGTCCAGCAAGATGTTGGACGATTTCAAGTCACGGTATATGACGGGCGGGTTGGCCTGATCGTGCAAATACTCTAGGCCTTTGGCGGCATGTAACGCTATTTTCATCCTTGTGAACCAAGGTAATGGAGGCTGGCCTGGTGGAAGGTCTGCAGAATTAAGTTAACAATTTTGAAGTCAATAAGTGTTCTGCTTCTGCATACTGAATTTTGTTAAGTAATTTGTATTTTAAAGTAGTAATGATCTTTTCTGTGACAATGTTCTTGATATACATTTAAAAGAGTAGTCTAAACATTAATAAGCAGTTTACTATTTTTTCCGTTCCAGACTTTTAGCTCAACCGCTCTTAAGAAAACCATCGAATAGGAAGATTGTAATTCTGATATTTGATTATTGAACCATGTAATGGTTCGCCTTAGTATCTCCCCTTCCCAATTAAGAAATCTAATTTTCTTTTGGAGCACTTAAAGAAGTAAAAGACTTGGGGAGTCTTTGCAAACGCTTAAAAAAGTGAGTGTCATCTTCTGGCTAAAAAAAAACCAGTTCTTAGTGTATTCAAATGCCAACTTCTGCTTCTGACATAATCTAAAAAACAAGGGTAAGGGTCTTTAAAATCTAATTCTACTTCTGATTTGACTTTTATTCACAAATAAAGCACTTTTACAACTTATTCACCAAACACTCTCTTTTAACTTATTCAACTTTCAGCTTGTATTTGCAATCACTACCAACTTTTGATTATAAGCTACTTTTAGCTTCTGCCGCAATAAATCAAAGCAGAAGTTTTCGCAAACACTCCTTTACAGGAGGTTCATTGTGCTATAACCCAAGAATTGGCCTCAAAAGAAGAAACAAAAGAATGAATTATACCAAGTAGATGATCTTCCAGAGACCCCAGTGGCATATACTCATACACCAAAAGTCTCTGCTCCCCATCAGCACAGTAACCAATCAGATTCACCAGATTTTGGTGGTGTAAAAGGCTCAGCATCAAAACCTCGACAAGAAATTCTCGGTTTCCTTGCAGCCCATTGCGGTCAAGTTGCTTAACAGCCACCATCTGAATAAAAACTTTCTCCGATGATCAGCTCATTCACACGAAACTAATTTTATTTTTCAAAAAAAAAGGCAAAAGAAATAGGTGTCAACTTTAATAAACACGATATCCAAGATGTTATTAAAAGTACCTGGTCAGGGTTTTCAAGCCGGCCTTTATATACTCGTCCAAATCCACCCTCACCGAGCAAATATTCTTGCCTGAAATTCTTTGTTGCTGTTGCTAGCTCCCTGAAAGTGAAAGTTTG
The DNA here is from genome assembly GCA_016081115.2 of Rehmannia glutinosa. NCBI lineage: Eukaryota > Viridiplantae > Streptophyta > Magnoliopsida > Lamiales > Orobanchaceae > Rehmannia > Rehmannia glutinosa. The sequence goes on along the minus strand of JABTTQ020000101.1, from coordinate 132,066 downwards.
AGCTGCAATGACTGCCTTGTTATTTGTAGCTTCCGTTGTTGCCTTACCAGAATGTTCTGCAAATAAGATTGGAACATTTGGATTTCAAATCCATAATAACAAATCCATTGAATCTGTTTGCATGAGTTCATTCTACAATGGATTTCATATCCTATATAATTTAAGCTATTTTTTGAGTAATGTGGTGATTCCAAATCCATCTTAAGTCATTTGAAATCATCAAAATGCAACCTTAATGAAATTGAGATAAGTCTAAGGTAATGTAAATTTGGTCTATTTAATGTCTAAATTTTGCATCAGATAAAGACCTCATCGATGTAATCTGCCATTTTGCATAATAATTTCAAACATTTGGCAAAATTTAACAAAATAATGAACAAAAGCTAGATTTAGGGGACATGGTTCCTCTTATGTATCCATCTACAACATTTAGTATTTCCAATATTTTTTGAAAATAAACAAATAAAACATAGGTAAGGTAACTTTTCTGTCAGGGGAAGGAAAAAAGAAACAACCAATATTTCTCTTCTGTTTTTACTAAGAGTTATGTGGGAAAATCTAGCATAGCTATGCAAAAACATGCATAACTTCTCAAAACCTTTTGGAAGATGACTAAAATCACAAAACAATAACTCTTCATTTTTTCTAAAATCGGAACAACAAAATAACAAAATAACATGTTTTGCCTGTACTACCATTTGGTGGCTGATGCAACGGTGGTTGTGTTCGATTATGAGGCCGCGACTGTGGAGACGGGTCTCTAAGCGAACTGGAGGCAGGCACGGGTCCTTGTTTGCTGCCTCTATACTTTTTTGATGCTCTCCTTTCATGAGATGAAAAGCATGAAAAACAACTCATTGTTGCAGCCTTAAAATCACAGGGCATGCTACCCGCCCTTATCAATATTCAATCAAAACTCTAAATTTTTTTTTCGTGGATGATAATAATTCCAGTCTTGGTGGCACAAAAATGCAATCTTTATTTAAGCACCAAGAACCCAATTGAGAATTTTATCCCAAAAACTGCCCTGTTTCCTTACAAGGGCCAAGAGAAATAATGATAATACTAATTTCACAACAATGGATTACACGAAAAAACCAGAAACCCTGAATGGAAAAATGGCCTTTGCGATCAAAAATTCAGGAAAAATAGAAAAAGAAAGGGCCCAAGAACCAGAAGACGGGCTTAATGATCAATATAGCACGCATAAAATAGAAATATGGCAAACTAAACAAGAAAAACCAGGACAAAACTTGGAAAAATTATAACCTCGTCATTGCAAGAAGCCATATTTTTTGGAGGATAACAGAGAAAAGGAATTTTTGTTCTTTTTGTTTTTTTTGTTTTTTGTTTTTTTCTCAGATTTTTTTCGAAGAAAATGGAAGGAGAAGGGAAGGGGAGGGAGAATATGGAGAACGTGTAATAGAGAGCAGAATGCGGGGACCTATTAACCTTAAAACATTCTTGCATTTGTTGCCAACTGTTTGAGTAAAATACAATTGGATGGTTTTTATTTCCCCGACATAAGAGAAAATTGCATTTTCAGTCCGATAGGATTCTGCATCTTGCAATTTTAGTCCCATACTTTGAATATAGTCCCCTAATGTCTTTTTTTTTTTTAGTATAATGTGGAGAATTTGGAGAAGGGACACACACTCGTATGTGATCGAACCCACGTTATTTGTCCTTACAAGTTACAACACACGTCTCAGCTATTAGAACATAAGGTTTTAAACAATGATAGTCCCCATAAGATACCAAAGTTGCAATTTAACCGTCTAAAAATTAATAGAGGCTACATCATATTTAGTCCCACGAGATTTTTCCATTTACTATTTTTGTTAAAATTGTTGGGAAAGAGTGTCAAAATAAATGACACCGACACAGCGGAAATAGTAAAATCTTTTCCCACCTAGCTGGATTAAAAATGGGAACCAAACCAGAATACCAAATAATAGTGCAAGACGATAAAAAATAGGACACAAGAATTTTTACGTGGAAACCCCAAATCGGGAAAAACCACGAGACCGTAGTCCAGATAAATCCTCCACTAAATGTATAGTAGGCTTACAAAATTTCTCCCTAAAAATAGGGGATACACAAATTATCTCAAGTTACTCAACTTGGAATACCCGAGAAAATAGGAATGCTATTTTGGGTGAGAATGAAAAATTACTACTAATTTTTCTCCTTTTTCTTCACTCAAAACACACACTTATAGAAATCTCTCTACTCTCTATTTTTCTCTCTTTCTCAAAGAATTGTTAGATTGCTTCTTCTCGTGTATTTGCTTCTCCCGTATCTCGCCTATTTATAGGCAAAATGAATGTGCAAAATGACAAACACCAAGCAACTTTTGTGCAAGACTTTGTATCCATTTTGCTACATTTTCTTTCCTTCAAACTTTTCTATTGCCTACAAATTGTTGCCCCCAATTTTTGACTTTGATTACCACATGTGTTGGACTAACAATTCTCCCCTCCACCTCATGTGGGAAATCAAACAAACCTGCTTTCTTTCTACAAACTTTAAACTTATCTCTTGGTAAAGACTTTGTCAAAGATATCTCGCACCATTTTCATCGGTGTGGACTTTATCGAGTTGCATCAACTTTTCATCAAGCACATCTCGAATCCAATGGTACCTCACATCAATGTGTTTCGATCTTGAGTGGAATGATGAGTTCTTACTCAAGTGGATTGCACTGATCGTCACAATGAGAGTGTGTACTTTTCCCCGCTTCAAGTCTAGTTCTGTAAAACTTCTTCAACCACAACATCTCCTACAAGCTTCATCACACTATGTACTCGGCTTGGTTGTGGATAACGCCACGCATTTTTGAAGTTTGGATTGCCAAGAGATAGCTCCCCAAATCTCATCGGTATCCGGATGTGGACTTCCCGAATCAACATCACCAGCCCGTATATCTGCATCTGAATCCGTCTAGTACGTTTGGTCATCACCAAATTTTAGACAATATTTAGATGTACCTCTCTCGAGTACCGAAATATCCATTTCACTGCGGACTGATCTTTCCCTGGATTAGAGAGAAAACGGCTAACAACACCAATTGCATGAGCAATATCGGTCTAGTACATATCATAGCATACATCAAATCGCCAACTATGAAGCATATGGTACCTTTTGCATTTCTCGCTTTATCTTCCTCACTCGTGGGACATTGCATTGACTACCGAGCTTGAAGTGACCCGCAAGTGTGGAGTATCTTGGGTTTTGACTTGCTCATGTTGAATCTCTCAAGAACTTTCTCGATGTACTTTTCTTGAGATAACTAGAGCTTCCCTTGTCCTGTCTCTTGAGATTTTCATCCCAAGGATTTGCTTAGCTTGGTCCTAAGTCTTTCATCGCAAAAGACTTGCCAAGTTCTTTCTTGACTTCTCAATCTTGCCGGCATCATGACCTACAATTAGCATGTCATCCACATACAATAATAGTATGATAAAATCATTATCATCAATTTCTTAAAGAATACACAAGTGATCGGAATCTGTCTGTTGTAGTCATGGTCGATCATGAAGGAGTCAAACTTCTTGTACCATTGTCTTGGAGCTTGTTTTAAGTCGCATGCTCTTCTTCAACCTCGCATACCAAGTTCTCTTTACCTTTGACTTTGAACCCTTCCTTTGCTCCATATAGATTTCTTCATTCAAATCTCCATGAAGAAATGCGATCTTCACATCAAGTTGTTCGATCTCCAGGTCCAAGTCGCGGCTATCCCAAGAACAACTCGATTGAGGACATCTTCACCATCGTGAGAAAATTTCTTCAAATCAACACCCTTCTTCCGATCAAAACCTTCACAACCAAATTTCTAGCTTTATACCTTGGTTGCAAGCTTTGCTCTTGATCTTCAACCTTTGTACACCCATTTATTTTCCGAATACGTTTACCTTTGGTAGCTTCACCAGGTCATATGTGTGATTTTCCGCAAAGAGTTCATCTCTTCTTTTATGGCCTCCATCCACATATCCTTCGATCATGTGATATGGCCTCCGCAAAACTCTGGGTTCTCCCCGTGCCTGTGAGCATTACATACTCATGTGGATTGTGGGCTATATCCGGTAGAAGGTTGTCTTTGACTAGCGGACCTTCTAGCCGCATCTTCCGGTGGTGGGCCGGAGGGACATCACCGGTTGTATCATGGTGTTGCTCTTGCGCACCTCCCCATGATTCTGGTTTCTAGGAGAAGAAATCGGATCTACGCATCGAAACATTTTGGTTTGAATCGATTTCTCAATGCTTTTGGTATCTTCAATTGTCGATCCTCGAGAACACAACATCCTCGCTTCGATAACTTTCTTCTTGATCGATCCCATAACTCTCGTAGCCAAATTCTTCATGGCCATAGCCAAAGAAGATGCATGACTTGGTCTTGTCATCAAGCTTGGATCGTTCATCTTTTGGAATATGCACAAACGCCCTGCAGCCAAACACTCTCAAGTGTTTATAGGAAACATCTTTTCCGGACGAACTCTATCCGGAATGTCGCCACCCGAGGAGTGATGGAGAAAGGTTGATTAGATCAATGCAGTCCTCATTGCTTCACCCCAAAAGGATTTGGACAGATTGGAATGTGATAGCATACATTTGACTCGTTCACAAATTGTCATGTTCATCCTTTCTGCTACACCATTATGTTGAGGAGTTTTTGGAACACTCTTCTCAAGCTTGATTCCATGATCCCTGCAATGTTGTTCAAATGGACCCTGGTATTCACCACCATTGTCAAGACGAACACGCTTCGAAACTTTCTTTCCTGTTTCTCTTTCAACACTTGCTTGAAAATTCTTAAAGATACCCATAACTTGATCTTTAGATTTCAAAGCAAAGCACCAGACTTTTCTAGAGAAATCATCAATAAATGTTACAAAATATATTGCACCACCAAGACTTCTATCTTTCATGTAGCATAAATCAGTATGCACGAGATCTAGTGGATGAGATTTTCTTGAAGGTGAAAAACTCTTAAAAGCAATTCTGTTTTTTTCCAATTAAACAATCAACACAAGTTTGTAGGGACATCTTTGGTTACCTCTGGGGAGAAGTTTCTTTCTAGTCAGAACTTCCAAGCCCTTCTGACTTAGATGTCCGAGCCTTTTATGCCATAGCTCAATGGAGGAACTTTTATCAATGGCATTCACCTCTCCATTGGATAATCTGGCTTGCATCAGATACAGAGAATTTTGCTTCCGTCCCTTAGTGACAATGAGAGAGCCTTTGGTGAGCTTCCATTTTCCTTCACCAAAGTGATTGTCATAGCCAGCATCGTCAAGCTTGCCAGCGGAAATAATATTTAGCCGAATGTCGGGAATATGTCGACATCCTTGAGCATGAGCACCTTCAGATCGATGTTCAATATGATGTTACCTATGCCAACGACCTCCGTCACACCATGGTTGGCCATTCTGACTTTGCCAAAGCTACCACCGGTGTATGATGTGAACATATCATGATGAGGTGTGATATGATATGAAGCTCCTGAATCAATAATCGAAATTGGCCGTCTGTTTGGCATAGAATCGATACAAGCATCATCACAAATGATGACAACATCACCATCAATCTAGCGCGGTAGTGTCTTTTGTCATCGATCTTGTTTTCATTATTTCCATTCTTTTGATCTCTTTTTCTTCTTTCTACAATCTCTCTCATAGTGATTTGGACCACCACATAATGACATTTGAAGTCCTTCTTGGATTTGGACCTCCCCGGATTTGTCTCTTTTATTTTGAGAACCTCTAAACTTGCTCCTTCCCCGTTTGTCATTTTTGACTACTAAGGCTTTTGACTCAGAAAAATATTCTAACTCCTTTCTTCTGGACTCTTCATTAAGAAGACAATCCTTGACCATTTGCATAGTCAGTTCACCATTCGGGGTTGAGTTACTGACTGACACCACAAGCGTGTCCCAACTGTCAGGTAACGAGCTGAGCAACAATAAAGCAATAACTTCATCATCAAGTGATATTTTCATAGTGGTAGATTGATTTATCAGACCCTGATACGCATTTAGGTGCTCCGTCATGTTCGCACCTTCCGTATATCTGAGTCGAACAATTTTTCTGATAATAGAAGCTTTGTTCAAGGCAATTTTCCTCTCAAACATAGTTTCAATATTTTTCCATAGAACATCAGCCTTCTCCTCATTAGCAAAATGATGGAAAATGCTATGCTCAAAGAAACGCCGAATATATCCTATAGTTTTTCTGTGTAGGATTTTCCACTCGTCATCACTTGTATCTTTTGGTTTGGCAGTATCACCTTTCAAGGGCAAATAAAGATCCTTGCAGTAGAGAAGATCCAACATACTCGGCTTCCAAATATTGTAGTTGGATCCGTTGAGTTTGAACATCCCACCAACATACGTCGATTCCTCCATTTTTTAATCCGCAACAACGTGGCTCTGATACCACTTGTTGGGAAAGAGTGTCAAAATAAATGACACCGACACAGCGGAAATAGTAAAATCTTTTCCCACCTAGCTGGATTAAAAATGGGAACCAAACCAGAATACCAAATAATAGTGCAAGACGATAAAAAATAGGACACAAGAATTTTTACGTGGAAACCCCAAATCGGGAAAAACCACGAGACCGTAGTCCAGATAAATCCTCCACTAAATGTATAGTAGGCTTACAAAATTTCTCCCTAAAAATAGGGGATACACAAATTATCTCAAGTTACTCAACTTGGAATACCCGAGAAAATAGGAATGCTATTTTGGGTGAGAATGAAAAATTACTACTAATTTTTCTCCTTTTCTTCACTCAAAACACACACTTATAGAAATCTCTCTACTCTCTATTTTTCTCTCTTTCTCAGCAATTGTTAGATTGCTTCTTCTTGGTGTATTTGCTTCTCCCGTATGCTGCCTATTTATAGGCAAAATGAATGTGCAAAATGACAAACACCAAGCAACTTTTGGTGCAAGACTTTGTATCCAATTTTGCTATCTTTTCTTTCCTTCAAACTTTTCGGTGCCTACAAATTGTTGCCCCCAATTTTTGACTTTGATTACCACATGTGTTGGACTAACAAAAATTTCGTTCCCATGGAACCATTTTGCAGACGTAGAACTAAAACTGCAAATGGAATTCTTGTGAGGCTAAATATGCAATTTTTGCCCCTTCAAAGTTCATGCTAACAGAGTTGAAAGTTGCCTCGACTAAAAGGGTGGATTTTTATTGAAAAAACTATTCCTATGAAACTATTTTGCAGACCTAAGACTAAAATTGCAACAAGTTAAATCATATGGGACTGAATATGCAATTTTCTCATCACCATGAAGGGCAAAAGAAGAAATGAGAGAAATAAAAGGAGCCAAAGCGACCCGGCGGTAGTAACGGATAGACCCATTTTCTATTCGGGTCTCTCCTAAACCTCTAAAACCCCTGAATAAACCTAAATCAAGAAACCGTTATTCGCTCCCAGCCGCGCTAAAATCACAGTCCGTTTTCAATTATAAACCCGAATATCAACAAGAAACTCCGATATCAGTGGAGTGATCGAAGATGTACTTCAGATTTCGACGACTGCGTCCTATTTCTTGGGTTTTACCCAAGATTTATTCTTATTCCGGTAAATAATGCTGCAAATGCCGAAAACTGCTAGTGCATTGATCCGCCACTTTTTTTTTTTTTGGAGTATTGGATTTGAACATTGCCATTGATTTGTTTGATTTTATTTTTCTTAAAGGTAATTTTTATCGGTTATCTGGGGCGGGCATCAATGTTTTAGCAGATGCTCGTCCGACTGCTTATTGGTCTAATGCGAGCAGTAGCATCTATAGGAGGCTAGATTTGGCAGGCTGTCAAGTGCAAAGGTAGGGAATTCAATTTTTTTTTATGTAATTCTTGGTTTCCTTAACTTCTTTTGTGCCTTGTAAGAAATAGAAAACTCAATGAACGGAAGGAAATACAGTGTCTTACTGTGAGTTTTGAATTGGACGGCGGTGTGATGTTTATGTAGGATACGTGATAAATGGAACGGTATACTGGGTAAAATAAAAGTGGCAAATGTTGCTCATGATTATTTATGTAAATGTGTTGCCGAGTGGTGTATATTTATTTTATATTTATGAAGTTGGATGCCTATATCTGTGTTTAATATTATGGTAGCTTAATCTTGTCTCCTGCTTTTGGAACTTTTCAGCTCTCCTAACTTGTCAATGACAGCCTTTTTCAGGTATTCCTCCGTATCGAAAACAAAGCATGGGATCTCACCGGATGATATTTTGTCCTTCATTAGATCTTCCCTTCATCAGCCTAGAGGTAAGAAGACTGCTTATTTGTTTTGAAGCTATCATTGCTCATTCAAGATTTAAAAGAATAGCTAGACCCAAGATGGTGAGAGATTTAAGGGATTGTTCTCCTTATAGTAGAAGTTTGGTTGTACTTGTTTACTCAAATGTAATTGACTGGGGTTAATTCTTGAAGATATAAGTTTCAAGGTCCCTAGAGGTTGATTGAGACACTCTATTTTGACATCTTTTTTAATTTTCTTCTTCTGAAAAAAGTCTGTGGGCTGCATATGGTTGCCTGTTTTACTTGTCTTAAGTTTCTCGTTAGTTAGAAAAATGACTGGAGTTCCGCTCATTTATCTATCTAGTATATTGTGGTGAGTGGAGGGGACTACTGTTGACATCACTGACTCTTCAAACAGCTTTAACATTACGAATGTAAGATGTAAAATTTATGCATTCTGTGCTAAATCATACTCTAATACGAGTGAACTTGCAGGTCCTTCTCACTGCTGGTTGAACACTACTGCGGGCAGCAAGAATTTATTTAAGGACGACGGGATTTTCCTAGTTGTAGTTGGTCAATATAATGATGGTTCTTTGGGAGCTAATCAAACTACTGTCACAATGTTTGAAACAGCAAAATCACTTCAACAGAGGTACTGACATATTCATGTCTCCAAAAACTTACTTGGTCTGGGTAAATCTATGGTCAACTATAATGCTGTATTTCTCATCTTTGATATTGCAGATATCCTTTTCTTCAAGTTCTGGCTTTACAACACGGCAAATCAATATGCCTTAATGATATTTCTAAACACTTCCTCCAGAGAATCATCAAGGAATATGTTACTTTTCCTATCTTGTTATCTAACAAGAATATCTTTCAGGTTCGTTATTCATTGAAACATGTTGTGATTAAATCAATATGTCATGTTGTGTTTACATATGTGTTGCATGATATGTATTGGACATGTTACTTACATTTTATTGGGAGTTCTGAAGTTTATAAGTAATATATGTGAACCGCTGCCATGGTTATTGTGATAAAAATCATAAGAAAGATGGCCCTTGAGATCAAGAAACAAAAGAAAGATTGCCGAGGTCAAAAGTATTCATTATTCCATTTGATACATTAAATTAGTTTCTTTCAATTGCTGCATTTATGACGGGCAGTTTCGTGTGGTAAATATGCATTGAAAGACGAATCATGTCCAGAATTCCTGGTGTGATTATAGTTAAGAGATGGAAAAATAGAACTGAGTGGATGCAAGGTCCCAGACCTTCTAGAACGAAAATGACAGAAGGTCCAAAACCTTCAATAATTTTGAGGGAGTTGTCAGTGACAAAATCATTTATTAACTTCAAAGAATAAGTTACCTTTTGTTTTGCCTCACATATTTTTTTTCCTTACATCCTGCATAGATCTCATTAGGTTTTGAGTTATATAAATCGTTATGCATCTGCCTTTAAAACTTTCTGTTTCCAACAATTCTGTTTAATTCAACATCCAATTTTCCTTATATTTATTGTAGTTCTGTATTTTCATTGTTTGAACATGCAACACTTTCAATTTTTTGGACTTCTTTCTCACTGGATACCTGCTCCATTAGCTTTTGTGTCACTGCACTGTATTGCTGTTATTTGTAGTTGACATGAGGCCTCATGCTTGGAGATAAAGACATTTGCTACTGGAAACATGAAATCTTTAGCTTGCATTCTGTGTTTTGGTTGCTTTCGTTCTGTTGTGGTAAACTATTTGAAATAGAAAAGAAAAAGTCTCAGGATTGGCAGCATGCAATTCTGTTAGGGCTTGGTGACTTGGTCTACATGATCCCAGGATTGACTTTATATTTCTCTCTTTAATTTATGTACTTTGCCTTTCCTTTGGGGTTGCGTTCTATTTCCTATACTCCTTTCTATATCATGCATGCTCTGAAACTCGCGCTTTGTGACTTTCTCTAGCCTTGATTCATTGTAAATGGGCAGAGATATATCAAGTAATTAGGAAATATATATATGTAAATATAATAAGTTCTATTTGGCTGAAGGTGAATACCCTAAAAAAATAATAATTGAAATAACTCTTAACTTCATTTTTTTGGGTAATTTATTGCATGTCATTTTTGATGCATCTTACCTTGGAGGATCACATGTTTTGTTAAACTGTTGTATGATGCGCAAGGATTTCCTTTTTCAATTCATAGTTCTGCTCAATATTTGTTATTTTTGAATTGAATATATAATTTATGTCCCTTTTTTTTTACTATATTTTGTTTTAAGTGCATTCCTGTTCTTTCTTTTTTTTCATCTCTTTTCCCCATTTTTGGTCAGATGCCAAATATATCTTGCCACATCATATCCAAAGGTTTTAAGAATCCTATGGTCTACCCTGGCAAGGATGTAGATCTTAAGGCGCTTGCTGAAGGTACTCATGCTCGTCTTTTTTCCCTTCTTTGGAAAGAGTAGCAAATGACTGTTGTAGTGCAATTAATTACTTACTCTTACTATAGTGGTTATTGATTGTGTGGCTATTCATCAAGAGGTTATTTCTGAAGGCATAAGCTTGTATGTACTTAAGAAACCTAAGGGTTGGTGCACAAAAATATAGGCAGACACTTTTAAGTTACCCTGAAAATAAAACGGCAAAATATGAATCTTTCTTCCTTACTCCTTGCTCAAGTACATTCATTTGTTACCCTTTACAATTTCTTTGTTGCTACTGCATATTAAGTCTTTCTTTTCCATGATATGTTTATTCAAATGGTAAACACCAGACACCTTTCTCAAGGGAACCTTTTGTTCAGATAAATTATCAGTTGCAGGGCCATTTAAAGATTAACACTGTTTTATAAATATGAATCTCATTTTAGAAGGCACGCCGGTTTTGTCTCAATGAAACACAAGGGAAAGGAAATCATAGTTGGTCAAAGTATTTATCCTTTTGTGGCTTTAGCTGTGTCTGCCACCCATTAATGGCAAGATATTAAAATTCTGAATGCACCAGTGGATTTAGTTGTGTGCTTATTATCGCCCTTTCCTCTGTATATTTGCCTCGAGGGAATATGGAGGATTAACTGACCAACATGTTAGGTTCATTTCTTCTTGGTGTTTTCCTGCAATCCTTGAATTTTATGATGTTTGGTCACTTTTGGATGTGATCTAATATGCTTGATTACAACACTTATTGCATATTGCATAGTTTTAATTGCTATCAAATTGGCAGCTATTCATGATTTGAATATACAAAATGGCAAGGAAGCTAAGGTTGATGATGTGAAAAGCACTTGGGTGAAGCCCATTGAAGTTGTTAAGGAACCAGATATTTGTTCTGCTACGCGAAACTTACTGTTTTCTTTCCCAGGTAGAGCCTTCTCATGCTTTCTGCAGATGTCACACATTTTGGAGTAGATACGGTTTAGGGTTGGGGAAATGAAAAAATGAGAGAGCCTGGAGACTTATTTTGGTGACTGGAGTGTTTGATGGTTAAACTTCTGGAGGAATTTTTTGTATTTTAGTTTCTTTGTTTCCCTTTTCTGAGGTGGTGTCAGTGGAAAGTGGGGATGTTTTCTTTTGTGTCATTGTAATGAGGGAATGTTGATATCATTCGTGGTATTCATTGTATCCAGTGAGGTTTTAAGTATTGCAGATGAAGAAAGTGATTCAGAAGTGAGGGTTTTTAAACATAGAAGTTCGATTAGCATCATATGGGAATCAGTATTATGTATTGTTCTGGCTACAATCAAATTGATTTTATTTTTTATTTGTTTTCTCTTCTTGTCTGCAAGACAAGTACTGAGATACCTAGAAACTTATGGTGCTGGTCAGTTTAACCTATTATTTCATTTTTGCAGGTTGCATTTCAGTTGAGGAGAGTGGCAATCGCTTATTCCTTTCTGATGTTAATCACCACAGGATTATTGTGTTCAACAGTAACGGGAAAATTTTAGATGCTGTACGTACTGGAATTGAATTTGATACTTTTAGGACCGAATATGTGCTTTTTTGAGAATAAACAGTCAGTGTATGAAAAAAGAGAATCCATCAGTTCAGAATTTTTCTATCCTCTCAGATTGGTTCTTCTCCTGGATTTGAGGATGGAGAGTTTGAAATAGCGAAGTTAATGCGCCCTGCAGCTTCATTTTATCATGCTTCTGAGGATAGCCTATATTTTGTGGATTCTGAGGTTTGCCTCCAAATCATCTCTGTTTTTTTTTTTTTTTTTTTTTTTTTTTGGTATTTGATAAGTGCAGTAGGTTATAGGCATTCTTTAGTCGAGATGTAAATTTATACTTATAGCAAGGAAAGATCCATTGATCTTCAATGCAATAGCTAGGGTTAAAAAAGGACCAGCTCTATATGCGCAGTGAAACTCAATGAGACAAATTTCAAGCTAGAGAATTTAAGGAACAAAAGGCCAGATTACTGTGATGGTCAAAAACATGTCAACTGATGAAGTATATGGGACAGTACTCAGGGCCTTAAGTTTGCTTCATATGAAGTTTTCTTATCTTGGCTTATTTCTGAAACACCAAATTATTTTGAATTTTGAACAGTTTTCTTGCTAATAGAGTGTAGAATAAAGAAGGAAGTAGGGCACAGAGTTTTAAGTAAGGAGCGCACAATATCTCCAAAGGAACATATGAGATTCATTTTGACCTTGGGTTAATAAGGGGTGAAATTGAGAGAATAATACAGAGAATGATCAAATGTAGCTGAATCTGAAGGCACCTGGATTCTTGATCAGATTCCAACTGCACCCTACTTTTCCCAGCTCCGGCTCATTTACGTGAGAAGTATAGCTGAATCTCTTCCCAAGTGATTCTTTAATAGGTCTTACTGTCTGCAAACAAGAAAATTCGTACGACTTCTAACATCCAATACAATGGGCTCTAATAAGTCGTGTAACGTTGCGCAACACTAGTGACTTTTCTTTTTTACACTGAGTGATAATAATATGTTCGACGTGATCATAAAATTGCTCTTTTAGAAATCATCTGATGTTTCTAGAGAGTAGCAGAACTTCTTGGTGATATTTGCATGACTTCATTATTCCTGTTTTTGAAGGAATACAAGTTTTGACAGTTCCACTTTTTTCCCCTGTCCCTGTTAGCTGAAATTTCTTGAGATGTTCTATTCCCCGAAAATCTGCATGGTTCTTATTTTATATTTTGATGTTTTGCTTTCTGTCTATGATTAGTTTTTTCTTGAGATGTTCTGCCATTAGTTTTCTCTTGTATTTTGGTAAGCTTCTGTGTGTTTGCTTGTATAATCATTTTTTTCTCTATTCATCACAGAACCATGCAATCAGGAGAGCTGATATGGAGAGGAGGGTTGTGGAGACGGTTTTCCCAGTAACTGATGGTAGCAAGAGGAACAGAGGTTTATGGAAGTGGGTTCTCGATAAGATATGGACGAAAAGGATTATAAAGTCGGAGCCTGAAGAATTTAATTCTGAGTCATTTTTGTTTCCTTGGCATCTTCTGAGGTCATCGAATGATGATATATTTGTACTCAATCAAAGGTAGAACTTTAATTGGATGACTTTTGAAGGTCTGTATGCTAGATTGTAGTATTCTAGAACTTACATGTTATATTGATTTACCGTTCTTATGAGACTTGTGACTTGATGATTCTTTTTACAAGCCTCTGAGCTAGTACGATTTATCTTCTCATCACTTGTATGTGCAGTTTTGGAACTCTATGGGTCATTGATTTGGAATCAGGCTCTATAAGAGAAGTTGTAAAAGGTATGGAACTTTTCTTTTTTCTGCCAATTCACATGTTAACTGCTCTGTGGTTCACTAACTTGTGATTACCTGAAAGAACCTTCAAAGATTTTGGAGATCTGTGGGCAGATGATTCTGGAGAAATGCATTCCATTGAGACATCTGCCTGCTGTTTGGTTACAGCAACAAGTCGACACCAATTGGTCACTTGAGGGAATTCCATATGCTGGTCTTGTGTCTTCAGTGGCAACTTGTAAGGACCATGTAGTATTGTGTGATACAGGTACTCAAACTTGTCATTATTTATATTTCTTCTTCTGTTGTAGTTTTTGAAATCTGTTTATGATAAATGTTGACTAGTTAGTTTATTTATTGAAGTTGGTCAGACAGTAGTTAAGTTCAGCAAAGAATCTGGATCAGCAACAAGCTTTCGATTCACAAACTTTGGAATCTTAGGGGTTCCTTATTGGCTCACGTCCTCGTTGGAGAGAGTCTACACTGTGTAAGTATGAGCATTTGGCAGAAAATTCTGAATTTGTTTCTGCTGACCTAGTTTACTATGTGATTAACTTATTTTTAACCAATCTCACAGTGATGATCTACCAGGAATAGACCTCGATCATTCTCAATGCTTTCGCTTATTGCCAGGTATTTGCTCTTTAACATTATGAGCAATTTCCTCATTCTTGTCAGGTTATTATCTTGCTTACACCAACTTATTTGCTATTCTTCATATATCTGGCTTTCACGATATGTAAATTAGTCTTTTTAAAACAATTTTTGAGTTTCTTTGGCAATCTCTTGTTCTTCATTACTCTGTTCCTTAAGCGAATTGAGAATTAAAATTCTTGGGGTAATGTGGTAATCACAAGCTACATTTATTTTCCCGATAATGCTCAACTGGACTGTGTCAACTTGTAATAACTTGTTTTGCTGTGTTATTTTCTTAGGTTGGCTATATTCAGTTAGTTTGCCTAAGCTTCCATAACACCTAGTTTAACTGCCAGACGTGCCTTCCTATAGGCTCTAGCATTGGTCAATTGTTACATTTCTTATGAACGATTGATTTTCAACCTGAAATCTATTCTCTCGGAATGCGCCTTTTCTGTGAAATATAAGCCATAGTCATTTAAAGGTGCATGAAGCTCGAGCCTTGGGCCCAAGACCGTGCAACTTAGCCGCGACTTGGGCCTTTCTTTAAAGGCTCAACGCATGCTAAAGGCTCTCCTGATCATAACAGGCAGGTCGTACTAATTTTTTGTTTTGCTCTCCCTTCTTCCTCTTTACTTACTTTTATTTTCTTCCCACTTTCTTGTTCTTTTTCGTTGTTATTTTCTTTTGCATTTCTCCTATTTCAGGATCATACATGCTGTGTCAAATGGACTATAAAGACAGTTTTCTTTCTCCTCTTCTTCTCTCCTTTTTTTCCCCTGAAATAATTACCACATACTATATACATTTTCCGGAAACTTGAAAAACAGTTGTACTGAAATTAAAAAATATGTAATTCTATAATTCATGGTTTCACTATAATTAAAAACTCTTAAATTTTCTGAAGTTTGTTTTAACTTTGCTGAAAGATTCGGAAATAAGTTATTAAATTTATATAATTAAGGAGTTTTTTTGTGATTAAAATGCTGAAACAAATTGGAATTTGATTTAAATTGAGTGCTGAAATGAATTGAATCATCTACTTGAATCATGAAATTTATCAAAATTATTGAGATCATCAATATATTGAAACACATGCATTTTTGCGCCTTACTTTGATGAGGTGAACTTGTTGCCTTGCGCCTAGGCTCGAGGATAGTGTGCGCCTTGGGCTTAACAACTGTTCTATGAACCTAATATTGGCAAGTGAATGCCCTTGTTAATTTACCATGATGAGTAGTTTAGTAAATATCTTACAATGTATATATCTCAGGGAGGGTTGATATAGAGTTGAATGTCGATATCCCTCAACATGCCGATCTAGTAGAACTACCACAAGAAGGATGCATATGGCGCCAGGCTAGAGGGGCAGCCATTGAAGTCTCAGGAGTAGAAACCAAAGCTGAATCATCAGAAAAGGTATAAATTTGCTAAATCTCAGTTTTCACTTCCGTAAATGCTCGCATTTGTCGGGTGTAGGCTTGTACTATGGATATTCAAACTGCTGGCTTGTTCAGGTCGGTGTTGCTCAGCAGTGGTATGATGAAATCGATAATCTTAGCTTTTCAACGCCAGAAGAAGAATTGAGCATAGAAGAAGAAAGCAGACACCAAGGTGACAAAGTGCAAGAAGGGAGAGTTCGTATTGGTTGCACAATCAACACTAGCCCTGGAACAAGTGAGGTATATATTTTTCTCAATTTTTGTCTTGCTGGAGCACGATATTCTTCACGCGTGTAGGCCAAACTTCATTTATGATGAAAATTTGACAAGCAATGTGAATCTAGTTAATATATCTACTTGCTGATAAGAATCCTTATCCTTTCTTAGTAGGCGAACATTGTTAGGGAAAATTACAAAAACTACCCTTGGGGTTTGGCCTAATTAAAAAAAAAAAAAACTCAGTTATCTTTCAAAATTACAAACTCACTACAAACACCCCCTTGAATTTTATATTTCCTTAACGAATACCCTCCTATTGAGGGGACACTTTGTAAAGTAGAAACAAATATCATGGGGTAATTGTAATTTTGAAAAATAGCTGGGTTTTTAGTAAATAGATGAAACCCTCAAGGGTATTTTTGTAATTAACCCTACATTGATAGAAACAAATATCAGGGCGTATTTGTAATTTTGAAAGACAGCTGGGTTTTTTAGTAATTAGATGAATCCTAGGCCTGAAGGGTACTTGTTGTAACTAACCTTACATTGTTATTGAGCCCTAAGTAACTGCTAGTGATTCTTAGTGTACTTCCATTCTTCTGATTCATCCAGGTTATTGTTTATGCTGCACTTTACTTGCGGCTGAAAAAGAATTCAAATTCACAAGCTGATAGTCAAGAGAATAAAGCAGCAAGAATAGCTGATATATTGGGCTCCAAGAGAAAATTCAAAAAAGATCTACTTGTTAATAAGCTCTTGACGATGTCGGACAGAGATCTGGAAGAACTCATATTTATGAGACCTCTACATGTGAGACTCAAGTTCAATTGCCGTGATCACCCAAAATCCGATAACACGAAAGGCGTAATCTTAACTGATTCCTCTGTGGAAGCTCATGTTACCCTGTAAGTAACTGGTTAAGTAGCCCATTAATTTATTTCTACTTTTTTTTTGTCTTGCATAATGAAGGCGGCTCGATTGTAACTTCATTGTTGTTAGAATAAGTTTCCCCTTCTAAGGCTGGAGGGGTTCTTATTTTTGTCACTCATAGGGGAATCACAACTTAATTCTTGTCACTATAGTTAGATCTATTTAGAGATTGAAGTGGCTTTTTGATGAGTATCAACATTAGTCTCGTAGCACGGCAGTAGACTGTATCAGTTGGAAGTGGTGGAAAATTGGCATTCAATTATATGATCTTCTTTCCCTTTTCCTTCTCGTTATTATATTTTCTCTTTAATTATTAGGGATTATTACAAAAAACACGTGAAGTTTGGGCTAATTACAAAGAAATCAAGAGGTTTCTGATAATTACTAAAACCCCATTGAGGTTTGATTTTGTCTTAAGTTTAAGAAAGTAACTGTAATATTTTTATTAATGTTGTGGGGCGGAGGGGTTTAAAATGTCTTTGTTTATGAAAAGAGAAAATGTAAGGTAGAATCAAACCTGAATTTTTTTTTTTTTGTTGTAAATTTCAAACTTCTAAGTTATTTTGTAATTAGTGCAAACTTTAGGTTTGGTAATTATCCCTCATTATTATTGTTGAGTGTTTTTTGAACTTGATATGCTCCATGGATGCAGTTTTGCTTGTTACCCTTTTTATCATTTGACGCACAAAATGCAATGTTTTTGCATGAAATAGCATCCACATGTTTTAGTGAGGAAAGTAGCAGAAAATTGTGATATTTTTGCTTCGTACGTTTTCATGGAGAAACTGAAGGAATATTTTTGAGGCGTATTTATTTGAGTAATATATTTATTGCATGTGTTTCTTTACTAAATATAAATACATGCAAAATATATTTGCACTTGACGGTTATGTTTTCCAAAAAGTGAGATGCAATAAGTATTTTATTCATTAAAATTCTACTGAGGGTGCTTTATTAATGAAAGTTCATGTATCAACCGAAACTTTGCAGTACATGTCACGTTTGATGTATCATCTATTGAATGGTTGAATAACCATAAAGTAAAATAATTATTAATTATCTAATTTACCGAATATAGCATGGAAGGATGCCTAAAGGAAGGCACTTAGATGGGATCATCTATTTCTAAATTGTGTTTCATCTTCTATTCACTGTACGCACTGCATGGATGATTATCACATGTATTTTAATAGTTATTACTTGTTCTATAAACCCACAATTTAATATAAAAAATTAACATGATAGTTATTATATATGTAGTAATCATTCGTACGGTAAATATGAGATAATTCACGGTAAATATGAGATAATTCGGCGGCAATGTGACCTGAGTAACTAGGTGAGACCCGTGACTTTGTAGAGAATGCCGAAAGAGTTGCATTTCATTCAACTATTTCCTCAAGGTATATTACTGTTTTTGTTGTCTGTTCCAAAGGCAGAAAGCTAGAAAAGGGAAAAAGCTAATTTCATGAAAGGCAGACAGGAAAATATAATAATATCTTCTTTTTAAAAAATAAGAATGAACCAGAAAAGCACGATTTGGAAAAAAGCACTTTGACAGAAGAGTTCCCAACTCCCAAGTGACCCAAGTTTATTTGTGAAAAACAGGTGAGAGGAGAATTAAGTCGACCAATTAATGGCAAGAGGCAAACTTTCAACCAAACGAAACTTTTATTGGCAGATACAATAAATAAATCAAACAAATATTTCACCAAATCCAATCTTTTGGTGCTGTTTTGTCATTTGTGTCAGTGTGTGTGTGTTTTTAGATTGTGAGAAGCTGAAGAGGTAGTGCTGGAAAATGTTGGTTAAATATGAAGCGAATGCAACTCCATGTATGTATATTATTTATATGAAGACAATACAATTAGGTTGTCAATCTCTGACCCGACGCAAATACGACCTAAAGTTATTGACAGAAACATGAACCCGACCTAAAGTTACTGATAGAAACATGAACCTGACCTGAACACGGACACGACTAACATTAATGTGACACCAGCTACCAATTTGTCTAAAATGTTATTGTTTTATCTTTTACATAATTTTTTATATATTTTGAGAATAACCCGAAATCAACCAAAAACCAAACAAGAACCCGACCAAATGGCCCGAACCCAACCAAATAACTCCATGTATGAATAGTAGCAAATCAAAGTGTGATGATTATGAAATGATAGGTTTGGTATCAGCTTTTGTTGGATGGTGTGTTTGAGAAGACAAAAGCAAAGTCCAAAGCCATTCAAATTATTGTTGAGCCAAAACAAAAGCTATTCACCCACCACTTCTGACACCAATGCCCCCAAAAGTACCCCACTTCAAATTTACCTTCTTTCTTGCCACTCAAACCCTAAACCAGATATCCAAAACCCACAAAACACACACTAAAACACACAGATACAACTTTGTCTTTGTTTAAAAGAAATCTTAATTAATTTTTAGTTCGAAAATAAGTGGTTTAATTGAGATTATATATATAAGGGCTAACAGATAAAAAAGATTGAATAGTGAATATCAAAATCATAGATCAGATGAAAAAGAAAATATATCAACCACACAAACAGATTGATACTGAAACACCATAATCATATATGAGAGATGATCATAATCTAATAATTATCATATATAGCCAGCAGATTTTAACTAATGCAGATATATATTAAATATGAGATTCTCTTTTCTACCTATACAATATTCCTAAAAAAGAAAGAAAATATTTAAAAGCTGATGCTGGAAATGATGACTATAGTAACAAAATCTAACAAACTTCTCACCAAGGACAAGTTTATATTAATGGCGACTCACATATTAATTAATGGACCATATAGATAAAGCGACGACCGAACAATAATAATAATAATAATAATAATAATAATAATAATAAACTCGCCATTAGTTACGAATCTTTCTTCTTCTTCCCCACGCCACCAGCTAGCAGCACCCCAAGAAATAACTTCGCCGGAAAAAAATACTTAAATTTAATTATTTGTTGGAAATAGGGTTTGGTCCACTGGGAACTTCATGATCGCTCGCTTCAAACCGTTGATCTTTTTTCCCTTTCGATTCAGATCCACGTCGATTTCCGATCTTTTCAGCGGAAGCGTCTGATGAGAAGAGGGTTTGATCGTGAGACGGAACAAATGATGAGGCCATATCTGAAGTCGATTTTGATTGGTCGCCGCCAGAGGATGAGTTGACGAGTGCGATGAGAATCATGAAGAGAAGAGTAAAGAAGATGATAAAATGGTGAGATTTTGAGGAGATTTCGAGAACTGGTGATGATGATGATGAGTTGAATTTCAGTGTTGTCGCCATGCAATTATTTGGATATATAAACAACCTGTAGCACCCCCCAATAGACCACAAGAGATCAATATCCATTAACCAGGTGAGGAAGGAAGAGAGTGAAAATCCGGGGCGAAAGAAAGAAAAGAGAAAAGAGAAGAAAGAAGAAGCTTCAGAAAAAGTTGGGGTTGGAAAGGAGGGTTTGAATTTGTATACACATTTTTATTTTGGTTTTGATGAGAAACCAAATAATTTCCTTTTTTCTTATTTATACTTAACTTTGAAGTATATAACTGTCTTTATATACGTGTATGTATTGAGCAGTCTTCTCGTGGTTGTGAGTGCATTTATGAGAAAAACAAGCACACAGTAATTTTCTACTCAATTTTCATGTATGTAAGACGATGTTATAATTGCATGTGCGATATCTATAGATTGAGATTTCCTATTTCACTGCTATTCTGTATTCTTGGATGAACGGCATGTGTACAAAATGATGTCACAATTTTACATGAGTGAGTCATTCATCCAATATATAGAATTGAGAGTGAAATAGCAGATCTCATGATATATATCTACCAGGCTTATTGATGTGTGTACACAAAGATAAAACTAGAGATATCAAAACAAGCCCGACCCAGTAAAAAAGGTTGGGTCAAGCTTCATTTTTTGAAGCCCGAAATGAACCATGTCTATTTGGCCTGACTCTTTCAGCCCAAAAATACCGAGTCGGCCCAACATTTTATGTGTATTTTCTTGGATTGGGCCGGGCTCCAAAAATAGCAGTTCAGTCCAACCCAATTTCCCCCTTGACTCGGTGGGCGAGCACAAAGGATCACCTATTTCATTTTTTGTTCCATGTAATGTTTAAATATGTTAGATGCATAAACTTACAAAAGTGATATTTTTACACATATAACATTTATTAATTTATTGTACATATAACATTTATTTAGTTGGTTAATTTGAAGGGAATTATATGGAGGATACTTTAGTTAGTAATTCGAAATGGGATGAGATATTATAAACAATTAGGAAAGACTATGATTTGACAACCAATCCAATACTCATGTTTATCTTCTAGATTGGCTTTTAATTATATAATTACGCATTCATATAGTTTGAGGTTTAAATGTATAATAAAAAAATCAGCACGTATATATACTATATAAAATACTAAAATTATAATAAATTATCCAAAGTGAAGACGTTTGTCTCATCTAAAGTCTAAACCCACAAAAAAACAGATCTCCTATTCCATTTTTTATATGTTTCATACCTTATTTTATATATTGGATGAATGACACATGTACAATTGTCACATCATTTTATACATGTGTCATTCAGGCAACGCAATAGAATAGGAAATAGGATTGAAAAATGAAACAGGATGAGATTTCGTATTCTAGTTTTCATGTTCCACTCCTATTTCATTACATCGGTTGAATGACACATGTACAACGTGTTATTCATCCATTCATCCAATATATGGAATATGAAGTGAAACAGAAAAGGTGGATCAAGAGATCTCATCCCTAAAAAAACATGTGTGTTCGCGAAACATGAATAAAATTTCAAAGTCAGTAAAAAAAATTGTCTGAGAGCTAGTCAAGCTTGCGCCTCATGTTTAGACAAAAAATTCAAATTCTTTGATTTTTTTGTATAAAATACTAGAATTTAATTAAACAAATATTTCCCTCCCCCCACAATTTACTCCTTTGGTTATCTCTCCATGGGTAAAAAGGGCCACACTGCGAAATTAATAAAACATATAATTAAAGAAACATGAAAAAAAAAAAGGAAGTGGAAATTGTAAAAGAAAAGGAGGAGATATCTGAGTGGTATGGTGATAGCTTTTTTCTTTCTTGGACGGTTGCTCCCAAGGAAAAAAAAATAAAAAATTCTTTGACTTGGTCTACACCTATATTTAATATTTAGGGAAAAAAACAGTCATTTTGTTCCTTGCTTAGTTGCTTTGCTTGCCCTTTTTCTTTTCCTCTTTTTTATTTTATTTTATCAAATAAATAAAGAATGTCTTTTTCCTGTTGTTATTCAAGGTACAAGTATCACATAAAGCTGCCTATCTCCATTCTCCACCGGGTAAAGGTTAAATGTCTTATTATGCAATCAGGAGAGCTGATATGGAGAGGAGGGTTGTGGAGACGGTTTTCCCAGTAACTGATGGTAGCAAGAGGAACAGAGGTTTATGGAAGTGGGTTCTCGATAAGATATGGGCGAAAAGGATTATAAAGTCGGAGCCTGAAGAATTTAATTCTGAGTCATTTTTGTTTCCTTGGCATCTTCTGAGGTCATCGAATGGCATCTTCAAAATTACAAAAAACCCTTCAGATTTCTTTTTGTCTTAAATTTAAGGGGGGTACTGTAATATTTTTGTAAATGCCAGGGGGTTTTTGAAATATTTTCGAAAATTAATGGAAAAAATGTAAGACTGTATCAAACCTCAAGGGTTTTTTTGTAATTTTCAAAGAACTCTGGGTGTTTTTGTAATATCCCTTAAAATTACCTTTCGATGTTCAGAAATATTCATCACTAGCTAGCTTATTAATCAAGTTCATAAAAATCTCTGCATGTGTGTTTCAGATAATTTATAATCACATATTTTTACTGGCAATTGCATTCTCGCGATGATAGTTTTTAAATGATTGAGATTGTTTTTGGAATTGAAAATAAATTATATGTTGTAAATTGAAAATAGCAAAAGGAAAAGGAGAGAGAAAGCAAAGCATCATATTCTCTCCATCAACAGGTAAAATGCGCAAAATAAGGTGTTGTCTCCTCCATGGGTAATCCTTGGGGCCCCCTCATACATATGCATTAATTATTAATTAACCTATAAAGTATAAACAATATTAATGTACAAACACGAATAATATTATAATGTTTTAATTCTGGTTCTCTACGAGGAAACGAGTCCGAAAATGAAGATTAGGAATGAAGAGTAGGGGACGTGATTTATTTTTTCTTAAAATTAGTTGATAAAAATGTACTTTTATTTTTTGTAGGGTGACAAAACATTAACATTTGATAATTTTGTATATAAAATTATATTGATTATAAAACAAATTAAAGTTGAGGGAGAGAGGTATGTTGAAATATGTCAATTGTAAGTTGTCTCACATTGATTAATTTTAGAGGAAAAAAGTCTTGTTTATAAGTCAAGTGAGCTACTCCTCCTATCACCAATTGGTGTTTTAGGATGGAAAAACTCACTTTGTGGGCTTGACACTCCTCATATCGTGGAGACGCTTCATGTATGGGGTCGCATCAAACTCTCCCGAATTTAACATGGTATAAGTGCAGTCTCATGCTCGGCCTAAGGTGGGCATCATAGAGGATCATATGATTATTAAATGATTAATGAATTGATGAAAGACTCACAAGTGAGGAGTCAGTCATGTTAAAATATGTCACTTGTAAGTTGTCACACATTAATTAATTAGAGGAAGAGAGTCTTGTTTATAAACTAAGTGAGTTACTACTTGTATCACCAATTGGTTTTAGGATGTAACATAACTTGATGGATTTGCACACTCCCTCATATCGTAGTATACTTCATATCCGAGATCGCACAAAGTCACCCCAAATTTAACAGGGTCGCCCGCCATCAGCTCCCCTAGCTTGTCTGTGAAGAAATTTTTGGAGTGTATGAATTAATATTTCAAGTTAATGTACACATATTAAATGTATGTGTATATATATATATATATATATATATATATATATATATATTTAATTTTGAATGACATTTCACACTACATAAAAGAGTTCTAGTAATTTAGGTATCTAAACGATCATAAAGTCGTATGTAATTAGTTTTGATTTTGACGATATATAGATGCATGTTCAAGCATATGCATTATTCCCACTAAAAGATCTCAACTTTTTTCGGCTATGAACATACATAGTTAATAATTAATTCCCCCTCGAATTTAATCAAGATCGATAAATTAGTGAAATGAAATTATTTGCTCTTTTTTCTTTACAACATATCACATCTATATATAGACAATTGATGATGAAATATTAATTATTAATGACCATATATCAGTAGTTTTTGTGCTCACACGCAACCTATTAAAGACAAATACAAAAAGAAAACGTCAAACATTGGAAAAAAGAGAATGACATTACTAAAAACCAAACCCTCTAACACAAGTTTTCATATTTTGTCTGCAAAAAGGCACCAACTTTCATGCGTTTATTTCCCCTATTTTCACGGCAATTTATGTCCAAAGTCAATGAAGTGGAACTCATTGCAAAATCATTGAGGAAATGATTTCTTTTATTTTCTGAAAGATATCAATTGGGAATGATTTTCAACTTTTGAGGACAAGACAACCTAAATAATTATGTCCTAAAGTCTTGATAATCATGGTATTAGTTTGTAAGGTAAGCAAAAACCCAGATTTGAGATAGATATACTCACATTACTTTCAAATTGTCAACAAATTGAGGTAAGCTATTGCAATCAATTATTGAATTTTATATAATTGTCCGGTCATTATGTTTTCACTCAATGAGGGTAATTTCAGTCGATATTTTCTCTTTAAATACAACATTTATCACATTATAAGTATGTACAATATATATATATATATATATATATATATATATATATATAGGATTTGGTTCAAATGAGACCACCCTCCCTAGGTGAGACAGTGTGGACTCATCTTACCCATTGATCTTAAAAAATGAAAGGATGTGATTAATTCAATTTTTTTAATTATTTCCTAATTTTTTTGATTTTAAGGGTAAGATTGTAATTTTGTAATTCAAATTAGTGGTCCCAATTTTTATAAATTTGAAAGTGACACATCCGGATTTTGTGGCGGAATTTAAGGAACCTGTTTTCCTTTCCAAATATTTTTATTTTACAAAGATAGTTAGGGTTCTTCTACCTGCATAATTAGACATCAAATAATGCATATTTAGTTATTTTGTTGGCATTGTTTTACGAAAAAAAGACATAATTGAATATAACGTCGCATATGTAGTTATACTACACTGCATAAATAGGTTCAATATAATGTATATTTAGTTATGAAAATGAGATGTTGCTTTTGGAAATTATAAAAATGGGATGTTACATAATGTTCTGCATATTTAGTTATTCCACAATGCATAGATAGTTTCTAGATAATACATAGTTAGTTGATTTTATTGCATAGTTTATGACGTCTTGCATAGTTGGATATATTGTACTACATATTAGTTTTTTTACGCTGCATAGATAGTTTTCAGATAATGCATATTTAGTTGAGTTTTGTTGCATATTTAGTTTTCGAACTCACTGTTCGTTATTTCTCTGTAATATTGCACCGATTTTTCTTGTTTTTTCTCTGTAATTTTCATGAACTGTAATTTTCGAGTTCTTTACAGTTTTCTTTATTTGCGTTAATGGAGGAATGAGATAGAGAGAGAGAGAGAGAGAGAGAGAGAGAGAGAGAGAGAGAGAGAGAGAGAGACGTGAGATTGGGGAAATTGGGAGAGTATGAGAGAGAAAGAGATTTGATTCCATTTTTGTAACTAACTTGTTATGTTATTTTACCCTACTACCCTTATATTGATTAAATTAATATTTTAATATATTTTTTATCCATTAAATCATACCCATTGATTAATAGTGGGGGATGGTTGAGATTAGTCCATTGTGTCTCACCTAGAGACATGGTCTCACTTGATCCTCCCCATATATATATATATATATATATATATATATATCTTTCAAATACACATTTACTTGAAATCGTATAGTTCTAATTGGTTCAACCGATCTTACACTTTCCTAGGTACCATGATCTCAACGTAAAATTAATCAAATTCTATTGAGTCCTATTTAGTTTTTGGGAATCGAGTAACTTAACATAATAGAAACGATATGATAAATAAAAACATTTACAATCATGTGTGTTAATTCTCTAGAGATATCATTGAAGAAGAGAATGTAGATTTCAATATTATTGAGAAGAATATCTTCTCTGTTCTTAATGTACAGTATATATACAAGAAGAAAGAGTAGCTAGTGTTTAACTACTTAACTAACTCAATAACTAACTATACTAACTAAAAGTTAAATTACATATAAATGAAATGAAATGAAATTCAACTAGTTCTTGTATCTTGACACCCCCCCTCAAGTGAAGCATGGATGTCTATCATGTGTAACTTGTTTGTGAAATTGTTGAATAATGGGGCTGACAATGGCTTAGTAAAAATGTCAGCAGTTTGTTGATCAGATGGTATACAGATAAGTTTGAGTAATCCTTCTTGGACTTTTTCTCGGACAAAATGGCAGTCTAACTGTATATGTTTGGTCATTTCATGGTTGCAAGCATTTTGTGTGATACAATACGCTGACTTGTTGTCTGTATATACAATAGCAGGTTGCTTGTGTTGGACTTTAATGTCTTGAAGGAGATAAATCAGCCATTGAAGTTCACAAGTGATTAATGCGATTGCCACAATATTCACTTCACCGATGACCTCGCTTCATCAAGTTGCTTTCTTTGTTTTCCATGAAATAAGTGACTCTCCAAGGTAAACAACATATCCACTTATGCTTCTTCTTGTATCAGGGCATTTTGCCCAATCTGCATCACTAAAACCCTTTAAGTGTAAAGTGGAATTTGAAGAGTAGAAGAGTCCTTTACCTGGATTGTTCTTGATGTATCTAAGAACTATATGGGCTGCTGTGAGGTGAGCTTCAGTAGGCTTTGACATGAACTGACTGAGAGTATGAATGCTATAGGATAGTTCAGGTCTAGTTATTGTTAGATATAACATTCTTCCAATCAATCTTCTATATTGAGAGGGATCTGATAGAGGAGAGCTGGAACACTTTGAATCAAATTTTGAATCCATAGGGGTGGTGCTTGGTTTGCAGCCAAGAAAACCTGTTTCTGTTAAGAGATCTAGTGCATATTTTCTTTGACATAAATGAATTCCTTTTGAAGTTCTTGCTACCTCAATGCCTAAAATATATTTTAAAGTACCAAGGTCTTTTATTGTGAAAGTATCATCAAGATGTTGCTTAACTGCATTTATTTGGTTCATGTTGTTTCCTGCTAAAATTATATCATCAACATATACACATAGAACAAGAATAGAATCAAATCAGATTTTATAAAAAGAGAATGGTCAGATTTTGACTGATTAAAACCATAAGTAAGTAAATAAGAAGTTAGTTTTTGAAACCATTGCCTTGAGGCTTGTTTCAAACCATAGAGACTTTTGGTAAGCTTATAGACTCTCTTGTCATCCTTTGCACAATATCCAGGAGGAGGTAACATGTAGACTTCTTCATTTAAATCCCCATGCAAAAAGTATTGTTGACATCCAATTGATGGAGAAACCATCCTTGAGCAAACAGAATCGCAATTACTAATCTCACAAAGAGAAATATTAGCAACAGGAGAAAATGTATCAAAATAGTCTAGCCCTTCTTCTTGTGTGTAGCCTTTAGCTACTAATCTAGTTTTGTATCTTTCTATTGATCCATTTGACTTGTATTTTACCTTGTATACCCATTTACATCCAATACAATGTTTGTTTGGAGAGAGATCTCATTAGAATCCATGTATTGTTTTTCTCAAGTGCTAAAAGTTCTCTTTCATTGCCTCTTGCCATTCCTCGTGCTCTCTTCTTGGCTTGAGTATAATTTTTAGGTTCAAGAATTGTGCTAATATTTGTTTGTAAAATGTTTATGATTGGATCTAATCGGTGACGTGATATAAAATTGCGGATATTATATTTTCTATCTATGGAGACAAGTTGAGTGAGGAATTATGCTTCATGGAAGGTGATAAAACACAATCATAAACCTGAAGATAAGTCGGTGTGCTTCTTGATCCGGATGACTTTCTAATGTCGGGAGGAGAGGGAGCTGTTCATGAGTTCTATCTTGACTTTCAATAGCCTGGCTCGATTAACTCGGTATTGTCATGAACTTGTCAAGATTTGTAACTAGTTGTGGAGACAAATTTCACAGATCTTTTAAATGCTTTCTTGTCGATAGGGACTTGTTGATGTCTTTGTATAGGATTGACATAATAATCCATAGAAGAGTTAACAAGAAACATAAGAGATGAGGATTGTTTTGAATCAGTCATATGAAAAGGAAAAATGTCTTCACAAAATTTTACATTTCTTGAAATGAATATTTTCTTGCTGTTTAAATCATAGAGTTTGAAACCTTTGGAACCAAACGGATAGCCTAAGAAAATGCATTTTGTAGCTCGAGGTTGAAATTTATTTCTGTTTGCTGCTAAAGTAGAAGCATAAGCTAAACAGCCAAAATTTTTAAAATGAGAATAATCAGGTTTCTTGTTAAAAAGCATTTCAAATGGAGTTTTATTTTTAAGAATGGGAGTAGGAATCCTATTTATAATGTGAGCAACAGTTAATATACATTCATCCCAGAAATAAATTGGAACCTTTGAATGGAACATTAGAGCTCTTGCAACTTGTAAGAGATGTTGGTGTTTTCTTTCAACAACACCATTTTGTTGAGGGGTTTCAACACAACTTGTTTGATGTAAAATACCATTTGAAGAATAGAGGTCATGAAGAAGGAATTCAATTCCATTATCAGACCTTAAGGTCTTAATTTTCTTGTCAAACTGTGTGAGAACCATGTTTATAAAAGACTGAAGATGAGCTTTTGTATCTGATTTATGTTTTAACATGTAAATCCATGTGCACCTAGAAAAATCATCAACAATTGTAAGGAAATAACTGAAACCACTAAGAGACTTGGTAGAAAATGGTCCCCAAAGATCACAATGAATTAGATCAAAAACAGCAGTTGAACAAGAATTACTGTCATTAAAAGATAGTTTCTTTTGCTTTGCAAAATGACAAATATCACATGTACTAAAATCAATTGAACTATCTATAGGAATAGGTAAAAGAGAAAGTCTTTTGGCTGGTATATGGCCCAATCTTGAATGCCAAAGTAATGAATTTTCAGTAGAAATAGAAGTAGTTGTGTTGATTTGAGGAGTGTGCAGGTGGTACAGTCCATCCTTTTGATTAGCAGAGCCAATCATCATGTTGATGTTCAAATCCTGTAAAATGCAATGTGATGATAGAAAATGTAGTGCACAATTTGAAGACTTTGCAAGTTGAGAAACAGATATTAGATTAAAAGAAGATGAGGGTACACATAAGACTTTGTGTAAGGTAAGGTGTTCAGACAACTTTACATCACCAATATAAGAAGCAGTGGTAGAGTGTCCATTTGGTAAATAGACAGAAATAGAGATATGAATAGGAGAATTAGTGAATAGAGACTTGTCACAAATCATGTGGTCTCAGTGCACTGTATCAAGGATCCACTTACAATTATGCATGTTTTTAACACAACCAGAGAAAGGTAAGATACCCGTGTAGGATGTGTTGTGTTAATGTTCATATTGCCATGAGATATGGTCATGTGGGCTCACGAATGAGGAGCTTACGCAGAAGAGTTTGGTGTTGCCTAGCGAAAGCTAAGAATTGATCCAAAGATATCTTTGGTCAAGATTGGATTATCCACGGGAGTTTCAAGAAAATCGAGTGTGTCACAAAGATTATTTGCAACACCTTTGAATCTTTTGCAATTCTTGGTCCTTTTGGGCCTTTCCATCCCTAAGATATCTAATTATTTGAAAACACTTGTCAACTCGTATGGCGATGTATCCACAATGAGAACACTTTGGTTTCTTTTTCTCTTTTGATGAAACTTAGAAAAATTGCCATGTCTTGCCATCATTGCTATAGACTCCATTGGAGAAACAGTTGTAGAAATATTGTTGAGCCCTCTTTGTGACTCTTCTTGAAGTAATAGGGAGTATACTTTTGCAAGAGAGGGTAGGGGAGAATTAAGTAGTAGCTAGCTTCTTAATCGAGCATAAGACTCATTCATTCCAACTAGAAACTTTATGACAGAGTCATTTTGTTGTGTAAACAACAATAAGAGATGAAAAATTACAGGTACATTTTCCACATGTACATTTCATCATAGGCCTATGGTTGATGTACTCATCCCACAATCCTTTGAACTCGATGTAATATACAAAGGATTGAACTCGAACCTTGGCTAATAGAACTCGAGAGATTTTTCCAAATGAAAGACTCTAGGGCCATCACTCCTAGATATCTCACCTTGAGCTCATCCCAAACATCTTGGGCGGAGGTGAAGTAGAGTAGCTTTGTCGATGTCTTTGCGGATGGAATTTAGAAGCCAAGAAAGCACTAAATTGTTAAAGCACGTTGCCAAGAAACAAAAGAGGGAGAAACAACGGATGGAGTCGTAAAGAACCATCAATAAAACCACCCTTATTCTTGACACTCAAGGCCATTGATACAGACTCTATTCCAAGAAGTATAGTTATCACCTGTAAATGGCTCGAATACAATAATGGCTCCAGGATTGTCACTGATACCATGTTAATTCTCTAGAGATATCATTGAAGAAGAGAATGTAGATTTCAATATTATTGAGAATAATATCTTCTCTATTCTTAATGTACAATATATATACAAGAAGAAAGAGTAGCTAGTGTTTAACTACTTAACTAACTCTATAACTAACTATACTAGCTGAAAGTTAAATTACATATAAATGAAATGAAATGAAATTCAACTAGTTCTTGTATCTTGACAATGTGCATACATAGTTTACTTTACACACACAAAACATGGGTAAAAAAGTTTAAACACTACGAAAAAAAACCAATTTACCGATAAAATTTACCAACATATGATTTTGTCACTAAATTTTACAATACCCACATAATATCGACATAATAAAAAATATTATTTTCCCCCAAACTATACCGACCAATTAGCGACAAATCACTAACAATTTTTAAATCTTTTAACAGAAATATTGTATATATTTACGATTTTGTTGGTAAATAGTTACCTACAACGATTTTGTTTACACTCCAATTATCTTAATAAAATTTGTAGGTAAATTAGATTTTTCTTGTGGGGAAAGAAAAAACTAATTATATATTCAACCTTTTCCCTTATTTCATTTAGGTAGTTGTGGTGAAGTAACTAAAATCATAAACTGTGAATATTAATTAGGACAAAAATCAACCTCTAATTTTAAGAGGCCTACCTATTATAAAGGTGAAATTAAGCTGGCTCGGGGCAAGACCTAAACAAATTTGATCACAACGTATGTAGTCAACAAACCTTTTATTATCCTAAATCTGTCAAATTATTTTGGTGCCTCTTTTATTATATCCTCTTATCAGTCTGCACAAAAAGAATTTCAATAATTCCAACTCCAATTTTATATGAGATGCGAAGAGAAGAGAACTGATTAAAGCAAATTAAAGCTGTTTTTTGGCATCAGAATCGCTTCCAAAAGCATATATTGTCATAATTTCTTGCCACCCATCCTCTGCATGTATATTCTCTCACCCTCGCACTCACACACACATATATCCGTTTAATTATATCATGAAAGAAGTCCATCGCCCGTTTGAAAGTAGAAAGATTGAAGCAATTTTTATTCTTTTAATCTTTTTTTCTATTTTGTTTGTTTTTCTTTGTAACTTGTAAGCAGTTAAAACATTGCAATCTTTTGTTTAGTAGTAAAAGTTTGTGCGATTAATGGCGAAGCAAGACATGATCAATAGAGTGGATCGATACACAAAAGTAGGATAGACCAGATATTTTTCTGAAAAAGCCATTTAATGATCAGGAGGTGTAGGTAAAATCCTTAGTTGTCTCCAAACAGAATGAATTTTGAATTTGCATAGAATGCTTCTGTTGTCATGAAAGGCTTGGAATTCACAATGATTCTATTGGTTTCTCCTTCGTGAAAATCCAAGAAAAATTATAAAAATTATTTTTAAAAAAATTTCTCAATAAGATTGGTTGCCCCTAGCTTCGCCATTGTGTATAGAGATAGGAAAATGGGAAATTGACAAAAATACCACCTATTTAATATCAAACCCTGCAAAATACTAAATATTACCTTATAATACATTGTCCGGTCTCACATTCCCGAAAATACGCTCCAACCTCTCCCCTTACATTGTAGATAAAACCACCATAAAAAAACAGAGCACCAACTACAGATCCAATACGCAGCAGGCAAAATCAGTGCGCAAACATTGTGCGAAGGAGAAGAATAAGGAGAAGACATATGTTCGAAAGGAAGAAAAATAAAACTGCAGATCAGCTGATCAGGAAGAAGAAGAAGAAGAAGAAGAAGAAGAATGGACAAAACAAGCAACTCGATCTGAAAACACAATGCTTATTTTATTCTGAAAAAATATTTTTTAGATTACTGCACATCATTTTCCAGATGCCAAAATTTCCGGATTTTTCTACGCTGTTGTTTCAATGTTGTTTCGAACATGTTTTAAACATGTTTCTTTCAATAAAATTTCAATGAAAAAATAAATTTTGCCCCGTTATATAATCCATTTTATACTCGAGTCTTATGAAAAATCAAGAAATATACACATAAAACAACACATATTAAAACCAAACAAATTAAAAATATTATAGAAACAACATGAATAAAAAAATACAATTCAATTTTTGATCCAATGCATGAAAACATAAATAACATGGAAACAACTAGGAGACAATAGAAACAACATAGAAACAACAAAAAAACAACAACATAGAAACAACAAAGAAACAAATTTAAACAATATCGAAACAACTTATATAACATATGAAACAATGCATGAACAAAAAAATGAAAAAAATTAAAAATAATAAAAAATATGTAGGAACGTAAAAGGAAAAAAATTAGGTACAAAAGTAATAAGAGCGTATTGTGTGGTAAGTGTGCAAAAAACAGCGTATTCCATGTAGGGCTGCAAATGAATCAAGCCACTCGTGAGCTATTCGGAGCTCGATTCGATAAAAGCTCGTTCAAGTTCGTTTAATGAGGCTCGTTAAAATAAACGAACCAAACTCAAACTTATAGATATTCGGTTCGTTAGCTCGTGAACAAGCTCGTTAGTAAGCTCGTGAATAGGCTCGATAGTAAGCTCGTATAAATTAAACTAATAATTTGATTTTAATTTTAATTTTTCATATTTTTACTTAAGATAATATAAAAATATTTCAATAAAATTATTTTTTTGAATAAAATTATAAGTTTTAATAAATATATTATGAATTTTAAATATAAATAATTTTATTTTTTGTAATAAATTAAAGAATATTTTAATTTTTAATTAATATTTACTAAGCTCGTTTAGGCTCGAAAAAGTTTGTGAGCCATCAATATGTTCGATAAATTCAGGCTCAAGTTCGACTCGATAATAAACGAGCCAAACTCAAACACCCAAAAGCTCGGCTCGGTTCGGTTCAATTGCCCTAATTCCATGTAATTTCCTCTAGGAAAATTGTCCTGACTCAATGTGCCGCGCCTTGGCGTTATATCAAGTGGTCCGAAAAGGACCGGACCTTTTCGATAAAAAAAGAAAGAAAGAAAAGGATCGGACCAATTTTGGTCTGGCCCATGTGGATCGAAGCCCGATAAACACAAATGAGCTGATAAAAAATACACATATTAGGCAGTGCTGAGTCTCAAAAAATGTGGTCCGATAAAATTTTAACAGTCCAACCCAATTTTTTCACTTGTCATGTCGGGTTAGGCCAAGGTCGGGCTGGGCCGACCCCACCCGTTGGCCATTGTCATCTTCAATTGTGTGCAACAACTGACTCTTGATTGGGGGAAAAAAACAGCGCAACCATATAGACCCCATTGGTGCATGGATTTCTGTTCCTTCCACGCAGCAAAACAAGATTTTCATGTTCAAAAAATTCAAAGCACGCGCGTGCAGCTGGGTCCTCGTTAAATTAAGGGCGTTACATCTTCTATTGACTTCTTAACAATTAAATATGTTTTTCTCACAACCTTAGGTGGCAAAATAAATATTATCTATATAAAATAATCAATTGTATGTTATAAATTAACATATGACAAATTATATATATAATATACTGCATCCGGTGTGTTATTTGGATAATGAATAAGTATTTCATTTCATGAAAAATAGAATACTTAATTCCTTATTAACGAAGTAATGAAAATTTATAGGACATGTGATGATCACAAGAATGGGTTTGGTCGTACCCTAAGCATATTTACTTATTTCGAGTGAGCCATTAATTAATTATAATGAGTTCATGTTCCTATTGATCGATCAAGTTTGTCGTCTAGGAAACAAACTCATTATAATTAATTAAGGCTCGCTCGAAATAAATAAACATGCGTTTTTCGTGATATACAACTAAAAGTATTTTCATATTGTATGACACGTATATCGTACTTGTGGTAAAACGATATCTTTATCGAAATCAAAATAATCAATTAATCATGCGGGTTCAATTATAGTATGGTAAGTGTACGGATATATGGGCCATCATGATTTCAAACTCGTTGGAAAAAAAAATATATCACGTACTATTAATATGAACAGGAAATCTCAATCCATTAGGATCTATGGGCTATCATGATTTCAAAATCGTTGAAAGTTTTTTTTGTTGGGAAAAACAGGTTGGTGTATACCAAATGGCTGAAAACAATTGAGCAGAGTAACGGTAAAAATCAAAACGTCGAGGCAAGAGTTGGACTCTTTCTCTTTAAGACGAGATTGCCCCGCTCACGGTGCTTACGGAATACGACAATCGTCTCCCAAGATACAATGACGAACTACTTGCGATAGTTGCACTATAAATCACAAGTACGGCGAACACTAAGATGTTTTTTGAACTCTCTTGACAAAGTTATGCAGAAAAATTGAAGCAGAAATTCGAAATTGATGTGATGAAATGAATTAAATTTGGTTTATATAGAGCTCCCGGTGCCTCTTGATCCCAGGTGCAACCCCTGGTCCGGATCGATCTTGGCCGTCGGATCGCGCCTGTGGTTAACACCGCGCGATTTGATGGTCTGATCGCATCTGTCCTGCGAAGGAACACACCCTTTGGCATACACCTCTACACACCGGGAGACAGACGCGTCGATCCGCGGTGCCGTCGTGAACGACGCATCCAATCGATGCCACGTGTCGCCACTGCATGCGATCTGCCAAGTCATCGCCACCCGAAAGCCGCCTTCCGCCACGCCACGTCACCGAGCCACTGGACTGAACCCTGGTTCGATTTTCCAAAACTTTAAGGCTCCTCGCGACGATGCGTACGTGCGAAGTGCAAAGTGCCCCCAAAAGCGCCCAATGCGACTATGTGCGGCGTCGCGCGCCCCGAGGCCGACTCGCTCCGGCTCGGACGGTGCTCTGCACCGTCCTCGGTGCCTTTTGAGCTAGCCAAAGGCTAGTCAAAATTGACTTGGTCCACTAGGGTGTACCATAAGGAGTTACACTTGATTACTCATTTTTAGTGGTGAAGCTCTTTATTAACTAGTCAAACATTTACTATGTTTCCTATGTGGGATATGGCTTTCCATATTCCACCCCTTTTATATTCCATATATAAAAGCATTTTAAGTGGCCAACTTTATGCATTTATTTCTCATTCACCCGATATTGGTTTTGAAAAATTCAAAATGCTAAACTCATCTACCCGCGGTGTAGATGACGTTTATCTCATTTATTTCATACTTTGAATAAATGACCCCACTTAAATAATTGGCCAAAATTGGGTCAAAACCCAATTTATCAAACCAATTCCAACAATCCCCCACATGAATGAATAATAAATGCATATGAGAATGCAGACACTAAGAGAGTTCAAGCGGAAGGCTATTGCATCGGGAGAGGTAGCTTGTGGCTTTGAACCTTTATTAGTGGAATACTATCGGATTTACTAGGATGCACAGTGACACGATGTCTTGAACTGTTCAGCTGTTTATGTAAATCAAAACAACAACATCCACACAATATCTTTCCTAACACCATTTGGTTCTCACAGTTGTGTCCATTTTGGCTATGGACAACATCTTAGATTCATAAGTGTTTCGTTGAAGTGGCCCGTCTTCACACTTATATAGGTGATCTCCTATTAAGAGTATCCTGCCATACTCTAGTTCTTTAAAGTATAGGAATCATTAAAAGTTTATAACTTAACCTCACCACATTCAAATGAGTTTCTCCACTTGGATAGGAATGAGTCGTAATATGCTCCAAGTGTTTATCGAATATTCATAACTTAGTTGTCCCATTGAACCAAGGTCTTGGGATCTCCAATTCACAAGGTTGGGTTACCGTTATGAACACTCTTATTTTGTGGATTTTAAACCCATTCCTTTCGATAAGCAGAATACTTGATCTCTATTCAAACCTTTAGTTAACGGATCCGCTAGGTTTTCTTTCGATTTCACGTGTCGATTGTAATAACCTCATTTGAGATCAATCGCTAACGGTGTTATGTCTTCGACGTATATGTCGAGACTTACCATTGTACATGCTATTTTGAGCCCTTCCTATAGCCGATGACTATCACAATGTATCATGATTGTAGCTACCCGGCTTAGGCCAACAAGGAATATCCTCTAAAAGTTGCGAAGCCATTCCTTCTTCACCGACTTTATCTAACGCTATAAACTCTGATTCCATTGTGGATCGAGCTATACACGTTTGTTTAGAGGATTTCCATGACACCGCTCTACCACCAATGGTAAAAACATAACCACTAGTGGACTTAGAGTCTTTTGAGTCAGATATCCAATTAGCATCACTGTATCCTTCTAATACAGCTGGATATCTCGAGTAATGTAATCCATAATTCAAGGTGAGTCTTAGATACCTAAGAACCCTTATCAATGTCTTCCAATGGTCATTTCCAGGATCACTCGTAAATCTACTCAATTTATAAACTGCGTAGGCAATATCCGGACGTGTGCAATTTGTTACATACATTAGACTGCCAATGATCCGAGAATATTCTAGTTGAGATACAGACTCGCCTTGCTTTTTAGCTAAGTGTAAGCTTAAATCAACAGGCGTTTTGGCTGGAGGACTGTCATAAGCATTGAACTTTAGAAGTATTGTCTCAATATAATGAGACTGTGATAAAACAAGTCCATCAGATGTTTTAGAAATCTTAATTCCCAGAATAAGATCTGCTATACCCATATCTTTCATATCAAAATGTTTGATTAACATTTTCTTAGTATTCATGATTATATCATGATTACTACCCATAATTAACATGCCGTCAACATACAGACAGACAATTACATAAGCATTAGGTGTGTCTTTAATGTAAACACATTTATCACACTCGTTAATTTTGAAACCATTCGACAAAGATAGTTACATCAAATTTCTCGTGCCATTGTTTGGAGCTTTCTTAAGGCCATACAATGACTTAACGAGTTTGCACACCTTCTTCTCCTGTCCAGGAGCAACAAAACCTTCGGGTTGTTCCTGTAAGTCCAAGCGGCTACAATAATCTAGAGGGGGGTGAATAGATTATCTCCATCTTTTTCATTTCGCCCTCTTTTTCGAATCAATTACGCCAAGACAATAATAAAGGTGCGGAATGTAAACAACACGCGTCGATTTATAGAGGTTCAACCCACCTAGGGCCTAATCCTCTACCACCCCAGTATCTCCGGGATGGATTTCAAAAATAAAAAAAAATTTATTAATTACCACAATTAATACAACATCTTACAACATCACCTTGAAGAGCACCACACTCTTCTTCAACACCACCTTTGAGATTACCACAATCTCTCTTGAAGATTACCACAATCTCTAACTGCACCTTGTGAAGATTACCACAATCTTCAACCTTGAAGAATACCAAATTCTTCAATACCTCAAGAGCACCACACTCTTGAAACACCTATCACCTAGATCACCCAAGTGTATTCTTTCCACAAGAATACTCACAAGGATGTCTTGTGTTGAATGATGACAAAAATCAAGATTACAAATCAATAATGAATATTACAATTTGAGTGCAAGTGTAATCAAGAAATAAAGCCTGGACCTCAAGATGTGAAAGTGAAATACTTAGGCTATAAATACAACAACAGTGTTGAATATGAAAGCTTGGAAATTTGCAGATTTCTTGTTGTGTATTTGCTTGTGTTTGTTGCATCTTGTGTCTTCAATTCATCCTCAATTTATAGGGAAGTCTTCACCAACATAGGCTCCCAACATAGGCTCCCCTATCTTCACTTTTGTCTACAAAATGAAGATCACAAGATGTAGAAATATTGTACAAAAATCAAAAGTAAATCTTCTTTGTCAAAATTTCAAACAACATAACTTTGTTTGTCACAAAATAGCATAGAGGCGGGTTGCCCTGTTGAAGATTTCGACGTTGGAAAAAATTAGTGCGATCCAGTGCAGTCGTCGGGGGGTGGGTCGGCCGGTCGGCGACGGGGGGTGCGACGCTTTTAGAGTTCGAACGTTCGTTTCAATTTTCTTTGCTCAGTGGTCGACGCTTTGGGCGGCGTGTCGACCTTCAAGTTGAAATGTTGTCCGATTTTCATCAAAAATAAACTTCAAGAAATACTTCAAAAAATTAGTAAAAACATTTTAAATCACTTGGGAGTATTTTGAAAACATTTATAAACATAGTTTTGGTGTAAAAACCAATTTAAACAAAACCATCAAAAGTGTTGTCCATTTTTATCGAAAAATAAATTCTAAGAAATACTCCAAAAATTAGCAAAAACATTTTAAATCATTTAAGAGTATTTGGACAACATTTATTAACATTGTTTTGGTATAAAAACTCATTTAAACATAATCATCAAAATCTTGATAAAAACATTTATCTAACAAACTCCTGCTTTTTGATGATTACAAACCAAAACAATTTTAGGAAGTTGATTTTAAAGCAAAACAAATTTTCCGGTCTAAAACATCAATCCATTATAAGCAAGATTCGTCATAAGTACAAACACACAAGGTAGGAGCAAAGATTTTTCAAAATCATTTTTGCACAAGCTCCCCCTATCAACAAGCATAGCAAGAGTAAGTATAGAAGCAACAACTAAAAGCTTAAAGCTTTAGCTTTTACAGCTTAAGCTTGAATATCATGAGCTTATAAGCTCCCCCTGTCACAAAACATCATTAGTCAAGCATAAAAGTCCACAATACATCACATGGACTAAGTATTGTTCACAGCTTTTGGCTTTTAAGAGCCCTAGCTTATAGTTTTTCATTGAAATATTTTGTCGAACACTTGGCGTGCGTCGAATAAAACAAGAGAAATATAACGCCTTTGTAATTCGTTTAAGCCAAAAAAATTCATCACCATTTGCAATACAACAATATTCATCCATCAACAATCATCATATACAACATATTAATACAAGAATTTCATCAAAGTAGCAAGATATAAGCACATTCTCAAGGGTTCAACCCAATTGAGATAAAAAAAAAAGAGAAATTCTTACCATTTAATCGGTAAAGATGAGCAATGATGATGACAATCGAGCCTCATGAGGTCCAAAATATAAAATGTATGCAATAAAATAAATTTGAAGTGAAATTTGTGTGCAAAGTGCGAAGGGGACGAAAAATGAACCCAAACGACCAAAATGGCAAATGCTGAGAACAGAAACATTTTTAACCAAATTTTTGCTATGGTCGACCGGTTGGGGGCATGGGAGACCAGTCGACCTTGCCTCAGTCAGACCAGTTTTTCATTCTGTTTTCCAAAATCCGAGGTTTGAACCGAAAATCCGATTTTTCGCCCCTAAGTTTTAAAAACGTGCAAAATGCAAACGTAGACCTCATTTAATATACATTATGTGATAATCAAGCTCGAAATAAGGTAGAATACTCGGCGGTTAAAAAAACAAATGTCCGCGAGTTATCTTTGAGACGGAATTAAGCACATCTCAAATTTTTGCTTAAGAAACGTAATCCCTTAGAATATATCGAATCTCAAATATATATAGTTCAATTATAATGAACCATATTTTGAAAAATTATTATCACCGGACTTGTTATCCCGAAAAATATGAACGTTTTAAACTTTGGATATACAAGTCATAAGAAGAAGTGCCTTTCAAATATTTGAAAATTTCTTTTAACGGCACTTTAATGAGATTCGTTGGAATAGTTTTAAAATTTGAGCATATAGACATAAGGCATAGAAAATGTCGAGTCTAAAAAAATAAGAAAAGTTAGTGAACATACCTCGAATATGTTTGTCAATCAATATGCATTCCTCAACCTTTGTCAAACTTTACATTGGTAGCCATAAAGGTTGAGATGATTCTTCCTTCTTCAATGCCTAACTTCTTCAAAAGGTACTTTTGTATACTTTGATTGTGAATTACAACCACTTTCTTGGCATTATTTAACTTGAAGTTCAATGAAGAAATTTTAGCTCCCCCATCATGATCATCTTAAGTTCACCTTGCATCAACTTAGAAAATAACTTGCACAATAATTCATTAGTAACACCATAAATGATATCATAAATTTGTACAAGTAAACAATCTTGTCCTTTTTCAAAAACAAAGAGAGTAGTATAAACTTTACCTCTTGTAAAACCATTTAGCAAAAATAGCTAAGTCTATCATACCATACATGGGGTACTTGTTTTAAACCATACAAGGCCTTTTATAAAAATCATTTGGCCTAGAAAAATTTTAAACCCCGGAGGTTGTTTTATATAGACTTCTTCTTGAATAAAACCATTTAGAAAATTGGATATAACATCCATTTGGTAAAGCTTGAAATTTTCTTAAAACAAGAATGGGCAAGTAAAAAGCAAATAGCTTCTAAACGTGCTATGAGTGCAAATGTTACATCAAAATCAATACATTCTTCTTGACAATACCTTTTGAGTTACTAACCTCCTCTTGGTCATTGAGCTTGTTCCAAGAATAAAAAAAAAAATCTGCAAAATCTTAATCAAGATATCTTGCACAAGAGCATAGTAATTTCGAATAATAGAGACATAATAACAAGTAACACATATTATGCTTTCAAACAAATTATCACGAGTTTAAAACATGTAAGTTCAAATAAGCTTATAGGAAGCTATATAAGGTCTCTTTTGAAATATGAAAATATGAGAGTACATAGTTGAGACCTCAATCAAAAGAAGCATTTGAACAATAGTTTTGACAAGAATGAATATAAGCAATCAAATGCATAATTTTTGAGATAAGGATGAAAATCAAATGTTTTTATCAAAACAAATTATAATCCTTTATAAAACTCGGATGAAACAAGCTTTATCGAATAGTGCCTTTCAAAAATCGAAAAATCCTTTTAATGGCATTTGTATGAGATGCTTTGAAATATCTTGAAAAATAAGCACATAGACATATGGCAAAAATTATATTGAGTCTAAGAGATGAATAACAATGGTGAGCGTACCTCGATAGTTTATGTTTCTATTGTCAAATAATGAGTGGATAACCATTGACGAAGATATATAAATCCTACACAATTCTTAGAACAAGTCTTGCACACAAGAATAATTGTAATAGTGTAGGCTAGAGCAATGATATATGTGACAAGTATGCTTATGCCATAAAAATCCATAAGAGATGATAAAACACTATAGTTTAAACAAATGCACAAGAACATGCAAGGTCCTCCTTTTAAAAAGAATTTTAGGAACACACAAATATATTGAAGACCTTAATTTTAAAAATAAATTTTTGAAAACTCATTTTGAAAAATTAGGCACAATTACGAACATGCATAATAACAAAATAAAATGCATATTTAAATGAGGAGATACGGTTTACCAATTACGCCATTTCCATGGGTTATGTCTTTTCCATTGTTGATGGTATCTTCCCCTTTGAAAATCATCTTGTAGATGATGATTTCTCCAATTGCTCCATTTCCGAGCATTGTGGCTTTCCCATTGTTGATAATGCCTTTCTCTTGGAAATTCATTTTGGTGATGTCTTCTCCTTTGATTAAATGAGATGGTCATTTGATGTCTTCTTGGCGGTATGTATTTTCCTCGATTATTATTCCGCCGGGTACCTAATATGACATTATTTTGTGGTACCCTCAAGTGTTTGGGTCCTTTGCAATTAGCTTTGAGACTTTTAGGTCTCCAATAATAATTAGAGCTATTTCTAGTCCGACAAGTATTAACCGTGTGACCCATTTTACCACAATAAAAACACATAGTAATTTTGGGAGCATAATGA
This sequence comes from Rehmannia glutinosa, assembly GCA_016081115.2. Classification (NCBI taxonomy): domain Eukaryota; kingdom Viridiplantae; phylum Streptophyta; class Magnoliopsida; order Lamiales; family Orobanchaceae; genus Rehmannia; species Rehmannia glutinosa. Next base: position 89,445 of record JABTTQ020000101.1, on the reverse strand, counting down.
CCAACATGCATAGGGAATTGATTTCTTTTCACATAATTAACAACACTAGGCTTATGATCAAGTCCTTGTTTCAATTTATCACAACTATGAACATCAATAATATCGGTCATTTTATCGGTACTCAAGTTGGATTTTGATAAATAATTTTTCATGCAATTAATATCCTCAACAAGAGTACTATTTTCTTTTTCAAGGTTTCTAACCTCGTCAAGTGTGGTGGTGTGATCACATGAAAGTGATTCATAAGAGGAAAATAAATTATCCTTATCAATTTTCAAAATATTGAATTCCCTTTTCAAATTTTTGTATTTAACAAGTAAGCTTTGGAATTCATTTTGAAGTTCATCAAAATCATTTTGCAAATCACTATAATCATTTTGTAATTCATTATCATAAGAAGTGGAGGGTTTTGAACTTACCTCGTTTTCTTCTTCGAAGCCCATAAGACATCGTTCGTTTTCATCGACGTTGGAAGTTGTAGGAAGCTCATCCCATGTTGGGTTTGTATCCATTTGAGAAGTAAATGCTTTTGAGTGGCTCATTTCATTTGCATATACTTCTTCTAATTTTCTCCATACTTTATGTGCCGATTTAATTCCTACAATATGATTATATTCCAAAATGGTAAGTGAACAATAAATAACATTAAGAGCTTTACCATTTAAAGATATGATTTTCTTCTCTTCATCATTGAGCTCTTTGAGGCCTTTGTGTGGTGTGTCCATCATTGGAATGGATTCTTCATTTACGACCGTGTTCCAAATATCGAACCCGCAACCTTGTAGATAGCATTTCATTCTTTCTTTCCAAAATGTAAAATTTTTGGAATCAAATAGTGGTGGCTTGGTGGTGGAGGCGTCGGTAAAGTAGACTTCGTTTGTAGCCGATGATCGTTCCTCTTTACTCGCGATGTGGAACGAGCTTGCCAAAGAGTTTGGCTTTTATACCACTTGTAAGTCCAAGCGGCTACAATAATCTAGAGGGGGGGTGAATAGATTATCTCCATCTTTTTCATTTCGCCCTCTTTTTCGAATCAATTACGCCAAGACAATAATAAATGTGCGGCATGTAAACAACACACGTCGATTTATAGAGGTTCAACCCACCTAGGGCCTAATCCTCTACCACCCCAGTATCTCCGGGATGGATTTCAAAAGGAAAAAAGATTTTATTAATTACCACAATTAATACAACATCTTACAACATCACCTTGAAGAGCACCACACTCTTCTTCAACACCACCTTTGAGATTACCACAATCTCTCTTGAAGATTACCACAATCTCCAACGGCACCTTGTGAAGATTACCACAATCTTAAACCTTGAAGAATACCAAATTCTTCAATACCTCAAGAGTACCACACTCTTGAAACACATATCACCTAGATCACCCAAGTGTATTCTTTCCACAAGAATACTCACAAGGATGTCTTGTGTTGAATGATGACAAAAATCAAGATTACAACTCAATAATGAATATTACAATTTGAGTGCAACTGTAATCAAGAAATAAAGCCTAGACCTCAAGATGTGAAAGTGAAATACTTAGGCTATAAATACAACAAGAGTGTTGAATATGAAAGCTTGGAAATTTGCAGATTTCTTGTTGTGTATTTTCTTGTGTTTGTTGCATCTTGTGTCTTCAATTCATCCTCTATTTATAGGGAAGTCTTCACCAACATAGGCTCCCAACATAGGCTCCTTTATCTTCACTTTTGTCTACAAAAAGAAGATCACAAGATGTAGAAATATTGTACAAAAATAAAAGTAAATCTTGCTGTCAAAAATTTCAAACAGCATAACTTTGCTGTCACAAAATAGCATAGGGCAACCGGTTGCCCTGTTGAAGATTTCGAACGTTGGAAAAAATTAGTGCGATCCAGTGCAGTGTCAGTCGTCGGGGAAGTCGGCCGGTCGACGGGGTGCGACCGTTACCTAGGTGCGGCCCGGTCGGCCCCGCTTGACCGGTCCCCTCTTCATTTTTAGAGTTCGAACGTTCTGTTTCAATTTTCTTTGCTTCAGTCTTGGCCGACGCTTTGGGCGGCGGTCGACCCTTCAAGTTAAAATGTTGTCCGATTTTCATCAAAAATAAACTTCAAGAAATACTCCAAAAATTAGTAAAAACATTTTAAATCACCTGGGAGTATTTTGACAACATTTATAAACATAGTTTTGGTGTAAAAACCAATTTAAACAAAACCATCAAAAGTGTTGTCCATTTTTATCGAAAAATAAATTCTAAGAAATACTCCAAAAATTAGCAAAAACATTTTAAATCATTTAGGAGTATTTGGACAATATTTATTAACATTGTTTTGGTATAAAAACTCATTTAAACATAATCATCAAAATCTTGATAAAAATATTTATCTAACAAACTCCCCCTTTTTGATGATTACAAACCAAAACAATTTTAGGAAGTTAATTTTAAAGCAAAACAAATTTTCCGGTCTAAAACATCAATCCATTATAAGCAAGATTCATCATAAGTACAAACACACAAGGATAGGAGCAAAGATTTTTCAAAATCATTTTTGCACAAGCTTCCCCTATCAACGAGCATAGCAAGAGTCCACTCAAAAAAAAAAAAAAAAACAAGCATAGCAAGAGTAAGTATAGAAGCAACAACTAAAAGCTTAAAGCTTTAGCTTTTACAACTTAAGCTTGAATATCATGAGCTTATAAGCTCCCCCTGTAACTTATTTTAACTCTTAAAAAAAAAAAGAAAAAACAATAAACAATAAACCAAATTGGCAAAATTGGTCCTATAACTTTTTTATCTCTTACAAAAAAAAAATATTACATCATGTGGAATTTTGGGGTTAATCTTGTGGAAGAAGAAGATGATGATGTAATATTTTTTCTTTTTTTTTTAAAGTTAAAAAAAAAATTACGGGACCAATTTTGCTAATTTGGTTTAGTGTTTTTTGTTTTTTTATTAAGAGTTAATATAAGTTATAGGACCAAATCTGCTCAATCAGATGAAAAAATGGGTCCATGTGGAGTAGAACGGGTCTAACTCAGTCTTACAACGGGCCATGTGCGCCTCACATGCTATTTTTTTGTAGGATTTTGTTGCTTCAGTGACATTAGGACTAAAATTACGAAAATTTAATGTTAGAGGACTAAATTTGCAAAACCCAAATCGGGCAGGACCAAAATTTGCCAACAATGTAAAGTTATAGGACCATTTTTGCATTTTTCCTAAGGTATTAATTAAGTGCGAAAACTTAAAAGTGTGCACTCGAAGGATAGTAACTCTAAATTCTTTTTTATAATAAAAATGACGAGTAACCAGTGAACCACCATGATTTCAAGACCTTAAAGATTTGTATTATACAATATATTACCTAGCTTACTTTCAGTAAATTCCTATTTTTATTGAAATCAAGATTATTCTCTAATACCTTTATCTAATAATTCCACACAAGTTATTCCAATTGAAACCAAACCAACGACATAAATGATAAAACATTAAAATGAAATTGCTAAAAAATAATTCTTTCAATTGAATCCCTAGAAAATCACAAAAATCAATTACAAGAACATGACGCCATTTTTTCTCACTTGTTGTAAAACATTCAGGGCAAGCAATTGAAATTATCCGAATTTAAACACAAAGCATAGAAAATGCCATGAGAACGTAAACCAAAAAGGAAGAAGAAAAAGAGGCCATGCTGATACGTAAATGACATGACAAACGGACCATATGCTTAATTCTGAATAGACAGAAATAGTATAAAATCTTTTATGTCTGTACAACTTAAAATTCCTCCATTAATTAGTGATTTAATAAATGGGGAATGACAAATATAGTAATACTCAATATTCAGCAGCTGGATTATATTGGTAGTTGCCCCATGCAATGTTTTTTGTCAATTTGAAAAAACTATCACCCTGTTTGCAATAATTAATTCTTCAACATATATGTCAAGTCTGATCTCCATTAATCCATTCCCACCCTCAACGCCCTAATTAAAGAAATCAATAATATAGGTGTGTCGGGCCAAAGAGAAAATCCACGACATACTGCTATTTTTGAAACTCAGCTCGGCCCATACTTTAAAAATACACATAAAATGATTGGGCTGCCTTTTCGGGCCAAATAAATCTAGTCCATCTTGGGACGATGAAATTGCACCAGCCCAACCTCTTCACTTGGCTGGTCTAATTTTGACAGCTCTAGTCATATCTAAGACACATTAATCGCTGATTCTTTTTTTTTATTATTACTAAAAATAGGAAATACGAACAAGTATAATACACAATTACACATATTAAAGATTCCAATACAATAACATAAATGGTAGTATAGGTCATCTATGAATTCATGAATGACCATTGATTTCTTAATCAAAATATACAGGTAAATGTGTTCAATGGTCTCAATCTGACTTTTCAACTAAAGTGATAAGGTAGCTGGCAATGAGAAATAAAAAATTGGCCAAGGGACCAGTAGATATTAAACCTTTTTTCGATTTAAAATCTGGTAGGATTTATAATTTATTAGCCCATAAAAGAAAAAAATAATTATTTCTCAGGTAACAATAATTGTACAAACGATTGCATCCATGCAGATATATGGTAACGATGAACAATTCCAAAAATGTAAAGACATTGTTATGACTGGGATTTTTCATCCACCCCTTTAAATTTTAATCATGTCATTTTCTTCACTGATCTTTTGTCAAAAACTTCCCATCACCTTTTTTTTCAACTGTTTTGTACCTTAATCAGACAAATTACAATCTAATCATGTTTATTTTACTGTCCAAATAGCTCTCTTTTTTGGTCTTTCCACACAATTATTTGCCAAACTAATTAAAGATCTCAAGTGCTATTCATGATAATTAAAATCATTAATTGAAATATTAGTTAATTATTAGTACTAAAATATATTTAGTACGTACAATGGGATAATAGGAGAGGAGACACACGCACTCGTATGAGATTGAACTCGAGTCAATCGCCCGTACAACACAAGACTCTACCCTTGGAGCACAAGGTTATTGATCCTGTTATTTGTAATTTAATTATTAATCCAATTAGAATGGAAATATATTAATTTGCAGACATTGGATCCGAAAACTTCTTATAGTAAAACCACTAGGGTTTGCCCAATGGCCACGGGTATTACTCTTCAGTGAAGATGTCCGAGTTCGAGTCTCTGCAATGACAAGACCGAATTAATGATGCAAAAAAAAAAGTATTATAGTAAGCCTATTTTTTTTTAATAAGTTGGGAGTACTAATTCAAGGGCAGGGGATAAATTTCAAAGAAAATTAAAAAATATAGTGTTCGAACATTGGTCAACACCCTTATAAAGAGTGAACAATACCACTTGAGCTACAAATAGCTGGTGGTATTATAGTAAACCTATGTGAAGACTTTTTTTTTTTTTTTTGAGGGAAATGTGAAGACTCAAAAGTATTGAGATCTCACTTTAATTTCTCTATAGAAATTGAGATGGGTACACATGCAAAGAAAGGATTAATGTACATTAAGAAGTTTCTTTGGAAAAGATATTCATATCGTGGGAAAATGGTAGGGCACAAAGATTATCTTCTGAAATGTACTTTTCCTTTTGTGATCTTTTAGAAAGAATTATTATCAGGTATTTTATCGCCTGTCCTTGTCCATTTTGATGTTTCCCACCATCATTTTCCAGACAAATTAGGAACAAATGATGCACCCCTTAAATAATTAGAAGAAATTCGAAAAACCCGGATTGAATATCTAATCTCAATTAACAAATAATTCAAGATTTCTCAAAACCCAGGTTTTGCCTTTGGAAACGCTATGGAGAAAAAGAATAGTTGCAACAAATTTAAATAATATGGAACAACAAAATAACTGATGATGATGCCATTATCATATTTTCATTTAAATATGTTATGCATCAGATCAGCAATAGCCTTTTGAAATCATTAACTCAATCACAGATTTCCAGTCAAAAGAATGTTGCTTTCACTTACATGATGTCACTAATTTATACTCCATTCCCATTAATGGAGTAATGGGCTCACCTATTCCCAATCACATTCAACGCTTGATTATTTTTGGGTCTGTTGCTCAATCCACCTCCCAAACGATTGTAAATTCTAAGGGTAGGATCCAAATTATATAATCATAGTGATAATATGGCCCATAATCCAACCAAAATGTACTTCCAAGTTCCAATTATGGCCCTTGTTTTAGTTCAAAAAATGAAGTATATTTATTCCGGGGCATTATTGACATTTTCAACACTATCACACATTCACAACACCTAATCCAGCTTCACAAACAAAAAATTAGTAATAATATACAATTCAAACAACATCTCAAACATAAAATATTACACTACTCTATTATCTATGAACAGTGTAATCTTTAATCTTGTCTAATGTATCTATCATGTTTTCATGTCCGACTTTTGCAAAACAACCCTTAGTGATAATGCAATCATCTAGATTTAGGGCTGCAATCGAACCGAACCGAGCCGACCCGAGCTTTTGAGTGTTTGAGTTTGACTCGTTTATTATCGAGTCGAACTCGAGCCTGAATTTATCGAACATGTTGATGGCTCACGAACTTTTTCGAGCCTAAACGAGCCTAGTAAATATTAATTAAAAATTAAAATATTCTTCAATTTAATACAAAAAATAAAATTATTTATATTTAAAATTCATAATATATTTATTAAAACTTGTAATTTTATTCAAAAAAACCTTGACAAAACCCTTTCTCTCCGTCACGTTTTATATCCCAAACCATCCAATTAGTAATTCCAATAAAGGTTGATTTCATTGGAATAATGAAACAAAATTGCATTTTAAATATTTAATTGTGGGTAACTAAGTGTTAACTTATATTGGTTATGTGATTGGCAATTTCTCTAAATTGTACATTAATCACATAGCAGATATAATTTACCATTCGTGTGATTTGAATTTAACTGAAGACATGTGTGACATGTGGTTTGGCAGTGATTTTCTATTATAGTGAATGTATTTTCACTGTTTGTGCGATTGATATTGTAATATAATGTTTTTTTATTTCTTGAGTTTGTGATGTAATATTATCTTATGGCGATCAGGTGCCATGTTATCAATTATATATAATTGCAATTGCCATTGATGATAATATATATTTGAAAATAATAGGTGGCCATCTGTCATGGAAATTAAATCTGCCACAATTAAGTTGAAGGAATTGAAACATATAGTTAGCATGGTTAGGTATATGTTCGTTAAGTGTAATTAACTTAACTAATGGCCAGTACTTAGGGTTAGTTAGAGCATGGTGAACTCAGAGCATTGATTATATTCTATGCAATTTATCTTTTCCATTATCAACATGCATAGATAGTCGATAGACATACCGTGACCCCATTTCATTCCTCCTCGTACACTGCTTCATTAGGCAAAGATGACTACTGAATAAAAATTTCGTGTATCATACCTCAAACAAACGAGAATCATATGTAAAAATCAAACAAACTTGCATAAACAAATAAAACATCATTCATAATTAGCACTTAACAAAAAATTCTTAATTAGACTCATAACTGATGGTAAAATAAAGCAATAAGATAAAGAAGAACCAGCTAGAACCACCAAAGGCAACCTAGGTATTTTATTTTCGAGTTTTATGTCTCACTAATGACCTAAAAATTCAACAATTTGATTCCCACGGCCTAGCGGTTCTCTTTAACATTAACATCTCAAAAAAATATCAGTGTTAAATCAAAGGATGAAATTTTCATCTCAAGTTCTGAACACGAAAAATAAAGACCAAATCTGAGAAATTACTTTGCCCAAATGATTTGCAGCCTTATAATAGAATTCATATAAAAAAAACAGATGAGAGTGCAAACTTTCACAAAACAATACCAACTTCCATTTATAATAACTTGAGCACTTAATAAGTTTAATTATATAAGCGAAGTAATTCGGCATAACATAGGCCGAGTAAGAGCTCGGTATAGTCATACCTGAGCTATTACTTTAGCAGGCCTAGAGGTAGTGATGAGACCATATTTGAGGCCTAGCTTCTAGAATTCTCTTAAGATAAGTTCGGGATCATTAACCATATAGGAGGTCGAGATAGATTGTGATGTAACTAGAGCTTGTTAATCAGATAAGATTTAATAACTAATTTTGATAGATTCCCTGTAACTTTCTCCGAAATTTCCGGAAACCCTAATTATATTTCCTATAAATACCCATTACTCAGGTATGGTTGAGCCTTATGCACTTTTTGATATTTTACTTTATACTTATATAGTTCTTCCTCTTCCTTGAATACTATTTCACTTGAGCGTCGGAGGGGTATGCCGGAGCAACCCTCCGGCCCCCATTTGCAGGTGTTCGGTGAAGAAGGTGGTGTTTGGTTAAACTTCATGGCGGAGTTCATCAGTACTGTCACTAGAGGTTTTGGGTAACACCAATTTGGCGCCGTCTATGGGAAATATTGGGCTGAGATGTGAGTTTTCGAGGGTGGTTATGGAGGATTTACGAAAAAACTTGGCTGGGAATTTGAATCGTATTCCCATAGTCGACACCGTTGGGGGAGTGTCACAGAAAGGTGCCTTGCCTCCACTAGCACCTCCGGTGGAGGGCGCAGGGCAAGAAAATCCAGGAGCAGGGGTCGTCGGTTCTGTTCCCTTATCCTCGGTGGGAGCAGGGATCTTGGGGACCATGTTTTTAAGCAATTGGAAAATTTTATCACCATGGCGGAGGAGCAGGCCGGGGAGACAAGGCTAAAGGACTTGGTACCGTCACCACCCCATGTCACTGTGCAGGGCAAAGGAAATATGACTAGACCTCCGGAAGGAGGTGATAGGGCATGGCGAGCTCTGATGGTTGAGGAGGAGCACTCATCTCAGCGGCAAAATACACCACCACGGAAGATCCAGACTGGTCAGAGTGGATGAACGACCTCCAGAGAGAGGTAAGGGAAGTTTGGTGAAATTTGGTAGGTGCACCGGTGGGGGTATTAGCTCGAGTTCGGAGGGGAACACCGTTTACCGAGGAGGTTATGGCTGACGAACTCCTGATTTTTTATAGAACTCTGAGTTTTGAGTATGAAGGCATGACGGACCCATGGGACCATCTTTGCCGATTTGAGAATGCTGCACTGCTGCATAGATTCTCTGATGGGATGGGACCATCTTTGCCAATTTGAGAATGTTGCACTGCTACATAGATTCTCTGATGGGGTCATGTGTAGGTTATTCCCCATGACCCTCACCAAGTCAGCGCAACAATGGTTTGGCCAGCTCCCACCAAACTCCATCAGGAATTTTGATGAGTTTAGCTCGGTATTTATGCACCAGTTCACTAGTTGCTGACAATATCAGAAGGCCACCTTGACATTATTCAGTATCAAGCAAAAACAAGGAGAAGGGTTGAGAAGTTACATCCAGGATTTCACGATGGCGAAGCTGGAGGTGCCTCGGCCCACCACGAGATTTTGACAAATGCACTAGCCCAAGGAGTGAAAGATGGAGAATTTTTTGAATCCCTTTTCCCTAAGCCAGATAAAACTTTTGATGAATTGTTGGCTAGGGCAGAGAGGTACATTAACTTGGAGAAAGCCAGGAGAATGAAGAAGGAAAAGGGAGACAAATGACGGGATAAGAGAGAGGATAAGAAAGATAAAACACCTCAAAAGAAACCAAAGGCTGAAGTGGTAGGAGAGAGGCCTAGATTTGATAAATATACTCCACGGGTGGCTTCTCCCGGAGAAGTGTTTTCTGCAATAAAGAGGCACCCCGAGCTGAGGTAGCCAAGAACGTATTCAGAAATCCCGAGGAAAGAAAAGAGCAATGAGTTTTGCCATTTTTGCAATGAGTACGTGCATACAATGGAATAGTGTACGCATTTGAAAGATGAGATTGAGAGAATGATCCAGGCAAGGCATTTGAAAGAATTTGTATATGTGGATAAGAGAAGACCAAGAGGTATTATCGGAAAGGGCAGAATAGTTACTAATAGAGGCAGGAGCCGGAGAAAAGGCCAGAGAAAGATAAGAATCTTCCCTCTCCACCGCCAAGGAGGGGAGTGATTCATATGGTGATTAGAGGTTCGTTCGGAGGGGATTCTAGGAGAGCTAGGAAAAGCTATGTTAGGGTGGCAACATCTGAGCGAGTCCGGGAGAAATTTAGGATAGAGCAGATAGCTGTGGGGCCAAACATTCAGTTTGGGCCACAGGATAGCAGAGGCATTGTGGTGACACATACTGATGCCCTTGTGATCACAACAACTATTGCAAATTATGATGTCCAGAGGGTATTCGTTGACATAGGTAGTTCTGCGGATATACTTTTTTATGAATGTTATAGGAGAATGGATTTGCAGGTTGGTTTAGATATGATTGATACCTCTTTGGTGGGTTTCGCAAGAGGCACTATTCAGCCATTATGGATGGTTACCTTACCTATTTCCTTGGGGAAGGAGCCGTTCAGGAAAATTAGGATGGTAGGTTCTTTGTGGTATATGCACCTTCATCGCACAATGTAATGATTGGGGGGCCTTCCTTGAATGCTTTCCAAGATGTTGTTTTGTATATCACTTGAAGATCAAATTTCCGGTAGATGATAAGGTGTGAAAGGTGGAAGGAGATCAGCACATAGCGCGAAGATTATATGTAGAAAGTCTTCAGATGGACGAGAGAGGGGAGGCCCATGATGATGGTAAAGGGAAAGAAAAATCATTAAATTAAATGAGGACCAAGTGGAGCATGTACAGCCAAATGAAGAATTGTTGTTGGTGGAGTTAGTGCCGGGAGAGCCTGATAAGATCACGAAGATAGGAAAGGCATCGGTAATTTGAAAAGGAAAGTTGGTGGAACTTTTGAGAAATAATGCCAATATGTTTGCATGGTTGGCCAATGATTTGGTAGGAATAGACCCAAGCATAGCCGAGCACAGGTTCAATGTAAACCCATTATATAAGCATGTGATGCAAAAGAAAAGAAATTTTGGTCCCAAAAAAGATACGATTATCCGAGCCGAGATGCAGAAGCTGCTAAAGTGGGGCATATTAGGGAGATCCAATTTCCAGAATGGTTGTCGAATACAGTTTTGGTTCCTAAGACTCAAGATAACTGGAGAATGTGCATTGATTTTTGGGATTTGAACAGAGCCTGTCCAAAGGATTATTATCCGCTCCCAAGGATAGATCAACTAGTTGATTCAACCTCGAGATATGAGTTACTCAGCATGATAGACGCTTCTCAGGGGTATCGCAAGATTCGATTAGCAGAAGAGGACAAGAAGAGAGTGAGTTTCACCACCTCTTTTGACATTTATTGTTACGTGGTAATGCCTTTTGGATTAAAAAATGCGGGAGCAGCGTATCAGAGATTAGTGGACAAAATGTTCCAGGGACAGATCGGGAGAAACATGGAGGTATATGTGGATGATATGCTAGTTAAAAGTGTAAGGGCAGTGGATCATGTGAATGATTTGGCGAAAACATTCGATACATTAATAAGATATAAGATGAAACTTAATCCAAAAAAATGTGCTTTTGGTGTGAAGTTGGGAAAGTTTTTAGGATATATGGTGATAGAGAAGGGAATTGAGGCTAATCCCGAGAAAATAAGAGTTATATGAGAAATGGCCCTTGAGGATGAGAAGGATGTCATTAGTCTTGATCGGAAAGATAGTCTGCTCTTAATAGGTTAATCTCAAGATCAGTTGAGAGAAGTTTGCGTTTCTTTAAGGTGTTGAGAAAAGCTAAAAAAATTGTTTGGGATGAGGAGTGTCAGAAAGCATTTGAGGAATTGGAAGATTATTTAGCTGGGCTATCGGTGTTGACTAAGCCAATACTAGGGGAGCATTTGTACTTACACATCTCGGTAGGCAAGTAAGATATAAGCACGTTATTGATAAGATAAGAGGGTTCGGTACAAATGCCGGTGTACTATGTGAGCAAAGTATTGAGAAATGAGGAATTAAAGTATGCGGAGATAGAGAAGGCTTGTTTGGCTTTAGTAATAACAGCGAGGAGGTTGTGTCCATATATTTTGTCACATAAAGTAATTGTTCAAACGAATTTACCGCTAAGGGCTATAATGAACAAACTCGAGGTGTTAAGAAGATTGGTAAAATGGGCGATCGAGTTAAGAGAGTACGATGTAGAGTTTTAGAACCGAACTGCCATCAAGGCTCAGGCCTTAGCAGATTTCGTGCAAGAGTCAACGAGAAATGCGACCAAGGAGGCGGCATGGATATTTTATGTGGATGGATTCGTTGGAAGTTCGGGATGTGGAGTAGGCATTGTGTTAATCAGCCCGGAGGGGATGGAGAGTAGCTTTGCTATAAGGTTATATTTTAAACTTTCAAATAATAAAGCTGAGTATGTGGCCTTTTTGCGGGAAATTAGCATGGCAGTAGATATGGGAGCATCAAAGGTACTGATACAAATAGATTCTGAGTTGGTGTATAAGTAAGTAAATGGGGAATTCAAAATCCGAGAAGAGAGGATGAAAAATTACGTGGAAAAGTATAGGGTCCTCGAGAAGATGCTGAAAGGAATAAAGATTTGCCATGTACCAAGAGAAGAAAACGCAAAGGCAGATTTTCTATCTAAAATTGCCAGTTCGGCTGTTGGAGGTTATGATCAAAATATTACCCTGTTGGTAGATCGGGATATGGTTCTGAGTTTGGAGATATGAAAGATAGAAGAAATGAGGATCGGAGGAGCGATATTAGCATATCTGTAAGAAGGAATTTTACCGAAGTATAGAAAGGAAATGGCTTGGGTAAAGATACGGGCAATGTATTTTTGTATCTTGGGGGAATTATTGTACAAAAAAGGGTTTTAGTGCACCACTGTTGAGGTGTGTAAGTTAAAGGAGGGGGAGCATGTCTTGAAAAAAATACATGAGGGATGTTGTGGAAATCACATGGAGCAAGGACATTAGCAAACAAAGTATTAAGTGCATGATATTTTTTGCCGAGCTTAATAAAAGATGATGAGCAGATGGTGAAGCGATATGAAATATATCAAATGCACGCACCATTTATACATAGGCCAGCTGAGGAACTCATGAGTCATGACTATGAGCTCAGGCTGCCCATTTGCTAAGTGGGGAATCGATATTGTGGGGCCTTTTCCTCAGGCTTCGGGAACCATTGGCTAAAAATAACCGAAAAGAAGTCATTATGAAATTTATTTTGGAGAACATAGTCAATAGGTTTGGGATACCTTGGGTGATTATTTCGGATAATGGCACGCAATTTAATGGAGCAGAAATTTGGGAATGGTGTAAAGAAATGAAAATTAAACAACATTTTACTTCAGTTGCACATCCACAAGCCAACGGACAGGTAGAGGTTACTAACAGGATTTTGGTGCAAAGAGTGAAGGCTCAGCTTGAAAGATCTGTAGAAGCATGGGTTAAAGAATTGAGCACAGTACTGTGGGCGTATAGAATGAATCCAAATGAGGCAATGGGAGAAACACCCTTTAGTTTGGTATATGGTATGGATGCGGTCATACCAGCTGAGATTGGGATGGAAACTGATCGTATTCAAAACTTTGAAGAAGGGCAGAATGAATTAAGGACTCAAGAAGATTTGGATATGATAAACAAAAAATAGGAAATAGCATTCTTGAAAATGGAACGAATAGGGATTCGGGTCCGAGATAGTTATAATAGTCGAGTGAATAAGAAAAGTTTCCAAGTAGGGGACTTGGTGTTGTTGAGAAAAGCTGATGGCTCAAAAGCTACCTTTAAAACCGTAGGCAAGTGCACCTATCGTTTTATAGTATAGATTATTGAGTACCGAGTGTCATTCCCACGAGGATTGTAAGTACTAATAATTACCGTCTTTTTGTTATTTAATCTAACAATTTTCAGAGTTTTTGTTTGATGAAAAAGGAAAACAAATTATAAATTGTAAAAATGAAGTAAAATTTTGTAGAATAAGAAATCAAGAGATAAAAGTGTGTTTGAATGTAAATCCCTCTAGAATGTTTTTGTGATTTGACAAGTTAAAAGATTCAACCATAAGCCCTTAAGTAAAAACCAACCTCTTTTAATAAAATCTCATGCTATGTGGACCGTAGAAATTCCCGATTTAAGTTAATCCCTTTCTCAAGGCGAAAAACTCATAATCTCAAGTTGATTAACTGAAATCTCTTTCTAGTTAAAACCCCCAAGATTGCATTATAACGATTTATGAATTCCCATATTAGGTTTGACCCTAATCCAGAAGATTTATGTCGTCTATATCTAGGATTGCATGCAACTCTTTTCACTTATACAATTTCTTTTTCACCATAAATCTTTCGATTACCGATGAAGAAAAGATATCAAATCAATATACCGGAAATATTAACTCGAATGAGATAAGCATGATATAAGTGAATCACACAAGACATGAGAATTTTATTAAAAACATACAAACCTTAATCACAAATCCATTCTAGAGTTCATTACACTCAAACACTAAGATTTTAGCTACTCATGATTTTGACAAAAGAGTAAATTACACAAGAAGATTTAAGCATAGTAGACATGGTGTACTTATCTTTCTCAAAACCTCAATGGACTTCTTTTCCTTGATTGATGATGTTGCTCCAAGCCTTCTTCTCCAATATTGCCCCAAGCTTTCTTCTTCAAGACCCAGATCCCAATTCTACTTAATGAAATGAATACAATGAATATTTCTGAGTATCTAATGAATGCCTCTCCCAATTTCAACCATTGGCTTTTATAGCAACTAATACATTGATAGTACTCTCTTTTATTAAACAATCACCCCATTTTCCTTGTTGGTTGGTGAATTCTTGTATTCAAGTGATGAGGAGGGGACATGGAGACATGTTTCAAACAAAATAGGGTGCTAAAAGTGTACAAAAGTGGCCAAAATGGGTTGGTTGGTGAGTTTTCCCCAAATTCCGCAAAGAAAAGTTGCAAAAAGAGGTCCGGACACGCCCGTGTCGCCCAACGCCCCGGCAACGTCTTTGTTTTTATCACACAGGACTCGGCCGACATGGCGTGCTTCCCAACACGGCCAGGCCGTGTCTCTGACACGGCCGTGTTAAGGAACACGGCCTGGCCGTGTCGAGAGGCTGTTTTGTGCGAAAAAATCGAGTTTTAGCTCCCGGCGGAACACGGCCGTGTTGCCCGACACCCCCTGCCCGTGTTGGACCAAAAATGCCCCGAAATGACGCGTTTGGCTTGGAATTTCGAGCGTTTTTGCATCCTTAAACTCCCCGGTATGTTTTGACATGAATCCATGGTCCGAAATTCACCAAAATTAGCCCCGAATGGTCAATCTACATCAATAAAAGCACCTCGGAGTAATATGAACTATGTACAATCAAAAATTTACAAAACTAACAATAAAATAACTCGAATTCTACTCAAATATACACATAAAACGTGCATAAAAAGACCCTTATCAAACCACCTCCAACTTTGAACTTTGCTTGTCCTCAAGCAAAACATTAAATTAAAAAGAGGGATTCAATAAATCACAACACACAATTTTTTTTCTTTTTTTTTTCAACACATTGAACACAAGCAGTCAAGTTCTTAGCCTTCTCAACCCGAATTAACCATTCAGTAAAAAACATTGTTTTGCAAAGCAATCGACTGTCAAGAAAGACCGTAATATCAGTAGGAATTATTGAGACTTGAAATCATCACTCCACAAATATTGATAGTTATGAACAACTTCAATTGAATAATGCTTTGAAAATACAAGAATTCAATAGATCATTGTAGTTAGCCTACTAGTCATATAACCAAGCTTCTTGAACTTTATTGGAATGAGAAGTCAAGGAGTATTCATTCTCCTTTTTTTTCTCTTTTTTTTTTTTTTTTTTTTTTTTTTTTTTTTGGGGACCTTTCGAGACATGCTTCCACTAGGTTTATATTTTGAATTTCTGTTCAAACACTCTAGGGTGGTTTCCCATACTCATATTCGTGTCGCCGTTTTACGTAAAAAGACAAACATGGGGCTCATGAATGCTCCTAGTTACTAAGCAACAACAAATAGAGGAGTATAACCTCGATTGGTCCGTTTTTTTCTTCTTTTTCTTTTTTTTTTTCATTTTCTCTTCTTTTTTTTATTCGCAGGCTTGGTTTAACAACTCGTTAACCACTACTAAATCACGAGTTCTCGAGGCGTTCATAGCGCTAGGTATCGTCGTATATGCCTTAACACATCAAGTATTTATGGTGTTAGAAATCTCATTAAAATTTTGCTGCATCCACGTCAATCTATCCTAGACAATCAATTGCTTCACATTGAAAACACAAATTAACAAGTTAATATAGGTATAATTGGGCCAAGTTATTGACTAGCAAATACTCAATTTGTTAAAAAAAAAAAAACATCTCTTGAAAACAAACACACAAGCATTCCGAAATGTTATTGTACCCACCTCCAACTTTAAGATTCACATTGTCCTCAATGTGAAAGAAAAAATGGACAAACACACACAAAACACTCAAAAAAAAAAAAAAAACAAAAGAAATTAGAATGATATAAAAGAGGTGGAAAAAAGAAAAATACGACCTTACTACAATAGTGGAATCGGTGTTGAGCGACCATTGGGTTGTTTTGGTGGGGACCTTCAACGGCATCTTCATACCTAATCAAAGTTAAGCAACACACAACTCGAATACCGTGAAATCTCAAATATTCCCAATTAGGACAAGCAAGAAAGAAGCTCAAGAGTTTTTTTTTTGATTTGAAAATGACTCTAAGGACTTGTGATTATTTTGAAAGAAAATAAAATTAAAAAAAATAAAAATGAATGAAAACTATTGCACACAAACATCGGGTTGCCTCCCGGGTAGCGCTTCTTTAACGTCATATAGCTGGACCATTTCACCTAAATGTGAAGATTTAATCGGGCGGAGCCTTGAACTTATGAAAAATTTTATCTCTTTGAACAACATCGCCACCCGTATCGATTTTCGAACAATTGACCTTCATGGTCCTATTTTTCTGCATGTTATTCTCAAAATGGGATTTATCTGTGAAAACTTTTGCACTTTGAACATCACATACTTTCGAGGATTTATTAGAAGACATATCAAGTAAAGAATCATTTATCCTTGTCTCAATCAAGTTTATAGGAAAACAAGTATCATTTATAGGATTTCTCAAAGGAATTTTAAAGATAACTTGTTCACCCCTACTCTCAAAGTAAGCTTTCCATCATGCACATCAATGAGAGATTTAGCGGTAGCCAAAAAGGACGCCCTAGAATTAAGGGAACTTCTATATCATCATGCATGTCAAGAATAATAAAATCAACGGGAATATGAATTTATCAATCTTAACTAGCACATCTTTAACAATACCTCTAGGATGTTTAATCGATTTATCGGCTAATTGAATGTCCATCCTAATAGGTTTAAGTTCACTTAATTCCGCATGCTTGAATGTTTCATAAGACATCACGTTGATACTAGCTCCCAAGTCGGCTAGTGCCTATCAACAAGTAAACCATCAATTGTGCAAGGGATAATAAAGCTTCCTGGATCATTAAATTTTTGTGGTAGTTCATTGGAAGAACATTTATCATTCAATCGCACATTTGATAATTTATTAAGCTTATTTTCGCTAGGAATGATGTCATTAAGATCCCTAACATGCTTTGAATGAGGGTCAACAAATGGATTATTGGCATGTAATTGTTTGAAAGAATCAAGTACTTACCAAATTTGTCCTCCATTCTATCTTCTTCGGTTAGACTCGGTAAGGGATCTTGGGCTTGTGATACGCAACCTCCTTTTCATGAGATTTTCTTTAGGCATGTTATCCTCCACGTATTTACGCATGGCGGCATTGGCATAATCATGCTCATGTGGAAAACGATGGTGATTGCCTTTACGTGCTCCCTTGGGTTTGGCTCGATGTTACCCGACAAACTACCTTGTGGCCTTTCGGAAATCATCTTCGCAATCGCCTATTTGGTTTTCCAGTTATGGATAGATGCCTCTTGATTTCTCAAGGATGTTTCCACCGCCGGAATCGGGTATCTCATTGATTGCACAAACTTTGTTATAAGATCTTCCAAGTTAGAACTTACCTTGATTTGGGTTTGAAATCCGAGAGACGCGTGTGTAGATCGGGATTGGGATTAGGTCGTGGTTGGCCTTGATTTCCCCAACCAAAATTAGGATGTTGTCGCCACCCAGGATTATATGTGTTGTTGTAAGGATTACTTGGGTAATTTCTGCCTTGATTCCCAACGTAATTAGCATGTTCAGCGTGAGGTATTGTGTGTGGACAGTCTTGATGATTATGCAATCCGCCGCAAGTTTCACAAGATAAAACGTGCGGTGGTGGTGGTTTAGGAGCTGCTAGATCGTCGATCTTTTGGGTCAAAGCTTCGACCTGTGCGGCTAGTGTAACCACTGCATCTGCATTATAAACACCCACTGTTCTGTTAGGTTTACCTCGTACGGATTGCCATTGATAGCCATTCATGGCCATTCCTTCTATCAGATCTTGGGCAGCTTCTGGTGTTTTATTGTTCAAAGTTCCCCGGCCGCCGCATCAATCATTTGCCTTGTTGACGAGAGTAGCCCATTGTAAAATGTTTGGACTTGCATCCAAATAGGAAGACCATGATGTGGGCATTTCCGCAACAATTCTTTGAATCTCTCCCAAGTGTCGTACAAGGTCTCGTCATCTTCTTGAGTGAATGAAGAGATTTCATTCCTCAATCGTGCGATTTTGGCGGTGGAAAATATTTCAAAAGGAACTTTTCGGCCATGATGTTCCACGTTATAATCGTTCCTTTGGCAAAGTATTTAGCCATTGTTTAGCCCGTCCCAAAGAGTAAATGGGAATAGGCGTAAGCGGATGGCATCATCGAGAGACCCATTTATTTTGAAAGTATCGCAAATTTCGAGGAAATTCGCGATATGATTATTGGATCTTAAATGCTGGTAAGCGTCGAATTGGACAAATTGTTGCACCATTTGAATGACATTCGGTTTGATTTGAAATTATTGGTACACAGCGGGCAGGGCACTACGATACTTGGACGACGTCACCGTCCATAGATGGCTTGGCGTAGTCGTACATGGTTCTTTGTTGTTCATCTCGCCATATCGGGATCCTTGCTTTCGTTAGTATCCTCCTCGTGATGCAGTATTAATACTTTCCTCTGTGTTGCTACCCGGCGGTCTCGCCTTCCAGTGATTCGGCGGACGAGTAGGCATGCACTGTAGTAAACAAGGAGGATAAGTATAATCCAAGACTTACAAAGATAGATACCTAGAAAGACAATTGATGAAAATAAAAAAAATGATTAAATTAACAAAAATAAGGTGTTCTTAATATTACAATCCCCGACAACGGCGCCAAAAACTTGATGGCTCAAAAGCTACCTTTAAAACCGTAGGCAAGTGCACCTATCGTTTTATAGTATAGATTATTGAGTCAGTGTCATTCCCACGAGGATTGTAAGTACTAATAATTACCGTCTTTTTGTTATTTAATCTAACAATTTTCAGAGTTTTTGTTTGATGAAAAAGGAAAACAAATTATAAATTGTAAAAATGAAGTAAAATTTTGTAGAATAAGAAATCAAGAGATAAAAGTGTGTTTGAATGTAAATCCCTCTAGAATATTTTTGTGATTTGACAAGTTAAAAGATTCAACCATAAGCCCTTAAGTAAAAACCAACCTCTTTTAATAAAATCTCATGCTATGTGGACCGTAGAAATTCGATTTAAGTTAAGCCCTTTCTCAAGGCGAAAAACTCCTAATCTCAAGTTGATTAACTGAAATCTCTTTCTAGTTAAAACCCCAATATTGCATTATAACGATTTATGAATTCCCATATTAGGTTTGACCCTAATCCGGAAGATTTATGTCGTCTATATCTAGGATTGCATGCAACTCTTTTCACTTATACAATTTCTTTTTCACCATAAATCTTTCGATTACCCGATGAAGAAAAGATATCAAATCAATATCTGGAAATATTAACTCGAATGAGATAAGCATGATATAAGTGAATCACACAAGACATGAGAATTTTATTAAAAACATACAAACCTTAATCACAAATCCATTCTAGAGTTCATTACACTCAAACACTAAGATTTTAGCTACTCATGATTTTGACAAAAGAGTAAATTACACAAAAAGATTTAAGCATAGTAGACATGGTGTACTTATCTTTCTCAAAACCTCAATGGACTTCTTCCTTGATTGATGATGTTGCTCCAAGCCTTCTTCTCCAATATTGCCCCAAGCTTTCTTCTTCAAGACCCCTTGATCCCAATTCTACTTAATGAAATGAATACAATGAATATTTCCTGAGTATCTAATGAATGCCTCTCCCAATTTCAACCTTGGCTTTTATAGGCAACTAATACATTGATAGTACTCTCTTTTATTAAACAATCACCCCATTTTCCTTGTTGGTTGGTGAATTCTTGTATTCAAGTGATGAGGAGGGGACATGGAGACATGTTTCAAAAAATAGGGTGTTAAAAGTGTACAAAAGTGGCCAAAATGGGTTGGTTGGTGAGTTTTCCCCAAATTCCGCAAAGAAAAGTTGCAAAAAGAGGTCCCGGACACGCCCGTGTCGCCCAGAACGGCCGGGCCGTGCTGTTTTATCACACAGGGACTCAACCTGACATGGCCGTGCTTCCCAACACGGCCAGGCCGTATCTCTGGACACGGCCGTGTTGGGAACACGGCCTGGCCGTGTTAGAAGGCTGTTTTGTGCGAAAAAATCGAGTTTTTAGCTCCGTGAACACGGCCGTGTTGCCGACACCCCTGCCCGTGTTGGACCAAAAATGCCCCGAAATGACGCAGCGTTTGTCTTGGAATTTCGGCGTTTTTGCATCCTTAAACTCCCCGGTATGTTTTGACATGAATCCATGGTCCGAAATTCACCAAAATTAGCCCCGAATGGTCAATCTACATCAATAAAAGCACCTCGGAGTAATATGAACTATGTACAATCAAAAATTTACAAAACTAACAATAAAACAACTCGAATTCTACTCAAATATACACATAAAACGTGCATAAAAAGACCCTTATCAAAAGCGGATGCAACAAAAAACCGAGGAAAGCTGGAGGATAACTGGGAGGGACCTCTCAGGGTAATTGATGTGTTGGCAGGAGGAGCTTATGAGTTAGAAGAGTTAGATGGGAAGAAGTTGCCCCGAGCATGGAACATCAGTAATTTAAAGAAGTATTATTCTTAAGTTTAGAAGATCGGTAGTAGATCCATCATATCTACAAATTTTTTTTTTTTTGAATTTTGATGTAAGGATAAAAGAGTATGAATGAAAGAGCTCGCGCTTTATTATGATCGAAATAATGTGAATACAATATGGATTGGACTAAGTAATTTTAGCTCGGTCACTGAATCGATAATGAGCTAAAATTCTTAGAGGGTGGACACCCATATGCTCAACTCGAGCTTGTAAAGATTGAAAATTTGACTAAGTATTTTTAGCTTTATCCATGAGGTGACTAGAAGCTATAAATACCTACAGCTCAGCTCGAGCTTGAAGAAATTGAAAATTTGACTAAGTGTTTTTAGCTTTGTCGCCGAGGTGACTGCAATCTAAAAATACCTACAGTTCAGCTTGAGCTTGAAGAAATTGAAAATTTGACTAAGTATTTTTAGCTTTGTCCCCGAGGTGACTGGAAGTTGAAAATACCTACAGCTCAGCTCGAGCTTGAAGAAATTGAAATTTGACTAAGTATGTTTAGATTTATCCCGGAGGTGACTGGAAGCTAAAAATAACTACAGCTCTACTCGAGCTTGAAGAAATTTAAAATTTGTCTAAGTATTTTTAGCTTTGTCCCCGAGGTGACTGGAAGCTAAAAATACCTACAGCTCAGCTCGAGCATGAAGAAATTGAAAATTTGTCTAAGTATTTTAAGCTTTGTCCCCGAGATGACTAAAAGCTAAAAATACCAACAGCTCAGCTCGAGCTTGAAAAAGTACAAATGACATAGAAAAGTAAGGCAAAAGAGTTCAGAAAAATAAAGTTTCATTAAATTCAGAAGGTGATTACAAAGAGATCGCCGAGAAAGAAAAATAAAATATATAGCCTACGAAGTAGGAGTATCCTTGATCCCATAGTCTACCACAGTCAGTGGGTTTCTTCAATGATCTTTACCTGGGATCCCCACCAGAGAGACCAGCAACAGTAGCAACTCCCGAGCTGGGGGGTGTGGCAAGAATAGTTGGAGGATGAGCTGAAGAAGAAGCTCGGCTTACCTCCAGCTGGTCAAGAACATAATTTTAAGAAGTCAGGAGGAGAGCTCAGGTTTACTCGGTTAGCCTCTGTAGAAGGAGTGTAGCCTTTGGGATTAGTAGCTAGGACAAGAGCTGTTTCCCTATCAAATGCCTCGGTAAAACCTTTTTTTTTACCCTGAGCTTTGGCTTGGTCAAAAGCAAAGTGAAAGTACTGAAGGGCCCCATTGCAGAGTACTTCGAGAAATTTTTCAGCACTTAGAAAGCTATTTTTAGCAACTTCCCGAGCTTTTTAGACCAGAGCACAACACTCTGGAGATTGTAGAAAGTTTTGAAAGTCAATCATAGATCATTCTTCCCGAGTTTTGTCCAGTTGTTTTGCAGAGTCGAGATGGACTTTCGCGAGCTCGGCTTTGAGGGCCTTTATCTCCTTGTCATTCTGAGTAAGGGCTGCTTTCTGGAGCTCGAGTTCATTCTTGCTCTTCTCTATAATCTTGCACATCTGGAAATCCCTCTCCTTAAGCTTGGAGGTTTGAATTGGAAGGTCATTCGTTCGTTCACTAGCTCGGGATCCGCAAAACCTATGCAGCTTCGAGCCACTATCTCCGAGAGCCGGATTAAAGCCTAACAAAATAAAAGAATAGATCAACTATGGGCTGAAAGGAAATTTAAAAGAAGAATAGAGAAAGAAATAGTATTAACCTTGGAAATATCAAGGTTGAAGTTGTCCACAAGGTCGAAAGCGAGAGGCTGTTGAAGGGGACGATGTTCCCGAACTAAGGCGAGAGACCTGCAAGAACTTCGATGTAGTTGCTCGAGCATCCAAATTCTCAAGATTGGAGATTGAAGGAAAAAGTCCGGTTGGGAGTGGTGATATCTCCCGAACCTTAATTGCCCACGCGCTTGGACTTCTTCTCTCAGTAAGGTAGATCCGGAGAAGCGGGAGGAGGCGCTTCTTTGGAGTTGGTTGGGCTCTTGGGGTTGGCAAACTCCCTTATAACATCCCGAGTTGACTCGGGGTGAGTATTCTCGGGGGACTTGAGCTTGATGCTCGTTAGATGAAGCGAAAATGGCGAGAAGAAGGATGAGGTTAATGGGATGAGAAGTCGAGCTCCTCCTGAAGATGAGCTCGGCTCATCAAAATGTTCCTCTTACTGGCGGCCTCCTTGTCAGAAAATCTTTTCTGCATAGCGATGGCTAAAGAAAAGAATAACAAATATTAGTAAAGTTGTAAGTAAAAATGATGACAAGTATAAGGGTATATGAAAATAAAAACCGAGGTCCTCCTCGAGTTCGATGGGAGTATGACTAAGTTTGAAATGCCATAATTAAGCAGAGCAAGAGCAAAGGCGAGAAAGGTCGTACTCCTATTTGTTCAACCAATCTATGAGAGATTGGAGATTGGAGATCGGGATCGCGTTTTCTTATGTTAATTTTTCTTTGAGAATGTACTTCCCAGACCCATTCAATAGGAAAGGGCCAGGGCTCAGGGGAGGAAATAAAAAAATACCTATCCTTCTAGAATTTATTAGAGGTGAGATACTTACCAATAAATCTAGCATCACCTCGGAGGACAGATAGAAGAGGCCGCGGGTAGTAGATACTTTTATTTGAAAAAGAGAATAAAAGAGCTCGGTAGTGGTATCAATTTTGAAAAATTGAGTTACCATAACAAAATCGGCCATTAGCCGAAAAGAATTGGGAGACATTTGGTCCAAAGGAATTCGGTATAGGGTGGAGAGCTCGGTCATGAAATTATGAATACGAAACCGAAGCCCACCATCATTCTACCTTGAGAAAAAAGCCAGATAATCTGGTGGAGGTTAGTTCGGCCTATCATAATAGCTAGGAAGAGCTAACTTAAAGGTCGAAGGGATGTTTATATTTTAAAAGGTATTTAAGGTTCCTAACAAACATAGCCGAAGCGTTAAAGGCACTATCCTGGAAAGAGCTCGGGATAGCAGGTTGTATTTCTATATTAGAGTAATTATTATCAGAGCTAGAGCACGAGCTTCCTAAAAGGTTAGAAGAGGATGCTTCAGAGTTATGAAAATGATGCCAACAATGTTGCCAACATTCTTGGTATCACTGAGCTTCATTTTCTGGTATGAAAAGGTGAAAAGAAGAACTCTTAAATCTTCTAAAATCTGTGCCCGAATAGTGTTGGTTCCAGTGTTGATAGAGGCGCGCGAGGCGATGAAAAAAATTCCTCCAGAACTCTGAGGCGACGCATGTTCCAGAGGTGCGCGCGCCTTTGTGCGACTCTAGGCGCCTCTAGAGGTGCGGGGGGTGCGCGAGAGGCGAGCGCCTCTTGAACATGAGGCGCCATAAATTAAAAAAAATAAAAAAAATAATATAAGCTAGTACTTAGACAATTAAGAAGCAAAATAAGATCACATAAAAGCTAATCAAGCAAAAATAACCATAACAAGTCTTAAGTTTCAACATTCAAAGTAAAAAAAGTAAATATTAAAAACATAAGTTCATAAAATAGTAAAGATTAAAAACATAAGTTCATCAAAAGCAATAAAAATCAAAAATAGCAATCACAAATAAGTCAATTTAGTCACCGACGGAGGTAGAATGATCGGCGGTGGCGGTGGGTGAAGCGTGGTGGGGGGACGATGGTCAAAGGCTTTTGTTTTCTCAAAAGTGTAAAGAATAAAAGTATAAAACCCTAGTTTGAGATATTTTCAGCCTTTTGAAAAGTCAAAAAGTCAAAAAGTGTTAAATATAAAGTAAAAGTGTGTTTAAGTTGTTAGTAAAGTAACAACTTTAAGTCTTTAACCAAAAAATAGAAAAAAAAACACTGTATGCGGCAGAGGCGCGCCTCTCGCGCACCCCCGCCCAGAGGCGCACAAACGCGCGCGCCTCCGGAACATGCGTCGCCACAGAGTTCTGGAGGCATTTTTTTCATCGCCTCGCGCGCCTCTAACAACACTGGAACCAACACTATTCAGGCACAGATTTTAGAAGATTCAAGAGTTCTTCTTTTTAGCTTTTCATACCAGAAAATTCTGCAGAAGCTCAGTGATACCAAGAATGTTGGCAACATTGTTGGCATCATTTTCAGAAATCGAGTTTTGAGTATTTATGTGAGATAGATTCAGTGTATATTGAGTGTTTGGAGTGCATTAAGTTGTTGAAGCTTTGATATGTTGCAGGGACTGGTTGTTTGGAAAAAAATGTAAGTGTTTAGAGTTTTTGTTAACTTGTTTTTTAATGTAGAAATTGTCTTCCTCATTGAATTTATCTTATTTTCTTAATGCAGAAATATCTCAGTTTGAGTTACTTTTTGAAGAAGTGACTAAAGATGTCATGAGGTTGAATCTCAAAGATGAATGTGAACCATTGGTGGTTGAAGATGTCAATTCTAATTTGTTCTAGTTTGGTATATAATATGTATGAAATCAGTTTTTAATGTGTTCTTATAGTGGTGGTTCATTTTGGATTTTTAAGATGACAGCAATTGTTGAGAAATCTTCATCCCTAAGTTAATTTGTAGTAAAAATATATTTTACTACACAATTACATATAAAGGTATTTTTGGGTTTTTGATTTTTAGTGTCATAGTTCCTACCTTCAATCATTAATTCATGATCTTGTCACAATGGAATACACTTACACGACACACTTACAAAAAAAACATACAAATTGGTTAATGAATAAACAGGTCAGTCGGGTTGGGTTCAGGTTACCCGAAAATAAAAAGGGTGGGTTCAGGTCCTACTTCTCGACACAAATAATTAAATGGGTTGGGTCTGGATTGAGGTAGTGATCTGACCCACGAACCCGAACCCACGAACATGGACCCAACTCGAATTGACACCCCTAGCTAGTGAAAAGTCACGAATCAGTTTGGTTTTAACATAGGTAAGGTTTTTAATAAGTTCGGTCTTGAGAGACGCTGAGCACTATAGCCTAGCTTCCCAGGATAGCTCGGCTATAGTAGGGGGACTAGTTGATTCGGCATAAAGAGCTCGGTATAAGTCATACATGGGTTATTACTTTAGCGGGCCTAGAGGTAGTGATGAGTCCATATTTGAGGCTCAGCTTCTAGAAGCCGCTTAAGATAAGTTCAGGATCAGTAACCATATAGAAGGTCGGCATTGATTGTGATGTGGCTTGAGCTTGTTAATCAGATAATATTTAATAACTAATTCTGATAGATTCCTTGTAACCATCTCCAAAATTTCCAGAAACCCTAATTATTATCTCCTATAAATACTCATTACTCAGGTATGGTTGAGCCTTATGCACTTCTTAATATTTTACTTTATACTTATATTGTTTTTCTTCTTCCTTGAATACTATTTAACTTGTGCGTCGGAGTGGGTATGCCGGAGCAACCCATTGGCCCCCATTTGTAGGTGTTCGGCGAAGAAGGTGGTGTTCAATTAAAGTTCACGGTGAAGTTCATCAGTATTGTCATCGGAGGTTTTTGGGTAACACCAAGAAGTTAAAAAAATATCTTAAATGTTGCTCTAAAAGTTCATGCTCTTGCAAAACAAATCGAAAATCGAGCGGCAATGGTGGATGGACAATTGGAGATAAGTGAGTGGAAAAGGTGGAGAAGAATTACCTAAGAGCTCGAAGATGACAGCGGCGGTGGAAGCGGCAACGACGAGGATCGGGCAGAAGGAGTGAGAGAATAGAGAGAGAGATAAAGATTAGAGAGAGAATAGAAGAGGAATTTTGTTTTAATGAAAGTAAGGAGAAGAAAGTGGGGAATGGAGGAATTTTGGGACTACATTGCCGATGCTAAAAATCATACGTTAGGACAAAACTTTAGAGACGAAATATGTTGTCTCAAATACTGAAAATAATCGACAACTTTTTTTGGAAACTCGACACTTGGTACCCGAGTTTTTCGAAATTATTACTAAAGTTTTTAGTAACGACTTTATTGTTGCTAATAAGTCCTTTTAGTGATGACATTTGTTGTTGCTAATAATATCATAAACAAAAGCCATTTATTGTTGTATTGATATAGTCCACCTCATCTAATCCAGAACAATCGTAATATAATACGCCAAATGGATGTTCATCTTAATATCATCTTTTTCCTTTGATGATGAAAAATCTATATCTATCTCACCTACAGGTGTGACGTATACTAGTTTTGATATCACTTTCAGTTCATCATTAATATTGATATTTGACCCATTATGAGGCAAAATAATAATTTCTTCATGTTTTGGAGATGTTGGATGATATTTTCCTTGGATCGGATCCCAACACATCGTGCACTATCAGCCAATTGTAAGTAAATCTCCGACTAGAACCGTTTGAGACTTTCGACAGCTGTAAGTAAATATCCAATTGTCGCATAGCATGTTGATAACCTCGTATACATGCATACATGCATAGGCCTGGGGAATCAACTGATCAACACATGCTCCCACCGACCTAAGGATCGAAATAGGGAAAGTATCTAGAGGAATCACAAAACCGATAGAGAAGCTATAGAGGTACACCGTGATGAAGCCCTCCGGTGGATGAGTTAGCCTGTTGCCCAAAACTGGGGCCAACATCACAAACGTTGAAGGAAGCTCAAGTCTCTCTCGCAGCCTACGAAAACAAATGGAGGACACTCGACTTGCCAACTCTCCTGGGATAACTACTCAACTTTTGGAATGAGGCCTATGATGGTACTTGGTGGGGCAGATCTCTTTAGGACTATCTTATTCGGACTCTGCCTCAGAAGACTCATTACTTGAACTCAAATCCGGCTCAAGCTCTACTTATCCTTCACCATCAAAGCACACTTGGAGCAAGTGGAGGAATATCAAACTTTATGGAGAAATGTGGATATAGAATGACTGAACCAGAAATTGAACGCTCGGTAACACCTCGGCCTCCAGGAAGAATCAAAGAAATATGGGAATTCGGGATATGATTTGAAATATACGTAAACGCAGGGAAAGACGAAGATAAACGGGAAGTAAAATGGACCGGGCGTGCCCTTGTGGTCGCCCAAGGAGGGCGCCAAGAGGTGCCCTTGCCACTCCGCTCAGAGGCTCCCAACGTGCTCTCTACGGCTCAAGGTGCTCCCATCTCTCTCTCCGCTCAATGTACTACAACTTTCCATGGATTCTCACCTCTCACTTTCAAGAAATTTCCTAAGTCTTCTACAAAGCAACAAATTTCAAAGTTGAGACGTGGAGAGAGAAAATTTACCTTTGGAAGACATGGCCACAAGCTTTCCCTCCAAGTGTCCTTATGCAAAGTGGTCAAATATTCTCCAAACACAAGACAAGATATACAACAAAGACAAACAAAATATTTCTACATAGGATTAGCTCTCCGTACTGTTTCGTCCATCTGCAGTACCAGAGCTACGGAGCTTATGTTGGGGACCAAAATGGTATTAATAAATTAAATATATAATTCATGTTATATATGTTTATTTAATATTAGTTGCCCAATGGGTTGGTAATAAATCAACTGTCCCAAAGAAGTCCGGGTTTGGCCCATCGACCGATTTTTCCTACACATACTGGCTCATAGGCCAAATTCTCCTACACGTGGGCCCATCTCCCAGGTATAAAAAGGTCTCTCCTATTATATGTAAGTTAATTAATTCACTATTCTCCTACGCATTTGTTATACAGTATTCGTTTACTGTTTATTCTATCGTTCACCATGCTGACTTGAGCGTCAGAGAGGCCTCCCAGGGACAACCCCGGGGCCCTCTAACATTTGCCCGTGTGTGAAGGTAAGTTTCCAGTCAAAGAATTTTCTAGCTCAAGGATAAGAAGACGAAAAGACTTCCCCATCGGGAAAAAGAGTTACGTGAAGACTTCCCTCTCAAGAAAAGAATTTTGGTCAACTCTGTTGACTTGAATTGATCTACCCTAAACAGCAGCATCACCGACATTTGATTTTAGCTTACAAAGTTGCATCCTTCTCACGTGTCCAAATCCGAGTCCCAATATCCAAAACCAAACCCTTAAATTAAACAATATAAAACCTCGTAGGTCATATTAACAAACCTTCCACATCACGAATTAATAATACAAATTAACTGCCCTAGGGGCAGAGCTCAACTGGTAAATGACATGGGTGATGTGATGTCCGCTTCGCTGACAACCGCAGCATGGAGATACCAACCCCCCTGATAATAGTGTGGAGGGAGATTTCTTGTGTGGTGACTCTGTCTAAAACAACTCATGACCCTGACTCGTTGATGCATATCCATCGATTCACCTCCTCCAACTGAAACTAAAAAGGACAAAGAGTGAGGACCTTATGGATGGTATTCATCCTTTAATAATACAAATTAACTCTAACACCATTACTGCAATTATAAAATTAAAAGATAAAAAGGAAGTCCTTGTTACTTTTCAGCACTTATTCTCGTGAATCTTTTACATAGTTGGAATTGGAGTTTTGATCGAAATCCACTATCTTGCCGTCGACAGGCATAAGGTGAGGAATCCCATCCACAATTGGATTAGAAATGTCGATTGAGTCGTTGATTAGTAAATTGGTTCCTTGCACAGCCTTGATGGGCTGCTTGGAGATTGGGCAGACAAGAATCTTAGAGTGGTGATTATTCTAGCGCATGCTATTTCAACAGCGAACTGATTGAAACGTGGAGTATGGTGTAAGACAAAAAACCTAGTACTCAAGGAAACTAATTGGATTGTCAATGAGATGAAAAAATTTGGTCTTAGAGGACGTGGTGGCGACGATTTTCCATGTGGGCCTAAATGGTCCTTTATTTTTATTTTTTTTGAGTGGATAAAATGGCCCTTTATTGCAAGGACATCTGATGGCCTCTTGGCAGTGTATTCCATTCTGATTTTCTTACTCTCCAAAATCACAACAAATACACAAAATCAGAAATTAAATAAAATCCTTAAAAGTAGAACTACAATATTTTTCAGTTTAACATTTAATATTTTTCACTTAAAACGATAATATTTTTCACACCATCACTTATTACTCATTAGGAAAGATGGTACTTGGTCTCACCTATTATTAGAACTGTCAAACGAGTTGGGTCGGGTTAAATAATAATTGGACAGCTATTTCTGGAGCCCAACCCGATCCAGCCCCTGAAAGCATACATAAAATGCCATGTCGACCAGGATGGGTCGGTGTTTCGGGCCAAATAGGTTTGGCCGAATAAGTCCAATTCATTTCGGGCCTCCGATAAGTAAAGCTCGGACTGGCTTTTTTACTAGGCTAGTCGGGTTAGCCCATCAGGCCTAGCTCATTTTGATGTCTCTACTTATTAGAGGTGAGGTTAAGGGTTCAAACCTCACCATTCCCCTACAATCCCTTTGTACTTTTTAGTTTAATATGTAATACTTTCCAGTTCAACGTGTAATTTTTCACTTGAACAAGCAATATTTTCACTTAAAAATAGTAATACTTTTTTAGTTCAACATGTATTCTTTTCAATACAATATGTAATACTTTGCAATCCAATGTGTAATACTACATCAACGCAAAATATTACAAAATTATCACCGCCCCCAAAATATTACAAAAATGACACATGTTTGGGCATGGATCTGCCTCATGAATTTAGATTCGTGGGACGATCTTATAAATGTTTTTGCTTTAAATATATACAAACCTTAAAATGATAAGATAACTGGAGTTTTTTTGTAATTAGGCTAAACCCCAAATAGTTTTTGTAATCATCCTTAAGAATCATCATCAATAAAAATCAATAGAAATGATGAGTTTTACCATATAGTTCACAAATCACTTCTCCTTTTTTTTGAGTTTCCCCAAATTATGAGCCACCAATCATCAATAAATTACTTTCCCATAATTATAACAGAAAATAAATGTGTGTGATTAGAAGTATAAATGAGAAAAATGAGAAAAGAATTAATAAAGAAACGCGCAAAAAATATAAGATTAAGAAAACAAGGCATAGGTAGAAACGAGAGAACAATAGAAAAAATAGAGGAGAGAAAAACAAATAGGAAAAAGAATTAAGAAGAGAAAAAGGAAGGATAATAATAAATAGTGAAAAGAAGAAAATAAACAAGTTTGTAATAAGGGAGGCGTTATTAACACCCTCAAAATTTATCAATACACCTCTTCTCTTAATACACCCCTACCTTCATTTAAAAAATAACTTAATTACTTAATATACCCCAAAATACTCCCCAATTTATCATTCCATAAATAAATCTCAATTCTTTCGCCCAAACATAAACACACCCAAATATGATAATATAAACATATAAATAATAATTAAGCATTAACATGCTGCATTCTTGTTTTTAAAATAAGACTTCCAAATATGAGAAATCATTAGGAAGTTTTTCACAAATGAGATGATCTGATAACAAACATAGATTCGATTGGCAATTCTCTAATTATAATTAAGACGGTGACTGTTGATTTTGCTATATGTAGTTAAAATACGCACAATGATTGTTTTTATCAATGAGGTGTACGACAAGTACTTATGTCTTGAAATTTAGGATTTGTCTTGTAGACTTCTTGCCTACATATAACCATAGTATCGATAAGCTCTTGGAAATAAAGAAGGGAGAGAAGAAGAAGAACGTGTGAGGTGGGAGAAGAAGAACTAAAGGATTAAAAAGGACGAGTGTACTTGGAGATTTGGATTTGTGCTAAGGTCATTTTAGTTTTAGTTGATGATATTTTTATCATTAAATAGAAGGATTGTATTGATAGGTTTTGAAAGTATTAATAGTACTCTACTTGTTACGATCAAGGATTTTTGGACATAGTACAATAAAATGTTCTTATACTTTTTTCCCACAAAGTGCACGTATTAGTGGTGTTCATTTTTCGAATCAACTCGAAATTCAATTCGACTCGAATTTGAATCTTAATCTCGAATTAAGATTTTCGAATTTCAAATCAACTTGAAATTTCGAATAATTATTAGAATAGAGTAACAAATTGGGAGATTTTCTTCAAATTTGATTCTAGGTGAAATTCAAAATTCAAGGTGAAATTCAATTAAATTAGATTTAAATATCGGTTTGTATTCAATTTGAATTCATGTGTTGATCCGAACTGAGTTATAATTCAAATTATTAATATAATTTATACATTATATATTTTAAACATTATACAAATATAAATTTGATATACAAATAAAAATAATATAATTAATTGATGTATAATGAACATTTAGTTTATCATGGTTATTATAACATAAATGTTGAAATAGAATTATAACATCGGTCATAACTAGTTTCACAGTTTAATATCATTTCAAAGTTTGAAGATTTTTGTTTAGTTTTGTGATGTAGCATGATATATTTAAATTTAAAAGTACAATATGCTTTTGATTTTATGAGTTTTCAATCTGAGAAGTCTTTTGTTTTTAGTTTTGTAACATTTTTAAATGGTTTGCATACGCTTTTGTTTAACTATATGATTCTTTTATTAAATAAATAACTTTTTCTTGAAATTATGGGTTTTGGATCTGAAAATGGGAATATATGGGCCTGGATCCAATTCTTGTCCGATTTATCGATAAATATGGATTGACTCGAATTCGGTTCAAAAATCGATAAATTCTATTTGATTAATTCAAGTAAGTTGACGAATTTGGGATTCGATTCGACAAACACCCTAGCACATCTAACTTTCAATTGGTAATAAAATACCATCCTTATAATCAAATAAAGTACAAACAATATTTGTTGATTATATAATACTTATCCTTTAATTTTATCAACTTTTTTATCAACTATATTATATCCCAACTAACAAAGTATTTGATGATAATTGATTCGTTACTTTTAGTTCAATAAACGCGAACTTAATTTAATTAGTTAAACGTAACTAATAAAACATATTTATTTCAAAACAAAAACTAATAAAACATACGAAATTAAATTCGTATTTACTTTGATTAAAAATTATTTAAATTTAAAAATTTGATCTAAGTAACTATTACATTATTTAAAGGGATAATTACAAAAACACCTCTGGGGTTTGGGTTAATTACAAAAAAAACCCAGACATATATCAAAATTACAAAAAATCCATCAGGTTTCGTTTTGTCTCAAATTTAAAGGGAGTAACTGCAATATTTTTGCAAATGTCAGGGTTTTTTTTTGAAATGTTTTAGAAAATCACTGGGAAAAATGTAAGACGGAATCAAACATCAAGGGGCTTTTGTAATTTTCAAAGAACTCTGAGTTTTTTGTAATTAGCCCAAACCTTAGGGGTGTTTTTGTAATTATCCCTTATTTAAATTAATTGACAAATATAAAAATAATTTATATTTCAGTCATTAAAAATAAAAATATATAATGGGACTCATTACTAGACAAAATAAATGAGATCCATTTTATTTTAAAAAAATTAATAAATGAGATCCATAATTTATTACTTTTATATTAAAATATAATTCTCAAATGTGCTTAATCTTTTTTAGCGACACTATCCTTTATTTGTTATAAGTGATGATGTTAGAGAATGAACGTCAGGGGGTGGTGGCGCAGTTGGCTAGCGCGTAGGTCTCATAGCTAAAGAGTTATCCTGAGGTCGAGAGTTCGAGCCTCTCTCACCCCATTTTTCCATTTTAGTTTCGATCAGAGCAATTTATGTAGGTGTTTCCTTCACAATGAACTTGGTGAATTGCATCTCCAAAGTAAATGTATTCAAAATTATAAGGGGGAATTACAAAAGAACCCCTGATGTTGGGGGTTACTACGAAAAAATCCAAAAATATTTCAAAATTACAAAAAATCCCGTTAGGTTTGTTTTTGTCTTAAATTTAAGGGGTAATTGTAATTTTTTTCAGAAATATCAGGGCTTTTTTTTGAAATATTTTATGGCTACGAAGGAAAAAATGTAAAAAAAATCAAACTTCAGTGGTTTTTGTAATTTTAAAATATTTCTTGGTTATTATTTGTGATTAACTCAAACCTCAACGGGTTTTTTGTAATTGTCCAAAAGTATAACTGCGTTGAATGACAGAATGAGGACTACCGTCCTAGTTAGTTGTTAACTTAGAAATGTTTTTCATTTATATCAGTGCTGTTGTTGGGACACTTCACATATTTTTTTTGCTTGGAGGCGGTAAGGATCTCTTTTGCTTCAAAACCAATTTACATTAGAGCAATTTTTGTAGGTGAAAGCTTCACAATAAATTTGGTGCATGCATTACATCTTTAAACTTAACGTATTCAAAATTATGATTGCGGTGATAATGATTATCGTCTTAGTTAACTTATCGGGAGAATTCCATAATATGATCCACATTTAAGAAAATCTATCATTTCAAGACCCACAATTTTAACCTTCTCAAATTAAGACCAAATTTTTATTATTTTCTCAAATTGGGCTCTCCGTCAAATTTTGGGTTCTCATTTCAAGACCCAAATCAACCTTCTCAAATCAAGCCCTAATATTTATTTTTTTCTCAAATTAGGCTCTCCCGCAAATTTTGGACTCTCAATTCAGGTTTTAAAATTTAACAAAAAGAGAAATATTAATGTAATCTATCACACCGGCCACAAAAATTAATTTTCTTTCTCTTTTTATTTTTTTGCTCATTCTTTTTTTCTTAATCGGTACTTGTTTTAAACTGTAAAATTCAATCATAATTTGGAAATCTTATTTTTTTAGTAACTAAAATGTATTTTACTACTTTTTTTCATTCATAGTTTAGTATATCTTATTTTTTTAGTAACCAATAAATATTTTATGGCTTTTTCTCATCTTGTTAGCTACATTCATTTATATTTAATAAATCTTCATTTCTACACGTTAAATAAATTGATAATAAATATGAATTAGGTAAAAAATAATGAGCGAAAAAACAAAAAGAGGAAGAAAAATAATTTTTGTGGTTGACGTGATAGATTACACTAATATTTCTCTTTTTATTAATTTCTAAAACTTAAAGGAGAACCAAAATTTGGGGGAGGGCCGTAAAAAAAAATAAAAATTGGGTCTAGATTTGAGAATGTTAAAATTTTGGATCTTGAAGTGAGAACTCAAATCTTGAGAACCTAATTTGAGAAAAAAATAAAAATTGGATCTTGATTTGAGAAGGTTGAAATTTTGGATCTTAAAATGATAGATTTTCTTAAATTTGGACCCTATCATGAAATTCACCCTTAACTTATCAATGGTTTCATTTATATCAGGGACACTTTTCATTTTTTGTTAATTTGTTCAAATGTTCTATTTCATTCTCATTATAGGTTTTCAGAACTGGTAGTATGTTTCAGCATTATGGAACTGTATTTTCCCAGTGAATGTGGTGTTCATTGTAGAGCCTTTTTTAGTGTTGTTTTTAGATTCTTAAACATGAAAAGCGTTTGTAGAAATGGCAAGTTATTGGATTGCCGTGGGTCGTGATGCTTAAATCTGACGAAAATGATTCATCTGTTGCTCTTCATAATTGCAAGAGAATCGAAAAATTAGATGGTCAGTGTGGTAATCTTAAAAACGATAGATAATGTATGATGGAAATTAGAAAAATCTGTTGGGGATATATTTCGTGCAATATTATATTCGAAGATAAAAACAGAAAAAACTTGGATTCCAGAAAAAACGAAATATAGAAAATACAGAAATTTAGACCGCTGATAGAGTTCGACTATGTCTTTGAGACGAATTGCCCCACTACGGTGCCCACGAATGAATAGCAAACGTCTCCCAACACACAAGTTACAACAGTCTCCACTTGCTATAATAGCAATCCAAACAACAAGAGATAGCGAACTTCGAATGTTTTGTACTCTTTTTTTTTTTAACGAAAAATTTTGACAGAAAACTATGTTTGTGAATGTATGCAAACGTTAGTGAAAAAATCTGCAGATTCTTGTATTATTTATAAATTGCCAAATGTCTCAAGTGAAACAACACAACTCTTAGACATACATTTTCATCCCAAGAGTTTCTATTAAGAGTTGCACCCTTTGGTTTGCAACCTCTAAGAGTTTCTATGAATAGTTGCACCTTTTGGTTTGCAACTACATTTGTACTAATGACAAATAATAGTCTAGATGCATTTTGAATTTAGGGATAATTACAAAAGCACCCTTAAGGTTTGGGCTAATTACAAAAAAATTCAGAGTTCTTTGGAAATTACAAAAGAAACCTTGAGTTTTGATTTCGTCTTACATTTTTCCCGGTGATTTTCGAAAATATTTCCAAAAAAAACCCTGACATTTGCAAAAATATTACAGTTGCCCCCCTTAAATTTAAGACAAAACGAAACCTGAAGGGGTTTTTGTAATTTTGAAACATATCTGGGTTTTTTTGTAATTAACCCAAACCTCATGGGTATTTTTGTAATTATCCCAAAAATTTATCCACAAATTTCATCTAGATTCCATCATGGAATACTAAAGTTCCACTCGTGTACTCATGTATCTCAACTTGTCACTTTTAGGAAATAATTTTACATGCACCCGGAAATATTCTTTGAGCTCAAACATATTTCCAACAAGATCTGACAACTCATATTTCGTTGGAAGTAACTTTACTTTAATCCCTCTATACTTGCTGTCCCTGTTGGAGGATTAACTATTGTTAATAGAGAAGGCAACAATAAAGCTGAGATGACTAATAATCAGTCATCATTTGGAGGGTCTTCATTGGTAGGTTTCGATTCGAAAGATGAGTCGACGGAGATCACAGAATCAGCAGCAGAGGATGCGTTTACAGCAACACCATTAACTGCCGGTATCTTCTCAACTGCAGTAGACTTGGAAATTAGTCCCTTTGCTTCCATAGCTTCCCTTGCGGCTTGCTCCTTGGCCCGTCTAGCTTTTTCCAACACCTCCTCCTGCAGATGCATCATTTATTCGGAGATGTATAAGTTTTGCCTCAAGAGACTAGGCGGAGCAGAATTTCAGTAGAAGAATTGTTACCATCTGACCACTTGTGCAAAAACGAATGAAAATGATAATGCCATTTAAAACCTTCCGATAAAAAGGGCAGAAATCCAATATTAAATATAGTCGTATACACAATACAGTTCTGTTCCTAGATAAATGTTAAGTGTAAGGGTTAACGTCCACAAACTGTTCATTGATGTTCAGTGGAGATAGAGACGAAGTACTACAGCATGTTATGGATCACTCCAAGATCTTCAAATTCCTAGTAGCATACATCAATTGATTGTTTTTGATGGGCGAACAATACTTTCACAAGGGCAGTCATTGATTAGCCACACACTTACAGATATTCCTAGATACCGAAATAAGGTATAACTTAAGGCTGCCAAATTTATGATCACACAAAAGACAACATGGAACTCGGTAGATCAATTAATCAATGGCTTAATTCGATTGGAGTTGACCATAATATCTCAGGGAGCATTAATCTCTTTTCACCACGTGGGTAAAGAAAATTGTTATTTTCTCTGGTTAGAAAAAATTTGCATGTCCTCTAAGCTACTCAACATGGAGAGGACAGTAACAAGGGCAGATCCATCAATTGTAGTATTGTCTGACGAAGCCCTCAACCACTCAAGTTTAGGGCGGAAAGGGGGAAGAAAAGAAAAAAGACAGTCAGAAAGTTTAGTTTTGTAGTGTGATAAATGATGCACAACATTCACTTGACCAACTTATTTTTGAGTGTAAAACGACATTCATCTCATAATTAATATTGTGCTTTTCTTCATGTGCACTCCAAGCTTTCTCTCATCTAGTTGATATATGGAGATTGTGTTTTTTAATGTAGCAATTATACCTGATATATCTAACAAAAGCTAACACTCCTTTCATTCTGGAGTCATATTGTTAATTTCTTTGTTTTTGCAAGCATATTTTATCTAAAGTTGACAGGATTTAATTGTTGAATTATTCTCCCACAAGAGGATTTGATAATTTCATCCCATAGAGGATTTTCTAGCGTCTACATCATTAACATTATACTCCAACTTTGAACTCTAGGGGATACTTGTATCTCTTTGCCGCTTTGATAGAACATGAGGGACGTCCACACAGAATGATTGGTGGGTAGTCATAGCAATGGTAGAGTAACACATGCAGTATAGTCATTGTTAAGTTGGTTTAACGTATTGAGTATTCTAGACTAGGATTTTGCGTTGTTTTTGGGTATTTTAGTGTCGTTTGAGTCAATTTCATGTCATTAGTTGTCGTTAGAGAGTCGGTACAGGTTTTGGTAGCCGAAATTGGTCAAAAACGATGAAAAACGTGTTTGGAAGGTGAAAATCGCAATTTAGAAATGGAAAAGCGGAAAAATATGGCTCATCAGACGAGCGCCGCAGGCGCGGGGGTCCAAAACAGTACAGTGGCGAGCAAGAAGGGGCTGCAGCGGGCGCCGCAGCGCACGATGGGCCGATGTGCAGGATCTTCAGGGCGCGCTGCAGCGCATGTCTGGAGCGCCGCAACGCGCGTCCGGGCGAGAAATTGATATAATTTATTTCCTTAGGCTTTTGATGGATTTTTGGGGCTATAAATACAACGAATGACGCATGGAAGAAGGGTTGGACATTTTCGAGAGCACACGGGACGACTTTGAGCAAGGAGAAAGAGTTTGGGACGAGATTTAAAGGCATCTATCTTCTGGAACAGAGAGGATTCTTCTTTTGATCATTCTGAATTATTTTTCTAGTATCTTTGTTGAACCCTATCGATGTATAATTACTTTTGCATGAGTTTTTGTACATCTAACATGAGCTAAACCTATCTTTCTAGGGGATTGATGTAACTTACGTACCTATGTTTTGATTTCCAGTTATGAGATTCGCATGTTAGTTAATCTATTTGTGCTATTTGAATTGATTGCATCTGAATTATCTGATCAATAATTTAGATTGTTTGGTGGGTTTGATTTGACACTCGCGAGAGGTAGTTGAACGTCTGGCCATAGAATAGCACAACTTAGGGTTTCATAGAACCAAGAGGTTTATGAATCTTTTGAAGCATGTGATAGAATATTCATCGAACATATTAAGGTTTAATTTATGATTTTTATAAAGATATCGAAATTAGAATTGGAACCTAGAATCACTTGGCACTCGAGAGAGGAAGTGATAAATGATAAGAATATTGGCTTATAGATTAACAATATGTGATTAATTAACTGGATTAAGAACATAGGGGATAACTAGGTAAATCATCCCTCTAGAATTCATCTCTTAAGTGTTTGATAATTTGTCTTAACCAATTGTTAGTTTAATTTTAGTTTTCTTTTTAGTTTAATAAAAATCTCTCTTTTCAATTTCTAGATAGAATTAAGTTATTTTAATTACAGTACTTAGTATAAAATTCGATACTAATCCCTGTGGAGACGATAACCCAACTTTCAAAACTATACTAAAACTTGACATCGTACGCTTGCGGTAAGAATTTCTCGATCAAGTTTTCGAAACACCCCGGATCTTTCGACACAAGACTCGACTCAATGAACAAAAACAGACTACTACACCCCCCAAACTTAAAACGACATTGTCCCCAATGGAGAGTTGAGAAAAGTGCTTTCCTAGTAGCCGGGAGCTAAGACTCCTCATCCGAATCATGTGGTGGAAGGTAGGTGACGGGTCCCGGAGGCGGTGGTGTAGGGAAGGGAAACTGCGGATATAACTGACCAGCAATCTGAGCAACGACCCTGTCGCGCGCATTCTCATATTCCTGTCGTTGGGATTGCTGGCGCTGCTCTTCCTGAAAAGCCACGGCTAAACGACGATGCGCTCGTCGCATCTCCCGCAGCTTAGATAGTACTCATGCATCGGGTCAGCCTAGAGTGCGGAAGGGTGAGACTGCTCGACAGTCGAAGAGGAAGTACCCTTAGCATGATGGGAATGGGCCTGTGCGTTTGCTGCTGCAGCAACGGGCGAGGCGCGAACAGGGTCTATAATAATGTATCCCTTGCCCCGAGGCTTAGGTATACCATAAGTGGTGTCCTCATAGCCGCAATGGTGGCGAGTCGATTCAATCGCGCCTTAGGGCGCTCTAAAGCTCATTCGCCCAAAATAATACCTCGGCCGGCGGACTCGAGCCGCAAATAAGTCCTGGCATGCACATGCCCCCATCTTGCGTTGGCGAATGGCTGATGAATGGAGGCAGTGATAATCACGGCGGCGTCTAACTGGATGTCGTATATGATAGCATAGAGCAACCAGGCGTGAGGAGGCATGACGTTACTGAGATGACAGGTCAGCATCAAGTTATGGCAGATAAAGTGGTACCATGCACGACCATGGCGACTCAGTGTCGTGTGGGAAAAAACCCCGCACCCGCTCAGGCGGTGCCATTCGATCTGGGCGACGAGGGCCTGGACAATCATATCGAGATCCGGCTCCCGAAAGAAAAATGTATCTTGTCGATGGTCAACCTCGGAAAATAATAAGATCTTTGTCGAATCACCTCAGGGGTGTAAGGGATTCGTGTTCCACGTAGGAATACATTTGTCGGGTCCTCATTGGGATCATTAGCATTGGCATAAAATTCCTTGACGATTACTAGTGTGAATGGTGGTGGTGGTGCACACAACCTTTGCCAATGGCGCTCCCGGATCATGCCCTGGAGATGGCCGTCTTGCGGCCCAGGTTGGAACCCCCGCTCGGCATTTATCCGTCGAGTCATTAATTTGAATAAAAAAAATTTATGTGCCGCCTCGCTAACGAATCTCTCGGTGTCGAAATCCTCCGAGGTGGATGCCTTTTGCTTGCCCTTACCTTTGCTCCTAGTTCTTCCCATGATGATCGTCTAGCAAAATAAACACCAAAACAAAACCTGTGGAAACATGAAACTCGGTGAGGGTGAAAAATCAACAAGCAAGGTAGTTAGAAAAATGCACCCATGCGTATAAAGTGTAAGTCAAGCGCTCACGATAATGTCAGAGGGGGTGAATAGATTATCTCCATCTTTTCTATTTCGCCCTCTTTTAACAATCGAAAGCTCAAACACAATAATAAGGTGCGGAATGTAAACAACACACGCCGATTTAAAGAGGTTCAACCCACTCTGGGCCTAATCCTCTACCACCCCATATATCCGGATGGATTTCGAAAAGAAAAAGAATTTTATTAATTACCAAAATTAATACAAATTCAACTTACAACACCTTGAAGAGCACCACACTCTTCTTCAACACCACCTTTGGAGATTACCACAATCTCCCTTTGAAGATCACCACAATCTTCCGACTTGAAGAGCACCGAACTCTCCAACACCACCTTTGGAGATTACCACAATCTCCCTTTGAAGATTACCACATCTTCCGACTTGAAGAGCACCGAACTCTCCAACACCACCTTTGGAGATTACCACAATCTCCTTTGAAGATTACCACAATCTTCCGACTTGAAGAGCACCGAACTCTCCAACACCACCTTTGGAGATTACCACAATCTCCCTTTGAAGATTACCACAATCTTCCTTCAACCACCTTTGAAGATCACCACAATCTTCAATCTTGAAGAATACCAAATTCTTCAACACCTCAAGAGCACCACACTCTTGAAACACCTATCACCTAGATCACCCAAGTGTATTCTTACCACAAGAATACTCACAAGGATATCTTGTGTTTGGTTGATGAATTACAATCAAGATTACACTTTGAAAAATATTACAACTCAAAAGTGCAAGTGTAATCAAGAATGAAAGCCTTAGACCTCAAGATGTGAAAGTGATAGTACTTGTGCTATTACAACAAGAATGTTGAAATGAATAACAAAGATTATGTGCTTGTGATATCTCTTGTTGTTTGTATCAAGTCTTGTATTTGATCCCTCAAGCTTTCATCTATTTATAGGAGAGCCTTCAAATTTGAATTCCAACATAGGCTCCTCCAAAGGCTCCTCCAAAGGCTCCTCCAACATAGGCTCCTTCATGGGCTCCTCCATGTTTTCTTTTGTCTACAAATAAGACAAAGAGATTAAAATAAATATGGTTGTCTCATAAGGATACAAAAATCGATTATAGAACAATCCCACATTTTAAGGAAGAAGAATGGTCTGCACGCACAATTTATATTTTAGTCATCAAACTAAAGGAGCGTGCACCGGTCGCGCACAAAAGGACGTTTGAAATAATCGAAAATTACACGGGCGGCACGGCCGAGGGGTGCTCGGCCGGTCGACATCACCCTAGCCTCCGACCTCTCCAAAAATAGAACAGGAGATTTTGCACACTTTGCAGCAGTGCCTGGCGACCCACGACGGGCCGACCGACCGGACGGCCGACGCCTTGAGCGGCCGGCCGACCGCTTGAAATTTCTTCCGTCTCATTTTCTTTCCAAAAACATCTTGGTGCACGGGTTGCCCTATGGATGACCGGCCGTCGACCACGAGATGAAATGTTGTCCAATTTTAGTGAAAATAAAACTTAAGAAATACTCCGAAATTTAGTAAAAACATTTTAAACCGATCGAGAGTATTTAGACAACATTAGAAATATAGTTTCAATGTGAAAACCCGTTGACATAAAATCTTTGAAAGTGTTGTCCAATATTAATCGAAAAAGACTTGAGCAAATACTCCTAAAATATTAAAACTATTTTAAATCATTTAGGAGTATTTGGACAACCTTTAAAACCATTGTTTTGGTATAAAACAAAATCATCAAAATCATGATAAAACCATTTATCAAACAATCTCCCCCTTTTGATGATTACAAACCAAAACAATTTTAATGAGGTCGATTTTGAAAACAAAACAATTTTACTGGTTAAAAGAGAACTATCCGTTGTGAGCGACAACATTCCATGCAATAAAAACACATGGATGGGAGTAGAGATATTCAAACACATATAGCAAATGCTCCCCTATCAACATGCACAACAAGAGTTATATAGAAGCAACTTAAACATAAGCTAAAATATTAGCTTTTCGATATTGAGCTTAAGTATCAATAACTTAAAAGCTCCCCTGTCAAAGATACATCATTAGAACCGTATATAAGTCCATACTACAACCAATGGACCATGATTCATACATAACCATAATACACCAAGTGGACTAAATATGATCCACAACTTACGGCTTTATGAAGCCATAGCTTAGCTTTCTTTTCGTTAAACTTATGAGCTAAGATAAGCTTATAACCCGTTTCTCCCCTTTGGAATCATCAAAAGAATGTTAGCACGATAAATACATCATATATTCTTATCAAAGTGCGCAAGTAAACCGATGTATCGAGCCATTTGAACATTGAAGCTTTTAAACCAAATAGAAGAGTCGAATCATACGACTTGTAGAAGCTTATGAAAAATCATTTGATTTGCGTAAAACATGATCTCTATAAATATATGAGACTTTTGAAATCGAGAGAGTCGTGTAGGTGATGAATTTTTCATTGAAACGTTTTATCGAACACTCTTGGCGGGCGTAAAAATTGAAAGAGATATATATAGCCCTTGTAAATGAAATCAAGCCAAGTTTTCATCACCAAATGCAATATAACATATCAACAATCAATAAGCTCATCACAAATATATATGAATTGCATCAAGAAAATACATATAAGCCACAAACTCGAGGTTCAACCCAATGAGCTAACGATAGTGAAATTCTTACCATTCAATTGGTAAAGTCGAGCAATGATGATGATAACCGAGCTAGATAATCCCCAAAATATAAAATGTATGCAATAAAACAAATTTTGAGTGAAATTTGTGTGCAATTCGCGAAGGGGCGAAAAATGGACAAAATAAGCCAAAATGGCGAAGTCCTGAAATGAACTATTTTTAGCCAAAAATCATCCAGGCGGCGGTCCCAGCATGGCGGCGACCGGTCGACGGCCATGGCGGCCGTGGCGCTTGCCCGATCGGCCAGTGGTTCTTTTTTTGTTTTGAAAATCCGAAATTTGATCCAAAAATCCGATTTTTCGCCCCTAAGTTTTAAAACGTGCAAAATGCAAACGTAGACCTCATTCAATATACATTATGTCATAATCAAGCTCGAAATGAGGTAAAATACTCGGCGTTAACGATCAAAAAGTCCGCGAGTTATCCTTGAGACTAATTAAACACATCTCAAGTTTTTGTTAAAAATCACAATCCCTTAAAAATATATCGAATCTCAATATGTTTAGTTCGATTATGACGAACCAAATTTTGAATACGAATAACCGTATAATAGATACCAAACTTGTTATCCCGAAAAAAATAAGAACATTTTAAAGCTTTGGATACAACAAGTCATAAGAAGAAGTGCCTTTCAAATATTTGAAAATTTCTTTTAACGGCACTTTATTGAGATTCGTTGGGATAGTTTTTGAAATCGAGCATATAGACATAATGCATATGGAATTTCGAGTCTATAGAAATAATACAAGAAAACATACCTCGAATTTGTTTGTCGACCGACATGCCTTTCTCAACCTTTGTCAATCTTTAGTCATAGTGGTTGAGATATTTCTTCTTTCTTCAATGCCTAACTCCTTCAAGAGTTCAATATAACCATCTTCTTGGCATTGAATAATTTGAAGTCCAAGCAAGAAATTGAGCTCCCCCATCATGCTCATTTCAAGTACACATTGCATCAACTTGGAAAAAATATCTTGCACAAATATTCATTAGTAGTACCAAAAATATTCTCATAAATATGCACAAGTAAACAATCTTGCCCTTTTTCAAAAACAAAGAGAGTAGTATCAACTTTACCTCTTGTAGAATCATTTAGCAAAAATAGCTAAGTCTATCAACCGTCAAAGCCTTTTTTAAAAAAAAAATGGCCTAGAATTTTAAACTCCGATAGACTTCCATATGAATAAAACCATTTAGAAAATTAGCATCCATTTAGTAAAGC
Organism: Rehmannia glutinosa; assembly: GCA_016081115.2. Taxonomy (NCBI): domain Eukaryota; kingdom Viridiplantae; phylum Streptophyta; class Magnoliopsida; order Lamiales; family Orobanchaceae; genus Rehmannia; species Rehmannia glutinosa. The sequence continues at coordinate 44,541 of JABTTQ020000101.1, read as the reverse complement.
TTGAAATTTTCTTAAAACAAGAATGGGCAAGTAAAAAGCAAATAACTTCTAAAAGAGCTATGAGTGCAAATATTACATCAAAATCATTACCTTCTTCTTGAAGATACCTTCGAGCTACTAACCTTGCCTTAGTTCGACCAATGTTGCCTTGGTCATCGAGTTTGTTTTGAGTGCCCATTTTGCATTTATAATCGTTTGTGATGAAAGACATGGCATCAACTTCCAAGTATCATTTCCTTTTTAGCTCCTCTTGCGATTAAAAAAACCAATCTTCATCTTGAAGCATCAATTTAGAATTTGTCTTCTTCATCACTATTGGGCATCCAAATGATCTAAGGTGTTCATAATAGAACATTTACATCCAAATATTTGGAGTATTTTCTTTTCTACACAACTCAACAAACTCATTAAAGGCATTTCTTATATAAGCAAGAAAAATAGCCCAGTGAAATAACATGCCTCAATTGTCAACCACAAAATATCTTGCAAAAGAGCATAGTAGTAAGAGACACATATATATATATATATAGATCATGAAAGCAAGAAACACATACTATGCATTTAGAATATCATCAAGAGACTAATAAATCATGCAAGTTCAAATAAGCTTAAGAAAGCTACAAAAGGTCTCTTTTGAAATTGAGAATCCGATAAAGCATATAATTGAGACCTTATTTAAAAGAAGTATTTGAACAAAAGTTGACAAAGCAAATATGTGCAATCAAATATCGAATAGTGCTTTTCAAAAAATCTAAAAATCCTCTTAATGGCATTTGTATGAAATACTTATGAAAAACAAGCACATAGGCATATGATAATACATATATCGAGTCTATAAGAGTAAGAATAACACAAGTAAACGTACCTCGATAATTTATGCCTTTTCTTGATAAAAATGACGAAAATGGCCATTTGTGAAAATATGTAAATCCTACACAATTCTTAAAACAAATCTAAAGACAAATCATAATGATAAAAGTGTAAAGCAAGAGATATCACAAGTAAGCTCATGCCAAAAAAAAAAAAAACCATAAGAGATGATAACATACTATAGTTTTCAAAAATGCACAAGAGTTTTAAAAACATCATATAAGGTCTTTTTTTTTTAAAAAAATTTAAAAGCACAAATATATATTGAAGACCTTAATTAAAAAAATTTGAAAACTCATTTTGCAATAAAGACACAAATAAAAGCATGCATAATAACAAAATAAAATGCATATTTAAATAGGGAGATACGGGTTACCAATTACGCCATTTCCATGGGTTGTGTCGTTCCCATTGTTGATGATATCTTCCTTCGAGAAGTCACTTTGTTGATGATTACTTCTTTGATTGCTCCATTTCCAGGTTTGTTGCTTTCCCATTGTTGAAAGTCTCTTCTTCTTTGAAAATCATCTTGTTGATGATGTCTTTGCCATTTCCAAGGATTGTGTTCTTCCCATTTTGATTGTACCCTCTTCTTGAAATCGGCTTTGTTGAGAATAGTTTCTCCTTCTTTGATCAAATGAAACGGTCATTTGATGCCTTCTTAGCGGTATGAATTTTCTTCGATCATTATTTCGCCGTGTACCTAATATGACATTGTTTTGTGGTACCTCATATGTTTGGGTCCTTTGGGATTAGTCTTGAGACTTTTAGGTCTCCAACAATAATTAGAGCTATTTCTAAATGGCCCGACAAGTATTTACCGTATGACCCTTTTTATCACAATAAAAACAAGTAATAATTCTAGGAGCATAATGACCAATATGCATATTGACTTGATCCTTTTTCATATGATTAACAACATTAGGCTTATGATCAAGTCCTTTATCACAATTATGAATATCAACAATATTGGACATTTTATTGGTACTCAAGTTGGATTTTAATAAATCCTTTTTCATGCAATCAATATTCTCAACAAGAGTACTATTTTCTTTTTCAAGGTTTCTAACCTTGTCAAGTGTGGTGGTGTGAGCACATGATAGTGATTCATAAGAAGTAAATAAACTATCCTTATCATTTTTCAAAATATTGAATTCCTTTTTCAAATTTTTGTATTTAACAAGAGTTTTTGGAATTCATTTTGAAGTTCATCATAATCATTTTGCAAATCACTATATTCATTTTGCAATTCATTGTCATAAGAAGTAGAAGGTTTAGAACTTACCTCGTTCTCTTCTTCGATGCCCATAAGACATTTTTCGACTTCATCATCGGAATTTGTAAGAGGCTCATCCCATATTGTTGGATTTGATGTTGTATCCATTTGAGAAGTAGATGCTTTTGAGTTGCTCCTTTTATTTGCATATACTTCATAGATGGCTTCTAGTTTTTGCCATACTTCATGTGCCTTGATCGAATACCTTGAACATAATCAAATTCCAAAGTGGTAAGTGAACAATGTAAAATATTAAGAGCTTTACCATTTAAGGAGATGATTCTCTTCTCTTCATCATTGAGCTCTTTGAAGCACTTTTGAGGTGTGTGGTGTATCTTTCATCTAATGGATTCTCCATTAATGACGGTGTTCCAAATGTCGAACCCGCAACCTTGTAAGTAGCATTCCATTCTTTCTTTCCAAAATATAAAATTTTTGGAATCAAACCGAGGTGGCTTGGTGGTGGAGGTGCCGGAAATTTGAGCTTCGTTTGTAGCCGTCGATCGTTTCTCTTCACTCGCGATGTGAAACGAGCTTGCCAAAGAGTTTGGCTTTGATACCACTTGTAAGTCCAAGCGGCTACGATAATCTGTAGAGGGGGTGAATAGATTATCTCCATCTTTTCTATTTCGCCCTTTTTAACAATCGAAAGCTCAAACACAATAATAAGGTGCGGAATGTAAACAACACACGTCGATTTAAAGAGGTTCAACCCACCTGTGGCCTAATCCTCTACCACCCCAAAGATATCCGGGATGGATTTCGAAAGAAAAAGAATTTTATTAATTACCAAAATTAATACAAATTCAACTTACAACACCTCAAGAGCACCACACTCTTCTTCAACACCACCTTTGGAGATTACCACAATCTCCCTTTGAAGATCACCACAATCTTCCGACTTGAAGAGCACCGAACTCTCCAACACCACCTTTGAGATTACCACAATCTCCCTTGAAGATTACCACAATCTTCCGACTTGAAGAGCACCGAACTCTCCAACACCACCTTTGGAGATTACCACAATCTCCCTTTGAAGATTACCACAATCTTCCGACTTGAAGAGCACCGAACTCTCCAACACCACCTTTGGAGATTACCACAATCTCCCTTTGAAGATTACCACAATCTTCCTTCAACGGCACCTTTGAAGATCACCACAATCTTCAATCTTGAAGAATACCAAATTCTTCAACACCTCAAGAGCACCACACTCTTGAAACACCTATCACCTAGATCACCCAAGTGTATTCTTACCACAAGAATACTCACAAGGATATCTTGTGTTTGGTTGATGAATTACAATCAAGATTACACTTTGAAAAATATTACAACTCAAAAGTGCAAGTGTAATCAAGAATGAAAGCCTAGACCTCAAGATGTGAAAGTGATAAGATTTAAAGCTATTACAACAAGAATGTTGAAATGAATAACAAAGATTATGTGCTTGTGATATCTCTTGTTGTTTGTATCAAGTCTTGTATTTGATCCCTCAAGCTTTCATCTATTTATAGGAGAGCCTTCAAATTTGAATTCCAACATAGGCTCCTCCAAAGTGCTCCTCCAAAGGCTCCTCCAACATGGCTCCTTCACGGGCTCCTCCATGTTTTCTTTTGTCTACAAATAAGACAAAGAGATTAAAATAAATATGGTTGTCTCATAAGGATACAAAAATCGATTATAGAACAATCCCACATTTTAAGGAAGAATGGTCTCACGCACAACGGTTATATTTTAGTTTGTCAAACTAAAGAGCGGCACGGTCGCGCAAAAAGGGCGTTTGAAATAGTATCGAAAAATTACACGGGCGGCCGGTCGGGTGCTCGGCCGGTCGACATCACCCCTAGCCGTCGACCTCTCCAAAAATAGAACAGGAGATTTTGCACACTTTGCACTTAGTGCACCTGGTCGACCCGGCCGACCGACTCGGCCGACGCGGCTGAAGCGGCCGGTCGACCCGCTGAAATTTCTTCCGTCTCATTTTCTGTTTCAAAAAACATCTTCAGTGTACGGGTTGCTCTATGGGCACTTTGGCCGACACGAGACGCAAATGTTGTCCATTTTAGTAAAATAAAACTTAAGAAATACTCCGAAAATTTAGTAAAAACATTTTAAACCGATCGAGAGTATTTAGACAACATTAGAAATATAGTTTCAATGTGAAAACCCGTTGACATAAAATCTTTGAAAGTGTTGTCCAATATTAATCGAAAAGACTTGAGCAAATACTCCTAAAAATATTAAAACTATTTTAAATCATTTAGGAGTATTTGGACAACCTTTAAAACCATTGTTTTGGTATAAAACAAAATCATCAAAATCATGATAAAACCATTTATCAAACATAAAGTAGCGACGTGTCGAGACTACAAGCATAATCATGCAAGATGGCACTCAACAATGTGAAAATCTCAAAGGGACATTTTATCAAACACCTTGTATACGTGAAATTGGGAAATTGGGAGAAGATGATAAATGCAATTATAATACAAATCAATCCCAAAAATTCAACACTCAAACCTAGTTCTAACATGCTTAATCACACCACAATCCACATTTTAACATCAAGGAGCTCAACACCACCACAATGCATTAACACAAAATAGAGAATTGGGGAAAACCATGGGGTAGGGTTTTGAAAGTATAAACTTACCAAGTGAAGAGTGGTGAAGATGAGGGTGATGTGAGGGATGCTAGAATGCTTCCTTGTGGAGAGGGGAGGGGATATGAGAGTTTGGGTGAAAAACTTGCTATGCTCATCGAGTTCTAAGAGAAAATGAGGGTGGATGTTGTGTTTTAAAAGTAAGGGGCAGTCATTTTTAAAAAGGCCTCCCGGGGGGGTTTGGGGCGTGTTGCGCCTGGCATCCTGAAGAGATTTTTCACCTGTTGCACGTTGCAGCAGGTTTTTAGGGCCCGGGTCGCCCGGGTTTTTCCGTCATAGCGCGTCTCGCACGTGTAAAAATAAAGGGTCGGGATGTGATGCAACTTGCTACTCCGAAAAATGCAAAAATCAACTATGATTGCAATCAAAAGGAAAAAAAAAACAACTAATCAACTATTACACTACTAAAGCAATAAAAGGGACTTGGGTTGCCTCCCAAGAAGCGCTAAGTTTATGGTCTTTTAGCCAGACTTTGTCAGATCATCACGAATCCGCATCTCCTAGCGGGAGATTTAGGATTTTCCGGGCTTCATCACCAAAATAGTGTTTTAACCTCTGCCCATTAACCTGAAACGTGTTATCTTTATACCGCAACTCAATAGCACCAAACGGCGAAACACGCTCGATGACAAAAGATCCAGACCATCTCAATTTCAGTTTTCCCGGGAATAATTTCAACCGAGAACTAAATAATAATATCTACTGGCCCGGGAGAAATTTGCGCCTCAAAATCATTTTATCATGCCATTTTTTGTCTTTCTTTGTATATTTTGGCATTCTCATAGGCCTCATTCCGGAATTCCTCCATCTCATCAAGTTGCAATAGCCTATTCTCACCCTCCGCTGCCTTCAAGTCAAAATTCAGTTTCTTCACGGCCCAATATGTACGATGCTCTAGCTCGACCGGCAAGTGACATGCTTTTCCAAACACCAAGCGATATGGGGGCATACCAACAGGTGTTTTAAAGGCCGTTCGATATGCCAAAGCGCACCATCCAACTTCTGAGCCCAGTCCTTGCGATCTTCTCAAGGATCTGCTTCACCTCGCGATTTGAAATTTCTTCTATTGCGGGTGGTAACCCAAAGCAACCTTATGCCTTACACCATACTTAGAGAGAAGGTTATTAAACAGTTTATTGCAAAAATGAGTACCTTCATCACTAACAATATCCCTATGAGTGCCAAAACAAGTGAATATATGCTTGTATAAAAATTTCAACACTACCTTGGCATCATTGGTAGGTGTAGCAATTGCCTCCATGTTGAGATTTGGTCCAGCATCCTGCCTGCAATGGGCTTTAAAAGAGGCGCGGCCCGCGATTCGAACTCGTGAGCGCTGGATTGCATAGTTAAAGGAGAGCTTAAAGGATTTGATTTGGACTACCTATACCAACAGATGCATCTTCTTTTCTGGTGCCCATTACATAGAAACTCTGAGGTTAAGCGTGCTTGGCCCGGAGTAGACATGGGATGGGTGACCCCCTTTAAGTTTTCAGGTGCGCGTGAGTGAGGACAAAGCGCGCTAGAAAAGACTCGTGTTGGTTTGTGGGGACAGTCGTCAATCCGAGTAGCGCTAGAGGTCCAACACTCCACCCATTTAGAAACATAATCCACCGCAAGAAGGATATAGGCATGTCCAAATGAAGGGGGAAATGGACCCATGAAGTCAATCCCCCAAACATCAAACAATTCTACTTCCATCATGTTGGTGAGAGGCAACTCATGGCGTCGAGAGATGTTGCCAACTCGCTGGCATCTATCACAGCCTTCAAAAGATTCATAAACCTCTCGGTTCAATGAAACCCTAGGTTGTGCTGTCTAGGTGTTCAATTACCTCTCGCGAGTGTCAAATCAAACACACCAAACAATCTAAATTATTGATCAGATAATCCAGATACAATCAATTCAAATAGCACAACTAGATTAACTAACATGCAAATCTCATAAACTGGAAATCAAAACATAGGTTCAAACGTAAGTTACATCAATCCCCTAGAAAGATGGGTTTCGCTCATGTTGTTATGCACAACAAAGTCAAACCAATCTCTAATTCAACTTGAACCATGGACACAACCTATATGTCTCTCAACAATATGCGGAATCGAAATTATATCAATCTTCTCAGTGAAACAAGGAAATTGGTGTCATGAATTTAATGAAATCAAAACTACCAACGATGAGGATAATGTGAAAATTAAAATCAGGAAAGTAGCAACCCAGAATAAAACTCATTATCCTTGAATGAGGTCATTCAAAGGTACTGGTTAGACGGGATACATTTGGCTTTTTAACAAGAATTTTTAGGGTTTTTCTGAGTCACGAGGTGATAACCATCATCACCATAGAATAATACCATAATCTATTGTGATAATTGGCTGGAATCTAAATAATAATTTGCACAGGGTATAACATTATTGGAGTACAACCACCTTTTCTTTCATCATCATCATCTTCATCAACTGCACCTTACGGTGGCGTGAAGTATATGGAGTCAATTAATTGTTTAAAATTAATTAACACTATAAATTCATGCAAAAAGCAAAGTGGCAAAATTTTACGATGTATGCCCTTCCGGCGCAGCCTTCATACGAAGGGAGAAATGAGATGAAATTCCAAAACCATCATCAACATAGGTTTTTCCACTTGCATCGAAAATATCATGAGACGGCGATAAGTTGAGATAGTTGCTCAAGTTCTGTCCTATTAAAGGATTGTTATTGTAAAATCAACATGTACATCATGGAGCATATGACCCTAACCACCTTTTCTTTCGCTATGGAAAAACTGTCTAAAGCTTACGAGAGGCCAAGTTGGTATCATTAAATGCAAAATTATAGGCAAGCGAATTTAGATTATGCTGGGTAACAAGTCTTAATTCTAGTAAAATAAAATCTATCATATATAAGACCACATAAATGCGCATACCTGAAATTCTTGAACTTGCTTTTGTTGCTCAGCTTGCAATCTGCCAACTGTGCTCAGAAACTCGCCCACAGCTGATTCTATGCGCTCATTGAGTGCTTCTGCCACAGCCTTCCCCAAGAAAAATGCATCTAGAATTGTTTTGCTCTCATTCTCACCTGTGATATGTGGTATTTTCTTAGTTTATGATCAATATTTTTCAAGACCATAACTTGTAGATATTACTGGTCATTGGTTTGACCAGTCTGCCCCCAAGTTCATATGGTTTGACAACATTATCGCGTAATAATTGCATTTGACACAGCTAAGGAAGAACAAATAGTAACTATTTGTTTCAAAATCTCAATTTACAACAATTATGAATAGGAAACACACCATAGAATAAGGCAAAAAGAAAACGTATCCCCTTTCTTTAATGATGCAATGGATAAAAGAATTGTTAGGTACGGAATTCTATAAGCTAAGATGAACAAGTTAACATGTTTATACTAAAACCGATCATCGACAACCTTTAGAGCAGCAAAAAATGTCTATATTGTTTCTTTTTGTCAACTGTTTTCCCACCATGCCATGAACACCCCTTCTGCAGTATAAAACAACATGTACTGACCATAAGTGTATGCTTTACATCTTTTAAACCCATTTTATAACAAATTATCTCCAATTCTCAATCTCACAAACCTTCACAAGATTCACAGTTATCACAGCTGATTTTCCCCCCCTGTTTTATGATATTTCAAAGTGTAACAGGCAAAGGCTTTGCAGGTTCAATCAATATGGAACTTTCTGGCTGTCGCTGACTCGCTGTGTTGAGAGCACGGAACGGAGGCAGGTTTAAAGTGGCTCTTGCTCCATTAAAAAGGCAAAATTAACACAAGGAAAATGGAAACAAGTGGTTAATAGAGCCAACAAGTGGTTTCTGGTCTCAGCTAGCCAATCTTACATAATTCAGTATCATCTTTTCCTGTTGTCCTTCTAGCATACATTTTACAATAAACTGCCACCAAGACGAATGTTTTGTTCATTGAAACTCATAACCAATAAACTTCAACTAGAATACAAACACATAGACCTAGAGCATCTCCACAATCTACAAATAATACTTCAGATTATATTCTCAACAATATGTTTCAAATGCACAGGCTCGTGGAAGAGGTTTTGATGAATAAATTATCTAAATCTGGATAGAAGTACTTCAAAGTCCACCTAAGATTTCAATTCCTTGATACCAAACACTACACGGAGAGATTAAACTCTCACAGAAACGGACGATAAGATGCCACTAAACTAAGCAACCTCTGAATATATTAAAGAACACACACACACACACACACAGGCGATAAGGGAGAGTGGTACCCGAATCACCAGCACTGTTGCACCTGAAACTGATTCTTGGAGGTTTCTGTAACCCCGACGAGAAAAGCTTGAGGTTGGAGGGAGATAAGGGGTGGTCACGTGAGGCACGTGGGGTAACAGAAGAACGAGGTAGGTGGATTGCCGACGGGGTATGCGGTGGTGCACAAAAAAAGTAGGACTGCTGCGATGCTGTCACTCCCCCTCTCATTTTCCCTTCTTTTTTATGTCCTTTTTCTAAATAAAAAAATCCCCTTGGATTCTTCTCTTGTTCTTTTCAAGTTCTTCTTTGTTTCTTTCTCCTCCTCCCCTAGCTGTATACAGGAAGTGGGCTGGGGAAAATATCTTGGCCCGAATTGCAGATAATAATGAGTCTAGGATTTTTCTCTTAAATTTTTAACAATGGTTTTAGGACTGGATCGGGCAGAAAATTTGATATTGTTACTAGTTTGCTAGACCGGACCAATCCAAGTCCAAAATTCAAATAATCTATAAATATAATGGGTACAATGTCAAGGTTTTTTTTTGAAATTTCTATTTTTTAAAGGGCCGATTTGGCGAATTAACCGGTTTAACCATTTTTAATCGGTTCAATATGATTTTTATATTGATCGTTGATCAAATCGAGCATAATATGCGAATTAATCTATGTGAGACAACTCACAAATGACATTTCATCACGTCCCACCGTTGTGTTTGGTGTCAAAAATGAAGAAGTGAAAACTATCCCTTTGGGAACAAAAGGGATGGGGATCTTAAGGCTATTTCACGAACTCACGAGTTTTGATTCCAAGTATACTACACTATAATCTTAAGGCTATTTCACGAACTCGTAAGTATTAAATTCAGTTATTGTATTATCTTGCTTAGAGTTGGGAGAAGTGTGTGAGTTAGTCAAAGATTTGTAATAATATGGGAGTATTGTCTGGACTCTGGAGAGAGAAATTTTGTGCGATTGTATAAATTTTTCATAAAGTAGAATTGATCTGTGGGTTGTGGTTTTTCTCCGTTTTGTTTCCACGTAAATTTTGTGTTCTTATTTGTTGTTATTTTATTTCTCGATTATTTTGTTTGTACCTAGGAATGAATGGAGATCGATTTCCCAATAAGTGGTATCAGAGCCTGGGTTGGGTCTCTTGAAATTCTGAATATGCTATGTGGTTACAGCTTTGTCTGGTCTTCCACATCATAAAAAATTTCTTGAGAGTTAGGTTCTGAGGGTCTCTTAAAGTTCTTAATATGCTTTGTGGTTGCAGCGTTGTCTAGTCTTCCACATCATAAAAGATTTTTTTGAAAGGGTTATTCATTAGGTTAGGGACATAAACAGGCATGTCAAAATTTTCAAACTCAATGAAGTTTGACGTGGAGAAATTTGATGCATGGAAGAGTCAACTTTGGCTTGTAGCATGTACAAGTCAAAGATGTGATGCTACAATCTGTGTTACATAAAAGTTTTTATCATGATTTTGATGATTTTGTTTAACTATATTTTTACACCAAAACAATGTTCCTAAATGTTGTCCAAATACTCCCAATTGATTTAAAATATTTTTACTAATTTTTCGGAGTATTTCTTGAAGTTTATTTTTGACAAAAATTGGACAACACTTTTGTCTCGTGTTCGACCGGTCGCCCTAGAGGGCAACCTGTGCCTGTAAGTTGATTTTTGAAATAGAAATAAGATAATCGAAAAACCTCAAGAGTTCGACCGGTGTCTGAGGATGGTTCGAAAAGAACAAAACTCCCTGTATTGAAAAATTGAAGAGGTCGACCGGTTCAACCAGGGTTCGACCGATCGAACCCTACGTCGACCAATCACCCAATGTTATTTTGTACGATTTCTTTCAAAATCTTCTTTTTGTTCGACCGGTCGCCCTATATGTTTATCAGCAAACTTACCGTTGAACCAACAGACAACTTTTCCTCATTTTAGGGGGTTGATTTCTAACAACTATAATCTTGATTTTAATTGCATTTTTTTGTAGATATCAATCTCCAAGAAGGAGCCTATGTCTGGAAATCAATCCAAGACCTCTCCTATAAATAGAGGAATACTTGAAGCAACAAGATACAACACAACAACACAAGCAAATACATACAAGCAAACACTTTGTTCTTCATTGTCAAAATTCTTGTTTTAATAGCCTAAGTTCTTTCACTTGCACATCTTGAGGTCTAGGCTTTTTATTCTTGTTTACACTTGCACTCAAAAGTTGTATACTTCATTATCGAGTTGTAATCTTGAATTTGCCGATCATCCAAAGAAAGATATCCATGTTAGTGTTCTTGTGGTAAGAGCACACTTGGGTGATCTTAGGTGTTGAAGAGTGTGGTACTCTTCATATGTGAAAGAAGATTGTGGTAATCTTCTAAGAGGTGTTGTAAGAAGATTGTGGTAATCTTCAAAGCTGGTGGTGTAATAGTTATGGTAACTATTAATAAAACTCTTTTTCTTTTTCGAAATCCATCCCGGAGATAATGGGGTGGTAGAGCACGTAGTCCCTAGGTGGGGTGAAGCTCTATAAATCATTGAGTATTGTTTATTTTCTACATTTATATTCTTGCTATCATCTTCATAAGAAAAAAAGAGGGCAAAACTCGGAAAATCGGCATAATCTATTCATCCTCCCCTCTAGATTATCGTAGCCACTTGGACTAACAAGTGGTATCAAAGCCAAACTCTTTGGCTAGCTCGTTCCATATCACGAGTAAAGAGAAAAGATCCATGGCTACAAACGAAGGCAATCTTACTACCTGCATATCCACCAACAAGCCACCACTATTCGACGCCAACAACTACGCATTTTTGGAAAGACCAAATGGAGTGCTTTCTACAAGGGTGCGGGTTCGATATTTGGAATGCGGTTATTGAAGGGGTAGACCAACCAACCAAGAAATTGGAAGAAGGTACCACGACCCCAAAGACCTTCAAGGAATTTGATGACAACAACAAGAAGTCATTCTCTCAAAACGGAAAAGCCTTAAATATTTTACATTGCTCACTCACCGCCACCGAGTATAATTGTATTAGATGAATAAGGTTCGCACATGAAGTATGGGAAAAATTAGAAACTATATATGAAGGCACAAAGAAAGTGAAGCAAGCAATAAAAACTATGCTTGTTAAAGATTTTGAAAATTTCAATATGCATGAGGGTGAAGGCATATCAAAAATGGTGGAAATGCTTGACAACATTGTCAATCCCCTTATGCACTCGGGAAAGTCATATCCGAAGAAGATAAAGTCACCAAGGTACTAAATGTTCTTCCCAGCTCATGGTCTGAAAAAGTGACGGCAATCACGGAAGCACGAAATCTCGAGACACTCAAGTTCGATGAGCTCATTGGGAACCTCCTCATTTATGAAGTCTATCTCAAGGAGAGAAAAAAATCCAAACCATCCACCACTCAATCGGGTACGCAAACTATTTCTAAAGGTTTAGCATCTTCTTCTAATAATTCATATTATGCTAGTGACGAAGATGATGAGGAGATGGCCGCCCTTGTCCGAAAATTTGCAAAATTTGCGAATAAAAATAAGGCAAGAAAGCCGAGAGACAACTTTTGTTTCAAATGTTGAAAATTCGGGCACTACATAGCCAATTGTCCAAAACTAGTGGAGGAGGAACAAAAGAAGAAAAAGCATTTTCTGAAAAAGAAAGCTCTAAATGCTGATGTCAAAACTTGGGATGAACTCCTTGTCACATCCGACGAAGAAGGAGAAACCGAACATGGTCTTTTGGCCATAGACGATGAAAATAACGAGGTACGCTCTAACTCTTCAACTTCTTCTTTAGTTGATGAATTGCAATGTGATTTTGATGAATTGCAAAATGAGTTTCAAAATTTGATTGTTAAATACAAGACTTTGAAAAAGGAGTATAAAGAGCTTAAATTAGAAAAGGATAAATAGTTTACTTCTTATGAATCTCTTGATCATGCTCATGCTATTACTCTTACAAAAGTCAGTACTCTTGAAACCGAAAAACAAACGCTCACAAATGATATTGAAAATTTGAAAAAGGATGTGCATCAATTTAATTTAAGCACAGATAAAGTTGCAAAAATTCTAGATGCACAAAGAGGTGAGCATTCAAAATTAGGATTTGGTTATAAACCTTTTCAAAATGCTTCCAAGAAAAATGACCAAGGTCCAACTTTCGTACGTGCTTGTAGTTCCCACAATCTTATTTGCTTTTATTGTGGTAAAGTTGGACATTATGCTACTCATTGTAAATTGAAAAATAACTTTAGCTATTTTTGGAGACCTAACCTAAAAATAATTCATTTGTAGGTAATAGGGGCTATAACGACAATGGAAGATTCAAAATGGCTCGTGGACAGCGGGTGTTCACGCCATATGACTGGAATGAGAGAACTTTTTACCAACATCAAGCTCCAAGAAGAGGGTATGGTCATGTTTGGGAATGGCAAAGGAAGAATTCCTGGAAATGGAGAAATTTGTAACTCTTCTTTCTCTCTTAGTAATGTTGTTTATGTTAAAGGGCTTAAGTTTAAAAAGATAAGTGTTAGCCAACTTTGTGATTCAAATTATAATGTTATTTTCAATAAAGAAAAATGCCTTATTGTTAAAAATGATGAAATTATTTATGAAGTAAATAGAAAAGACAATCTTTACAAAATTTGCACAAGTGATTTGGTTAGTCAAAATGTCTTTTGTCTTGTCGCTAATAATGATTTAACTAGTCTATGTCATAGGCGACTTGGACATGTTGGATACAAAAATTTGCAAACTATTTACAAAAACCAACATGTAAAAGGCCTACTCAAATTGAATTTTGAAAGTCTTGGCTTACGTGACACTTGTCAAAAGAACAAATTAGTTAAAAGTAGTTTTAAGCCCAAAAATGAAATTTCCACAACCAAACCCTACAATTACTTCACCTTGATTTGTATGGGGATATTGGTACGGCTAGTTTAAGTGGAAAATATTACACCTTTGTTATAGTCGATGATTTTTCTAGATATACTTAGGCTATTTTTCTTGCAAATAAAAGCGATGTCGTTAATGAGTTTGTTAAGTTGTGTAGACTTATTAAAAATGAAAAGGAAGATACTATCAAGTCTATTTGAAGTGATCGAGGTGGTGAATTTGATGGAGAATTTAGAGTCTTTTGTGAAACCAAAGGATATGCTCATAATTTTTCGGCTCCAAGAACACCTCAACAAAATAGAGTAGCCGAAAGGAAGAATCGAAAACTTCAAGAAATGAGTCAATCTATGCTCAATGAATTTTCACTTCCAAAATATTTTTGGGCTGAAACTGTAAGTACCGCATGCTATGTTATTAATCGTGTTTATCTTCATCCTAAATTGAATAACACACCGCATGAGCTTTGGAAAGGAAGAACTCCAAATATTAGTTACTTCAAAATATTTGGATGTAAGTGTTTTATTTTGAATACTAAGGATCAATTGGACAAACTTGATCCTAAGGCCGATGAAGAAATATTTATGGGGTACTCAACCAAGAGCAAAGCATATCGGGTTTACAATAAGACTAGTATGGTTGTTGAAGAATCTATCCATGTCAAATTTAATGAAGTTTTGGGTGTTGAAAGGATACCCAATGATGAAAGTGATGAAGAGGATATTATTGAACCAATTGTTCAAGATGATGCTCAAAATGATCAACATTCTACTTCAAATGATCTACCATCAACCTCAAATGTTCCTCAAGAAGACAAAGGTGATACTTCGGATCTTCCCGTGGCATTAAAATTTAAGGGAGATCACCCAAAAGATCTAATTATTGGTGATCCCCTTGATAAAGTGATGACTCGAAGAACATTTGCCGAGAAAGCTCTTATTTCTCAAAAAGAGCCTAAAAATGATAAGGAAGCTATTGAAGATGAGGATTGGTTTTTAGAAATGCAAGAGGAGTTGAATCAATTTGAAATGAATGACGTTTGGGAACTAGTACCTTGTCCTCCATCACAAACAATTATTGGTACAAAATGGGTATTTTGGAACAAACTCGATAATCAAGGCAATATTGTTCGAAACAAGGCAAGGTTAGTAGCTCAAGGTTATTGTCAAGAAGAAGATATTGATTATGATGAAACTTTTACACCGTAGCACGTTTAGAAGCTATTCATATTTTACTTGCCTATTATTGTTTTAAAAATTTCAAGCTTTACCAAATGGATGTTAAATTAGCATTTTTAAATGGTTTTATTCAAGAAGAAGTCTATATAAAACAATCTCCGGGGTTTGAAAAATTTTCTAGGCCAAATGATGTTTATAAACTTAAGAAGGCCTTATATGGTTTAAAACAAGCACGTGCATGGTATGATAGACTTAACTCTTTTTACAAAATGGATTTACAAGAGGTAAAGTTGATACTACTCTCTTTGTTTTTGAAAAGGGGCAAGATTGCTTATTAGTGCAAATTTATGTTGATGATATTATATTTGGTGCTACTAATGAATCCTTGTGTAAGAAATTTTCTAAGTTAATGCAAGGTGAATTCGAGATGAGTATGATGAGGGAGCTAAACTTCTTCCTTGGACTTCAAATTAAGCAATGTCAAGAAGGTATTTACATTTCACAATCAAAATATACAAAAGAACTTTTGAAGAAGTTCGGCATTGAAGAAGGAAGAACCGTCACTACTCCAATGGCAACCAATATCAAGTTAGACAAAGATGAAAAAGGCAAGTCGGTTGATGAATCCAAGTATCGAGGTATGATTGGTAGTTTACTTTATTTAACCGCAAGTCGATGGGATATTCTTCATGTCGTATGCTTATGTGCTTGTTTTCAAAGCAATCCCAAAGAATCTCATAAGAGTGCCGTTAAAAGGATTTTTCGATATTTGAAAGGCACTATCTCTTTTGGTTTATTTTATCTAAAGAATGAAAATTTTTCTCTTAAAGGATATAGTGATTCGAACTATGCGGGAAATATTGATGATCGCAAAAGTACATCCGGATCATGTCAATTCTTAGGCGATTGCCTAGTATCTTGGTTTTCAACAGTGTTGTAAAAATTGGCCTAGGCGGCCGCCTAGCGCTAGGCGCCCCTAGGCCGATCTGATTTTCCCAAAATCGGAGAAAAAAAATTGGTCCAGGCAAAAAACGGCCTAGGCCCGCCTAGGCGGCCAAAAAATCGGGAAAAATCGGCCTAGGCGGTCTAGTCAGAATAAATCGACCAAAAATCGGCCAAAATACAAAAAAATGAAAAAAAAAGAGAAAAACTTGGTGTTTCTAGGCGCCCGTCTAGGCGTCCTAGGTGTAAGTCCAAGGGCTACGATAATCTAGAGGGGGGTGAATAGATTATCTCCATTTTTTCGATTTCGCCCTCTTTTTCGAACCAAATGCTCAAACACAATAATAAAGGTGCGGAATGTAAACAACACACGTCGATTTATAGAGGTTCAACCCACCTAGGGCCTAATCCTCTACTACCCCAAGATATCCGGATGGATTTCAAAAAGAAAAAAGATTTTATTAATTTACCACAAATTAATACAACACCAACTTACAACAACACCTTGAAGAGCACCACACTCTTCTTCAACACCACCATTGAGATTACCACAATCTCTTCTTGAAGATTACCACAATCTCCAACGGCACCTTGTGAAGATTACCACAATCTTCAACCTTGAAGAATACCAAATTCTTCAACACCTCAACAAGAAGATTACCACAATCTTCTTACACCTAACACCTAGATCACCCAAGTGTGTTCTTACCACAAGAACACTCACAAGGATATCTTGTGTTGAATGATTACCCAAATTCAAGATTACAACTCGATAATTGATAATACAATAGAGTGCAAGTGTAATCAAGAATAGCCTAGACCTCAAGGATGTGAAAGTGAATAGCTAGGCAAATTACAACAAGAAATATGACAATGTAAGAACAAGTGTATTCTTGAGTGTATCTTGTTGTGTTGTACTTTTCTCTCATATAGTTGTGCTTCAAATCTTCCTCTATTTATAGGAGATGATTGATACTTGATAGACTCCTCTTGGAATCTGATTTCTAAAAAAAAATTCAATTAAAATTAAGATTATAGCTGTTAGAAATCAATTCCACAATTTAAGGAAAAGTTGTCTGCTGCACAACGGTTAGAATTTTGCTGTCAAACTTAAGGGCGATCGGTCGCGCACAAATAGACGTTTGAAAATGAGAAAACACATTTACACAGGGCGAACCCCATGCGCAGCCGGTCGAGCAAGACCAAAAACGAGCCAGAAGCTCTGTTTCAAAATTGCTCCCAGTACGGTCACCCGGCCGATCGCGACCAAGTTGCCCTATAGGGCGACCGGCCGACGGCACCGGTTGCCCTATAGGGCGACCGGTCGACGACCGCCGTTGCTCGACCATTTTCTCGCAAACATGAAGTTTTCTCTTTTCCTCAACTTTCGTGCACGGATTGCCCTATACTGAACCTCAGTTGACCTCAAAACAAAAGTGTTATCCAATTTTGTATCGAAAATAAACTTCAAGAAATACTCCAAAAATAGTGAAAATATTTTAGACCGATCGGGAGTATTAGGACAACATTTAGAAACATTGTTTTGGTGAAAGAAACCATTGACATAAAATCATTAAAAGTGTTGTCCAATTTTGTCGAAAATAAAACTTGAAGAAATACTTAAAATATTAAAACCATTTTAAATCATTTAGAGTATTTGGACAACCTTTAAAAACATTGTTTTGGTATAAAAACAAAATCATCAAAATCATGATAAAACCATTTATCAAACAATCTCCCTTTTGATGATTACAAACCAAAACAATTTTAACGAGGTCAATTTTTGAAAACAAAACAATTTTACCTTAAGAAGAAGCTATCCGTTGTGAGCGACAACATTCCATGCAATATAAACACACAGGATGGGAGTAGAGATATTCAAACATATATAGCAAAAGCTCCCCTATCAATATGCACAACAAGAGTAATGTAAAAGCAATCAACCACAAGCTAAAAGCTTAGCTTTTACATATTGATCTTAGGTTCAAGAGCTTATAAGCTTCCCCCTCAACAAAACATCATTAGACAAGTATATAAGTCCATCATACATCAATTGGACTAAGTATAATGCACAACTTATGGCTTTATCAAGCCATAGCTTATAGCTTTCTTTTGTTAAGCTTAACTTAGCTTTTATGAGCTAATGAGCTTATAACCTGTTTCTCCCCTTTGGAATCATCAAAAGAATGTTAGCACGATAAACACATAATATAATCATATCAAAGTGCACAACTAAACCGATGTATCGAGCCATTTGAACAATGAAGCTTATAGGCCAAATGGGAGCGAAAAGTCGATCATACGACTTGTAGAAGCTTATGAAAAAAAAATCATTTGATTTGTAAAAACATGATCTCTATAAATATATGAGACTTTTGAAATCGAGAGAATCATGTAGGTGATGAATTTTTCATTGAAACATTTTATCGAACACTTGGCAAGGCCAAAAATTGAAAAGAATATATATAGCCCTTGTAAATGAAATCAAGCCAAGTTTTTCATCACCAAATACAATTAAACGATTATCATTCATCAACAATCAATAAGCTCATCACAAATATATATGAATTGCATCAAGAAAAATGCATATAAGCCACAAACTCATGGTTCAACCCAATTGAGCTAAAGAAGTAGAATTCTTACCATTCGATTGGTAAAGACGAGCAACAATGATGATAACCGAGCTATGTAGTCCCCAAAATATATAATTCATGCATCAAAACTCATTTGAAGTGAAATGTGTGAAAATTGCAAAGGGGACGAAAAATGAACCAAAAGAGCCAAAATGGCTAAGTCCGAAAACAAAACGTTTTTAACAAGGAAAATCATCAAGGCGCGACCGGTCCAGTAGCGGCGACCGGCCGACGACACATGGGCGACGGCCGGCCTTGCCCTTACCAGCCCATTTGTTTGAGTTCTATTTGAAAAATCCAAGTTTGATCCAAAAATCCGATTTTTCGCCCTAAGTTTTAAAACGTGCAAGATGCAAACGTAAACCTTATTCAATATACATTATGTCATAATCAAGCTCGAAATGAGGTAAAATACTTACGGTAAATGATTAAAAAGTCCGCGAGTTAACTTTGAGACAGAATTAATCACATCTCAAGTTTTTGATAAAAATGCAATCCCTTAGAAAGTTTTTCGAATCTCAATATGTTTAGTTCGATTATGACGAACCATATTTTGAATACGAATAACCGTATAAAATAAATACCGAACTTGTTATCCCGAAAAATAAGAACGTTTTAAATCTACAAGTCATAAGAAGAAGTGCCTTATAAATATTAGAAAATTTCTTTTAATGACACTTTAATGAGATTCGTTGGGATAATTTTTGAAGTCGAGCATATAGACATAAGGCATATGGAATGTCGAGTCTATAGAAATAATACAAGAAAACATACCTCGAATTTGTTTGTCAACCGACATGCCTTTCTCAACTTTTGTCAATCTCTTCATTGGTAGCCATAGAGGTTGAGATGATTCTTCCTTCTTCAATGCCTAACTCCTTCAAGAGTTCTTTTGAAATGTAACCATCTACTTGGCATTGAATGATTTGAAGTCCAAGCAAGAAATTGAGCTCCCCCATCATGCTCATTTCAAGTACACCTTGCATCAACTTGGAAAAATATCTTGCACAAATATTCATTAGTAGTACCAAAAATATTCTCATAAATATGCACAAGTAAACAATCTTGCCCTTTTTCAAAAACAAAGAGAGTAGTATCAACTTTACCTCTTTTAGAATCATTTAGCAAAAATAGCTAAGTCTATCAACCGTACAAGGCCTTTTTTTTTAAAAAAAAAACATTTGGCCTAAAAAAATTTTAAACCCCGGAGGTTGTTTTACATAGACTTCTTCTAGAATAAAACCATTGAGAAAAATTGGATTAAACATCCATTTTGTAAAGCTTGAAATTTTCTTAAAACAAAAATGAGCAAGTAATATGCAAATAGCTACTAAATATGCTATGAGTGCAAATGTTACATCAAAATCAATTACCTTCTTCTTGAAAATACCTTTGAGCTACTAACCTCGCCTTAGTTCGACCAATGTTGCCTTGGTCATCGAGTTTGTTCCGGAATACCCTTTTTGTCTACTTCATTACTATAATCATAGGACATCCAATTTGTCTAAGGTGTTCACAATAGAACATTTACATCCAAATATTTTGAGGTAACTAATAATTGGAGTACTTCATTTCTCATCTACACAACTTAACAAACTCATTAACGGCATCGCTTATATAATCAAGAGAAAAATAGCCCAAGTGTAAAAACATGTCTCAATCATCAATAACAAAATATCTTGCAAAAGAGCATAGTAGTAAGAGACATTATATATATAGACCATGAAGCAAGAAACACATACTATGCATTTAGAAGATCATCAAGATTCTAATAAATCATGCAAGTTCAAATAAGCTTAAGAAAGCTATAAAAGGTCTCTTTTGAAATTTGAAAATCCGATAGCATATGGTTGAGACCTCATTTAAAAGAAGTATTTGAACAAGAGTTGACAAAGTAAATATGTGCAATCAAATATCGAATAGTGCCTTTCAAAAAAATCTAAAAATCCTCTTAATGGCACTTGTATGAAATACTATGAAAAACAAGCACATAGGCACATGGCAATACATATATCGAGTCTATAAGAGTAAGAATAACACAAGTAAACATACCTCGATAATTTATGCCTTTCTTGACAAATAATGACGTAAATGGCCATTTGTGAAAATATGTAAATCCTACACAATTATTAAAACAAATCTAGCACAAATCATAATGATAGAAGTGTAGGCTAAGAGATATCACAAGTAAGCTCATGCCATAAAAATTCATAGGAGATGATAACACACTCTAGTCTACAAAAATGCACAAGAGTTTTAAAAACATCATATGAGGTCTTCTTTTTCAAAAAAATTTTAAAAGCACAAATATATATTGAAGATCTTAATTAACAAAATAAATACTTGAAAACTCATTTGCAATATAGGCACAAATAAAAACATGCATACTAACTAGATAAAATGCATATTTTAAATGGGAGATACGATTTACCAATTACGCCATTTCCATGGGTTGTGCCGTTCCCATTGTTGATGATATCTTCCCTCGAGAAGTCACTTTGTTGATGATGACTTCTTTGATTACTCCATTTCCAAAGTTTGTTGCCTTCCCATTGTTGATAGTCTCTTCTTCTTTGAAAATCATCTTGTTGATGATGTCTTTGCCATTTCCAAGGATTGTGTTCTTCCCATTTTTGATTATATCCTCTTCTTGAAATTGGCTTTGTTTAAAATAGTTTCTCCTTCTTTGATCAAATGAAACGGTCATTTGATGTCTTCTTGGCGGTATAAATTTTCTTCGATCATTATTTCACGGGTACCTAATATGACATTGTTTTGTGGTACCCTCATGTGTTTGGGTCCTTTGGGATTAGTCTTGAGACTTTTAGGTCTCCAACAATAATTAGAGCTATTTCTAGCCCGACAAGTATTTATCGTATGACCCTTTTTACCGCAATAAAATCATGTAATAATTCTAGGAGCATAATGACCAACGTGCTTAGAGACTTGATTCTTTTTCATGTGATTGACACCCTTAGGCTTATGATCAAGTTCTAGTTTCGAATTATCACAACAATCAACAATATTGGTTATTCTATCGGTACTCAAGTTGGATTTAGATAAATCATTTTTCAAGCAATTTATATCCTCAACAAGAGTACTATTTTCTTTCTCAAGGTTTCTAACCTTGTCAAGAGTGGTGGTGTGAGCACATGATAGTGATTCATAGGAAGTAAATAAACTATCCTTATCATTTTTCAAAACAATGAATTCCTTTTTCAAATTTTTGTATTTAACAAGTAAGTTTTGGAATTCATCTTGTAGTTCACCAAAGTCATTTTGCAAATCACTATAATCATTATCATAGGAAGTAGAGGGTTTAGAACTTACCTCGTTTTCTTCTTCGATGCCTATGAGGCATTGTTCATCTTCTTCATCATGGGAGGTTGTAGAAGGCTCATCCCATGTTGTTGGATTTGATGTTGTATCCATTTGTGAAGTAGATGCTTTTGAGTTGCTCCTTTCATTTGCATACACTTCATAGATGGCTTCTAATTTTTGCCATACTTCATGTGCCGATCGAATACCTACAACATGATCAAATTCCAAAGTAGTAAGTGAACAATACAAAATACTAAGATCGTTACCATTTAAGTGAACAATACAAAATACAAAATTCCAAAGGAGGTGTGTGGTGTATTCTTCGTCGGAATGGATTCTCCATTGATGACGGTGTTCCAAATATCAAACCCGCAACCTTGTAAATAGCATTCCATTCTTTCTTTCCAAAATATAAAATTTTTGGAATCAAACCGAGGTGGCTTGGTGGTGGAGGTGCCGGAAAGATGAGCTTCGTCAGAGTCGACGATCGTTTCTCTTCACTCACTGCGAGGTAAAACGAGCTTGCCAAAGAGTTTGGCTTTGATACCACTTGTAAGTCCAAGCGGCTACGATAATCTAGAGGGGGGGTGAATAGATTATCTCCATTTTTTTGATTTCGCCCTCTTTTTTGAACCAAATGCTCAAACACAATAATAAAGGTGCGTAATGTAAACAACACACGCCGATTTATAGAGGTTCAACCCACCTAGGGCCTAATCCTCTACCACCCCAAAGATATCCGGATGGATTTCAAAAAGAAAAAGATTTTATTAATTTACCACAAATTAATACGACACCAACTTACAACAACACCTTGAAGAGCACCACACTCTTCTTCAACACCACCATTGAGATTACCACAATCTCCAACGGCACCTTGTGAAGTTACCACAATCTTCAACCTTGAAGAATACCAAATTCTTCAACACCTCAACAAGAAGATTACCACAATCTTCTTACACCTAACACCTAGATCACCCAAGTGTGTTCTTACCACAAGAACACTCACAAGGATATCTTGTGTTGAATGATTACCCAAATTCAAGATTACAACTCGATAATTGATAATACAATAGAGTGCAAGTGTAATCAAGAATAGCCTAGACCTCAAGGATGTGAAAGTGAATAGCTAGGCAAATTACAACAAGAAATATGACAATGTAAGAACAAGTGTATTCTTGAGTGTATCTTGTTGTGTTGTAGTTTTCTCTCATATAGTTGTGCTTCAAATCTTCATCTATTTATAGGAGATGATTGATACTTGATAGGCTCCTCTTGGAATCGATTTCTAAAAACAATTGCAATTAAAATCAAGATTATAGCTGTTAGAAATCAATTCCACAATTTAAGGAAAAGTTGTCTCTGCACGCACAACGGTTAAATTTCATTCAAACTTAAGGGCGACACTTTGGTCACAAGACAAATAGACGCTTTGAAAATGAGAAAACACATTTACACAGGGCGACCGGCGACGGGTGTCCGACCGGTCGACCCCATGCGCAGCCCGGCCGAGCAAGACCAAAAACGAGTCGAAAGCTCTGTTTGTAAATTGCTCCTGTGTACGGCCACCCGCGGCCGACGGCCGACGGCAGACCGGTTGCCCTATAGGGCGACCGGTTGCCCGACCATTTTCTGCAAACATGAAGTTTTCTGTTTTCCTCAACTTTCGTGTACGGGTTGCCCTATACGGCGATCGGTTGACCTCAAAACAAAAGTGTTATCCAATTTTTTATCGAAAATAAACTTCAAGAAATACTCCGAAAAATAGTGAAAATATTTTAGACCGATCGGGAGTATTAGGACAACATTTAGAAACATTGTTTTGGTGAAAGAAACCATTGACATAAAATCATTAAAAGTGTTGTCCAATTTTGTCGAAAATAAAACTTGAAGAAATACTTCGGAAAATATTAAAACCATTTTAAATCATTTAGGAGTATTTGGACAACCTTTAAAAACATTGTTTTGGTATAAAAACAAAATCATCAAAATCATGATAAAACCATTTATCAAACACTAGGCGCCCGCCTAGACGCCCTAGGCACTAGGCGGCCGGCTGCCGCCCGACTAGCGCCTAGAGATTTCTGCAACCTTGGTTTTCAAAGAAATAAAATTGTGTATCCTTATCAACGGCAGAAGCCGAATACATTTTCACGGCCTTTTGTTGTACTCAATTACTTTGGATGAAACAAACCCTAGCGGACTACAAATGCTCTTTTGAAAATGTTCCTATTTTTTGTGATAACACGTCCACTATTAATATTGCTCAAACCCAGTTCATCACAACCGTACTAAACATATTGAGGTTCGTCATCATTTTCTAAGGGATTGTGTTTCAAAACGAAAAATTGAGATGAGTTTCGTTCCATTTCAAGATCAATTAGCGGATATTTTTACAAAACCGCTATCCTCCGAGACTTTTGCTTCAATTCGAGCTTGTTTAGGCC
The DNA here is from genome assembly GCA_016081115.2 of Rehmannia glutinosa. Classification (NCBI taxonomy): domain Eukaryota; kingdom Viridiplantae; phylum Streptophyta; class Magnoliopsida; order Lamiales; family Orobanchaceae; genus Rehmannia; species Rehmannia glutinosa. The sequence goes on along the minus strand of JABTTQ020000101.1, from coordinate 20,046 downwards.
TAATGCATATTGAACAAGGTCTATGTTTGTATTTTGTATGTTTTTAAAACTTAGGGGTGAAAAATTATTTTTGTTTTATCAAAAATGGGACAATACCTAAAAAATTGCTTCAGGCACCGGATGGAGGGAGGTCGACCGGTCGACCTCAGCCTAGACCGGTCGACCTGCCCTTAGACCGGTCGAGCATAGTGGTTTCTTGGTTTAAATTTGTTCTGTTATCTGTCTTTGTTATTTCACACGGTTTTCTTCCATTTTAACCCATTTGTAAATTTCACAAACAATTCACTCAAAATGATTTCTTTCTTGTAATTCTATATTTTTGAGTTTATATAACTCGTATTTCATCATTATTACCCGACCTCTCTGATTATTTGGTAAGTTTAATTCCTTTTTAATCTCAATTGGGTTGAACCCTTGAGAAAGTACTTATATTTTGATATTTTGATGAACTTCTTGTATAATTATGTTAGGTATGATGATTGTTGTTGGATGAAATTTGTAGAATTGTATTTGGTGATGAAAATTTAGGCTTGATTACATTTACAAAGGCTATATACATCTTTTGTTTTATTCGGTGCACGCCAAGTGTTCGACAAAATATCTCAAAGAAAATTTCATCACTTACATGATTCTCTCGATTTCAAAAGGCTTATAAGTTTATAGATATCATGTTTTGCTACTCAAATGAGCTTTTACAAGTCAAATTATCGACTTTTTCCTTAGTTTTTGGAATTTTAAGCTTAATGATCAATAGCTCGATAAATCGGTTAAATTGTGCACTTTGATATGAATATATGATGTTTTTATCGTGCTAACATTACTTTTGATGATTTCAAAGGGGGAGAAACATAAAACTAGCTCATAAGCTCAAAGAAGCTAGAAAAAGCTTGCAAAAAAAGCTATAAGTTGAGGCTATTAAAAGCCAAAAGTTGTGGATGTAACTCAGTCCAATGGATGTATTATGGACTTTTATACTTGTCTAATAATTCTTTTTGACAGGGGGAGCTTCTAAGCTCATGGTATTCAAGATTCAATTGTAAAAGTTGAGCTTTTAGCTTTTAAATGCTTGCATATATTATTACTATTGTTGTGCATATTGAAAGGGAGAATTTTTACAAATTGTTTTGAAAATCTTTACTCTCATCCTTGTGGCTATCTTGCATGAAATGTTGTCGCTTTTAAAGAATAATTGTTTTAGACCGAAAAAATTGTTTTTGTTTTCAAAATCGACCTCTTAAAATTGTTTTGGTTTGTAATCATCAAAAAGGGGGAGTTTGTTAGATAAATGTTTTTATCATGATTTTGATAATTTTGTTAAACTATGTTTTTACACCAAAACAATGTTCCTAAATGTTTTCCAAATACTCTCAATCGATTTAAAATGTTTTTACTAATTTTTCGGAGTATTTCTTGAAGTTTATTTTTGACAAAAATTGGACAACACTTATGTCTCGTGTTCGACCGGCCGCCTTAGAGGAAACCCGTGCCTATAAGTTGATTTTTGAAACAGAAACGAGATGGTCGAAAAACCTCAAGAGGTCAACCGGTCGACCGGTGTCTGAGGATGGTTCGAAAAGAACAGAACTCCCAGTATTGTAAAATTGAAGAGGTCGACCGGTTCAACCAGATTCGACCGATCGAACCCTACGTCGACCGGTCACCCTGTGTTATTTGGTACGATTTCTTTCAAAATCTTCTTTCTGTTCGACCGGTCACCCTATATGTTTATCAGCAAACTTACCGTTGAACCAACATACAACTTTTCCTCATTTTAGGGGGTTGATTTCTAACAGCTATAATCTTGATTTTAATTGCATTTGTTTGTAGATATCAATCTCCAAGAAGGAGCCTATGTCTGGAAATCAATCCAAGACCTCTCCTATAAATAGAGAAAGACTTGAAGCAAAAAGATACAACACAATAACACAAGCAAATACATATAAGCAAACATTGTGTTCTTCATTGTCAAAATTCTTGTTGTAATAGTCTAAGTTCATACTTGTACATCTTGAGGTCTAGGCTTTTTATTCTTGATTACACTTGCACTCAACAATTGTATACTTCATTATCGGTTGTAATCTTGAATTTCGTCTATCATCCAAAGTAAGATATCATTGTTAGTGTTCTTGTGGTAAGAGCACACTTGGGTGATCTTAGGTGTTGAAGAGTGTGGTACTCTTCATATGTGAAAGAAGATTGTGGTAATCTTCTAAGCAAGGTTGCAGAAATCGCTAGGCGCTAGTCGGGCGGTAGTCAGGCGCCTAGTGCCTAGGTCGCCTAGAAACACCAAGTTTTTCTCTTTTTTTTTTCATTTTTTTGTATTTTGGCCGATTTTTGCCAATTTTTGGCCGATTTATTCCGACTAGACCGCCTAAGCCGATGTTTTCTGATTTTTTGGCCGCCTAGGGCATTTTTTGCCCGGACCAATTTTTTTTGCCAATTTTGGGAAAATCGGATCGGCCTAGGGGCGCCTAGCGCCTATGCGGCCGCCTAGGACGATTTTTACAACACTGCTTCTAAGAGGTGTTGTAAGAAGATTGTGGTAATCTTCAAAGGTGGTGGTGTAATAGTTGTGGTAACTATTAATAAATTTTTTTTTCTTTTTCGAAATCCATTCCGGAGATAATGGGGTGGTACGGCACGTAGTCCCTAGGTGGGGTGAAGCTCTATAAATCATTGAGTGTTGTTTATTTTCTGCATGTATATTCTTGCTATCATCTCCATAAGAAAAAAAGAGGGCGAAACTCGGAAAATCGGCATAATCTATTCACCCCCTCTAGATTATCGTAGCCATTTGGACTAACAATATGGAATACAAAAGTCTATGAAAGAAAGACCAGTTTCGGGCAATCTATCAAGTAAGATGGTGATGGTGACTCGATTAGGGCATCTGACAAAGATTCTGCAAAGTCTAGTATGAGTGATGAAGATTGGGAGGATTTGGATTTGAAGGTTGCAAGCATAATATGTTTGTGTCTGACTAAGAATGTTCTTGCTATGTGCATGTGATCTTAAACGCTAAAGAGCTATGGAAAAAGCTTGAAGCTTTGTATCAAGAAAAAGGGCATTTCAAATTGGTTGTACTTGAAGGAGCAGTTTCACACACTACAGAAAAACGAAGGATCTAAAGTATCAGATCATCTTAGTATACTCAATGGCATCATTGCAGAGTTTGAGGCAATTGAAGTAAAGATTGAAGATGAGGATAAGGCGTTAAGCTCATCTTTACTTTTCTACATTCCTATGAGCACATGAAGCCAATCTTGAAATATGAGAAGGATATTTTATTTTTGTTAAAGTCACGAGTAAACTTCTTGCTAAAGAGAGAATGTTGATGAGTGAATGGCGAACTTCAACAGAGAAATTAGTAATGGTGGCAACTAGCAAAGGAAGGAAGAAGGACACAAAGAATGTTGTTTGTAGGAAGTGTAGAGAACATAGACATACAAAGCGTAATTATCTAGGGGGCTAGCGCACAAATAACTATGAATCCAAGACTAACATAGAAATAAATGGAAATTTTCTATGAGGAGAAAATGTACATCCTTGTGGTATGCCTAGTTGCCATAAAAGATGATGTGTTGGTGTTAGCAGATCCACAAATTTGCACACATACGTTGACTTGGCATAGATAGGGTGTGTGGTGGATGTTATGTCGATGAAGGACTTCTAAGAAAGCCAAGTACTAGAAGTTGCACTATAAATTTCAGTAGGATTTTCGACATGTGCCGAATAAAATTCTTAGAATGGTTGATGTTAATTGGTCTACTCATATGGTGGAGTAACTTGTTCTCTGATTGAGAATGATGGTTTTCTGATTTGAGAATCATGATTATCGGTGAAGACAATAGAGTTTTTCTTTTTATTTTGCCAAGGTGCAGTTTGTTGTATTTGGTGCCAATAAAAAAAGTGAAACTATCGTACGTTACTTTGGGAACCAAAAGGATGAGCATCTTAAGGCTATTTAAGAAACTCATTAGTTTTAATTTCAAGTGCACCAATCAAATATATTATAATATTTGTATTTTGATTCTTCTAAATCCCTTTTTTTTATTTTCTTGTGTAGAGTTAGGAGAATGGTGTGAGTTAGTCAAATATTTGTAATAGTGTGGGAATATTGGAGTCGAGAGATAGAATTTCTGTGTAATTGTATAAATTTTTATACAGTATAATTACTCTGTGGGTCGTGGTTTTTCTCCAATTTTAGAGTTTCCATGTAAATCTTTTGTTGTTGGTTTGTTGTTATTTTACTTCTCAATTGTTTCGCTTGTCCCTAGGAATAAATTGGGACCGAATTTTCCAACACTCCCCATTACTTGTGAGTCCTTCGTCAATTCGTTAATCAAAAGATCTTCCATGTATGTTCCATCATATTAATGACCAATCCACATGGGCTAAACATGGGGCCTACTTTGATATCTTAAACTTTGGTGACTTGATATGACCCACAAAATTCAAATCCACCAAATACGAGAAGGTGAGTCTGAGCCTCATCAAGTGAGGTTTTATTCTAAACTAATTAATAATAGGATGAGTAACTCAATTGATTTATAAGTTAGGCTCTCTTCTCTAATAGAACAATTCACATGTAACATATTTCATCAATTATTATTATGTAATTTGGGATATTCATATATATATATATATATATATATATATATATATATATATGGATGAGATCCTGTGAGAACACTCTCCTAGGTAAGACCATAAGACCAAATCCACACCATCAAAAACATAAATGGCCAAGATCTAAATAAATGTATACAACTTTACATAAGAAAATATACATAGTAGGGGGTAAAATAGGAATCAGGCGAAATATATTTGGTAACCGATTGCTAAAAATTAAGGACATGATCTTGTATTGATCACGTCCCTATAATCAACGGAAATCCCCTGCATTAATCCATCTTCTTCACCACGACATCCTCTCAACGCCATTAACACCAATCTCTTCAACTGCAAAAAATATACACAACACATTTGACAGAAGGAAAAAAAAACAGACGATATATTTCATTAGTTATCGATTATTTGTCATCCATTAGAGCAAAGGAATTCTACAATGGCAAAAGATCTTTCTTTCAACATGATTGATGAATGTTTCTGATTAGTGTGAGTTTTGCATGTATTTTAGGGCATATTTATGGCTATAATTGTTTATAAACATGCAATAACGCATATGAAATGGTATATATTCGCTCTTTGTGGAAAAGGTATTACGCTTTGCTTGTTTTGTAGGAATTTAACGATATTTGGAGTGGTTTTGTGACAAATACGAGCATTGCTACCTATAATCATCAGGAATCGAGCGATTACACCCAATTGAGAGCCAACTATATTGAGTCTAGAGTCATAGTGACGAGTCATGTGTCAAAATAAACATGGATGATCAAACAACAAGGATATTTATCTCAAGGAACGTCCAAACGCGTATGGAATTTCCAGCACTGGCAGGGTTTAATATTTTGGTCATAACTCTCCCTACAAAATCGATATTGAGATGATTAAAGTGGCTATGGAAAGCTAAGAGAGAGGGCTACAACTTGTATGAATACCCCGCAAGCAAATTCGGAAGTTTGGGTGGTGCATGGGCAACCCGTGCGTGGACGCACGACCCGTGCGCACCTGAAGGCACCTGAAGGTTTTGAGCATGTCTACGGCTTCGAGCACGGGTAGCCCGTGCATGGGAGCACGACCCGTGCGTTCCTGAAGACTTTGAGCCTGCCTATGGCACCACACATGACCTGGTCGTGCGTGGGGTGCACGACCCATGCGTCTGTGCAGAAATGTCCAATTTTGACAGCACATTGACCTAGTTTTGGCCCAAACACTATATAAACACATCTTGGGGTGCGCACACAAGGGGGAAAGGCTGGAATATACCCAAGAACACAAGAAACACATCAATTTCATCAAGGAAGAATCAAGGGAAGAATCGGGTCGGATCGGAACTTGAGGATTGAAGATTAATCGAGAGATTATCCATTTCCCTAAGTTTTCTCATTCTTTGTGCTTTAATCTTTCATTTTAGCTTGTCATGAATATGAACAATTTGTCTATGAGTTGTTTATTGGTAATGAGTAGCTAAACATCTTGTGATTTTCGGGTTTTGGAAGTAGATTAATTAAACTCTTGTTGAATGTTTTAATCTTAGTTGAAGTTATTGTCTTGAAGCCTATTTGAGTACTTTGTACTTATTCTTGTTTTATCATTTGGTCTATAGTTGGCATGTTTGATGTATTGATTCATAACTAGAACAACACCCGTGTGTTACACGGATTTGTCCAAAAATAAAATTTGTGTCGCAAACTCTAATAGTTATAAGAGATTCAAAATACTAATTAAAATATTAAAAAAGAAATTCAAAATTTAGAAGAGTATCATACAATCGTTCACTTCAATTTCCAAAAAATTTCTTTGTAAACTACATTATTTGTTCTATTTGAAAGTGTAACATCCTCGTCACAACAACGAATTTTCAAGCCGTATTAGGTTTAAATGGTTGAAAGAGTGCAATTTCAATCTTTGAATATTTTTTGGAAAGAGAAAAAATCTCTATAAAATTATATATTTGTGCTAATTTCAAATGTTTGGCCGTAGGTTGCTTTTGCACAAAAGCTAATAAATTAGTTATGGTAAAAATAATGAATCATTGGTATGCTTAAAAAAGATATTTAATATAACTGTTATACCCCGTAAATGATTTAAATCATAATTAAAAGTATAATAAGTATTAGAGATAATAATTGAAATTATATCCTTATTTTTTGTATCATAATAATATTTAAATCATAATTAATTTGCAAACTCAAAAATAACTTCCTAATTTTATATCCTTGATTTTTGGGATTATTTAATTTGTTGATTAAATGTTTGATTGGATTTTAATAGTTATATATGGAAATAGAAAATTTAATTATTAAGTTGATGATAAATTGATAGTAAATTGATATAGTAAATCAATTTATAGTTGGAAGAATAAGGTGGTGGCATGGTTTGCCACGTGGCTAAATATGAATGTGACACATGGATTTGGAAGAATAATGTGTTGACACGTGTACCAAATTGCTCAGGAGAAGACATATGTCAGCTTGTTTTTTCTTTTAGTATATAGGGTTGATTCGAGAGATGAGCTTCAATATTTGATTCTTGAGCTCTTTGGCTAAAGATTTAACATGACTTGATATATTGATTCATAATTCGAGAGATGAGCTTCAATATTAGATCTTGAGTACTTGACATGAATATTTGCATGAATCGAGATATTTGTAGATATTTGTGAGGATATTTGATCTTTGGTGCGTTTGGGAGTTGTATATCTATTGTTGAGTAGAGATGCTAGCATAGATATTTCAATCTGCGTTTTATATACATCTCGAGAGGGGGGATAAAACATATGTGTGATCGTCTTATAGGTATAGTGATAATAACTTTGGCTTGGATTAATTTAGACAACAAGAGGGATATTAATTGAAACCATAACCCGGGAATCCATTTCATTCTCTTGATAATTCCATTATTTATTTTCATCTTGTGTTTTTGTGGTTATTCTTGTCTTTACCTCCACAACAATCATCCAACTTTCGATCGTCTAAATAAAAATAAGGCTATCTTAGTTCAATACTTAACACATTAATTTATTAGTCTCCGTGGATACGACCTTGCTTACCCTATTCTATAAACTACACCGTACACTTGCGGTGAAGCTAAAAATAAGGCAAACATGTTTTTGGCACCGTTGCCGGGGACTAATACAATTTTTGGTGCTAATATTGCGATAGATAGAATTATTTTTAATTTAGACATTTTTTATTTTATTTCATTTTTCTTTTGTAAATTCTATCTCTACATTGTTTGATTTGTTTCTTTGAGTTGGTGCAGGTAGTACACGAACACTCGCTCGAATGGAGAAAGTCAATTACTTCAATAACTGGAATTCTTACAGTTATTGGAATAATCCTACTCCTACGTGCTATTATCTAGATTAGGGGAATCACAAAGATTTTTTATATGCTAACATGGAGAATGTGATTCAACCGCCATCAAGCTTCAATTTAACGAATGGATTTACTAATGTGGAAGGTAAACCATCTTTAGAAGAAGCCCTCACCTCGTTAATGAGTGAAGCATGTTTGTTCATGAGCGAGTCGAGGGACCGCTTTACTCGCGATGAAGCAAATAATCCATCTTTAGAAGAAGCCCTCACCTCATTCATAAATCAATCCAATGCATTCATGAGTGATACTAGGAGCCGTTTCACAATGCAAGACGCGAGGATGGACAAGATGGAGCTACAATTGACACAATTGGCCAGCACGATGAAAAATCTTGAGGCTTAAATGGGCCAATTAGTTACAATTGTTGGTGGGCAACAACAAAAGAGCCAATTTTCAAGCACCACTGAAGCCAACTCAAAGGAACAATGTAGTGCCATTCATCAAAGGGGTGGTACCAAATATGAGGAGCCGAAGATCCTGGAAAAGCAAGAAAGTTCGGAACCAAACACGGATTGTTTGTCTTTGCACTTTCAGCTCGTGTGTGGTGTCGAAAAGGATCAGAAACAGGACAAGGAACACATGAACCGTGCATGGATTCCGAGACAATTCGTGCGTGATATCATAAGAAAGCTATTCCACAACGAAATGAACACTGGTGGTACATACGCGCACGGACAACATGAGCATAATTCAAATCAAAGTGTTCCAACATCAGGACTCCAATACTTGCTTGGAAATCCCAATTATGCATTACTAGATGCAAACAATGCAAAAACAATTCTCGATCATGACCCAAATCAACTAATATATGCATTCAAAGGTGATACGAATCGAAATTAACAGGTGTCAAGCTAAAGACGTTAAATATAACGCTTGTTGGGAGGCAACCCAACGGTTTGTGGTGTGATTTTTGTTTTTGTTTATTTTCTTTTTGTAATAAAAAAAACTGAGTGTTGCTGTACGACATCAAGCACGGGTGACCCGTGCGCTAGGCGTACGCCCATGCACGCCTGGAGGGAGGAATAATGTGGCTTCGGCACGAAGCATGGGTAGCCCGTGCGCAAGGCGCACGACCCGTGCGTCCTTCAGCTGAGACAATATTAAGGTACACAAGTTGAAGTGATGGTTGAAAGAAGAAGTCCTAGTGATAGGATGAGATGCCAAGGAGGGCCATTATCCACCACCACCCGCACAGTGAATCAGGTAAATCCACTCAGTTTTATATTGAAATTCTATCTTCTGTTACGTGCGATATAATTTCATTTAAGTTTGGGGGGAGAGAGTTATTTTGATATGAAATGTGTGGATAGAAAAAAAAACTTGCATTAATTTTGTGTGTTTTCATATAGTTGCATGTAGAGCATTTTAGGTTGCATTTGCATTAGAAACACGTTTATTGTTTTAGCACGTTTATTGCTTTCATAGATTTTAGGGAGTGAGTTGATCTCTTGATTGTAACTTGTGCTTGATTTTGAAAAATTTGTATTGTTTGGATTGGGTGTTGAGCATGAGTTGATTGAGCCATGAATAGATAACATTGAGCATGTTGATATGGAAAACTTGGTTTGATGCTTTGAATTACATATTTACAAGCCTGTGAGCTTTTGAGCCTTTACTGTTGTCATCATATGCAGTCTTGTTTGTTCTTTGAGTGTATCATTTATGTTGTTAGAATTCTAGAACTTGCTCTGGTATCTCTATCAAAGTCACATGTTGTATGCGAATTGTGAAAATGATTAAAAGCCATTTTTGTTAGCCCTCCAAGCCTTTTGCTTACCTTACGATGATGTTGAAATCCCTAGTTAGCCAATTTGAGCCTATTGCCTAATATTTTGTGATAGCCAAAATTCAAGCCTTATCATTGATATATATATTACCCTGCACTTGAGCGTATAACATTCGAGTAAAGGAAATGAATGAGGGTGAATGGGTGAAATCAAAATTTTAGAAGGAGGTGTTAAAAAATAGGTTGATGAAAAAAAAGGGGAAGAAAATGAGAAGAAAAGAATGTTGAAAACTCACAAAAGAGTAAAAAAAAATTGGCTTTATGAATGAGTTTTCTTTGAATGAACTTGGAGGTTAAGAATTGTAATGTGAATGGTCGAGTTTACAAAAGAAAGGGGATGTAGATAAGAAGAGTTGGTGAAAATGAGAGATGATTTGAGTAGCATATTGAGCTTTAATGTAGATGATTTATATGATCATCGGTCTATACGCTCGAGTTTGAGTCACTCTATCTATATTTTCCTACCTTAACCAAAAAGCCTTCATTACAACCAAAGAGAGAAAGTCCTTTTTGATTCACAAATCGCATACATTCTAGTGGTGGAGATATGAGACGATTTGCAAGCCTATGGTAATTCTATAATATTGAATTGAATTGAGCGTAAACACGTCCTATATTCATTCGAGATGAGAGTATACACTTGATCTTTGAGAGGCGTGATTCGTAGCATTTACCATGGTTTCTTTGATGTATGCTCTATGTTAGATGTTTGAGGCTTGGTTGATTCGTTGCTTGACACCTATGATGAACAATGCGAATTTTATGGAGTTGTTGTGCGTTCTACTTTTCATTACTCCCAATCATGTTTTGTCTTGTTTTTAAAAGCGTTGATCGGGACGACAACAATTTAAGTTTGGGGGTTTGATTAGTGTGAGTTTTGCAAGTATTTTAGGGCATATTTATGGCTATAATTGTTTATAAATATGCAATAACGCATATGAAATGGTATATATTCGCTCTTTGTGGAAAGGGTATTACGCTTTGCTTGTTTTGTAGGAATTTAACGATATTTGGAGTGATTTTGTGACAAATACGAGCATTGCTACCTATAATCATCAAGAATCTGTTTGATAAATGGTTTTATCATGATTGTGATGATTTTGTTTTTACACCAAAACAATGTTTTTAAAGGTTGTCCAAATACTACTAAATGTTCTAAAATGGTTTTAATACTTTCCGGAGTATTTCTTCAAGTTTATTTTCGACAAAATTGGACAACGCATTTATATGATTTTTTGTTAATGTATTTTTACACCAAAACAATGTTTCTAAATGTTGTTCTAATACTCCCGATCAGTCTAAAATGTTTTTACTATTTTTCGGAGTGTTTATTGAAGTTTATTTTCGATATAAAATTGGACAACATTTTTGTTTTGGGCTAAACGGTCGCCCTATAGGGCATCCCGCACTGAAAGTTGTGAAAATGTGCAGTATAAGCCATTTGTCAAAAAAGGTCGTAGACCGGCCAACAGGGTGGTGGTAGCCCGGCCGACCGGGGGTCGACGGTGCCGGGAGCAATTTCAAATGTAACCTCCTGACTCGTTTTTGGGTTTTGTTCGACCGGCCGACACATGGTCGACCGCCGACCCCCGTCGTCGACCTGCCGCCTGCGTAAATGTGTTTTCTCATTTTCAAACGCCTATTTGTGCGACCAGACGGCCGCCTCAAGTTTGACAAAAAAAATCGACCGTTTGACAAGACAACATTTCCTTAAATCATGGAGTTTATTTCTAACAGCTATATTCTTCATTTGTCTTGCAATTTTTTACAGATTTCAATCTTCTAGGAGGAGCCTATCATGTCCAAGACATCTTCTATAAATAGATGAAGAATTGAAGCAACACAACAAGAGAGAAAACTACAACACAACAAGATACACTCAAGAATACACTTGTTCTTACATTGTCTTATTTCTTGTTGTAATTTGCCTAGCTATTCACTTTCACATTCTTGAGGTCTAGGCTTTTCTTGATTACACTTGCACTCTATTGTATTATCAATTATTGAGTTGTAATCTTGAATATTTGGGTAATCATTCAACACAAGATATCCTTGTGAGTATTCTTGTGGTAAGAACACACTTGGGTGATCTAGGTGTTAGGTGTGAGAAGATTGTGGTAATCTTCTTGTTGAGGTGTTGAAGAATTTGGTATTCTTCAAGGTTGAAGATTGTGGTAATCTTCACAAGGTGCCGTTGGAGATTGTGGTAATCTTCAAGAAGAGATTGTGGTAATCTCAAAGGTGGTGTTGAAGAAGAGTGTGGTGCTCTTCAAGGTGTTGTTGTAAGTTGGTGTTGTATTAATTTGTGGTAAATTAATAAAATCTTTTTTTCTTTTTGAAATCTATCCCGGATATACTGGGGTGGTAGAGGATTAGGCCCTAGGTGGGTTGAACCTCTATAAATCGATGCGTGTTGTTTACATTCCGCACCTTTATTATTGTCTTTGAGCATTCGATTCGAAAAAGAGGGCGAAATCGAAAAGATGGAGATAATCTATTCACCCCCCCTCTAGATTATCGTAGCCGCTTGGACTTACAAGTGGTATCAAAGCCAAACTCTTTGGCAAGCTCGTTTCACATCGCGAGTGAAGAGAAACGATCGTCGGCTACTTAACGAAGCTCATCTATCCCACCTCCACCACCAAGCCACCACTATTTGATTCCAAAAATTTTATATTTTGGAAAGAAAGAATGGAATGTTATTTACAAGGTTGCGGGTTTGATATTTGGAACACCGTCATAAATGGAGAACCCATTCCGATGATAGATACACCACACACCTCCAAAGGCCTCAAAGAGCTAAATGATGAAGAGAAGAAAATCATCTCTTTAAACGGTAAGGCTCTAAATATCTTGTATTGTTCATTTACTAATTTGGAATATGAACATATTGTAGGAATTCGATCGGCACATAAAGTATGGCAAAAATTAGAAGCCATCTATGGAGTATTTGCAAATGAAAGGAGTCAAACAAAAGCATCTACTTCTCAAAGGGATACAAGCTCAAATCTAAGGAACAAGTCTCTTACAACTTCCAACTATGAAGAAGTTGAATATTGTTTTATGGGCATCAAAGAAGAAAACGAGGTATGTCTTAAACCCTCTACTTCCTATGATATTGTTATTCAAAATAATTATAGTGATTTGCAAAATGATTTTGATGATCTTCAAAATGAATTCCAAGACTTACTTGTTAAATACAAAAATTTGAAAAAGGAATTCATTGTTTTGAAAAATGATAAGGATAGTTTATTTACTTCCTATGAGTCACTATCATGTGCTCACACCACCACACTTGACAAGGTTAGAAACCTTGAAAAACAAAATAGTACTCTTGTTGAGAATATGAATTGCATGAAAAATGATTTATCAAAATCAAACTTGAGTACCAATAAAATGTCCAATATTGTTGATATTCATAATTGTGATAAAGGACTTGATCATAAGCCTAATGTTGTTAATCATATGAAAAAGGATCAAGTCACTATGCATATTGGTCATTATGTTCCTAGAATTATTACTTGTTTTTATTGCGGTAAAAAGGGTCATACGGCTAATACTTGTCGGGCTAGAAATAGCTCTAATAATTTTTGGAGACCTAAAAGTCTCAAAGCTAATCCTAAAGGACCCAAGCACTTGAGGGTACCACAAAATAATGTTGTATTAGGTACCCGGCGAAATAATGATCGGAGAAGAGATATACCGCAAAGAAGACATCAAATGACCATTTCATTTGATAAAAGGAGAAAACATTTTCAAAGCCAATTTCCAAGAAAAAGATATAATCAAAAATGGGAAGAACTCTATCCATGGAAATGGTAAATACATCATCAACAAGATGATTTTCAAAGAAGAAGAGACTATCAACAATGGGAAGGACAAAAATTTTGGAGATGGAGTAATTGGAGAGATTACCATCAACATGAAGATTTTCAAAAGGGAAAATATCCTCAACAATGGGAAAACCCATGGAAACGGCGTAATTGGTAAACCGTATCTCCCTATTTAAATATGCATCTTATTTGTCTATTATGCATGTTTTTATTTGTGTCCTACTTGCAAAATGAGTTTTCATGTATTTAAATTTTAAATTAAGGTCTTCAAAACTTATTTGTATTTTTAAAAATTTTTGAAAAAGAAGACCTTATATGATGTTTTTAAAACTCTTGTGCATTTTTGTAGACTAAAGTGTATTATCATCTCTTATGGATTTTTATGGCATGAGCTTACTTGTGATATCTCTTAGCCTACACTTTTATCATTATGATTTGTGCTAGATTTGTTTTAAGAATTGTGTAGGATTTACATATTTTCACAAATGGCCATTTTGTCAAGAAAGGCATAAATTATCGAGGTACGTTTACTTGTGTTACTTTTACTCTTATAGACTCGATATATGTATTGCCATATGCCTATGTGCTTGTTTTTTTATAGTATTTCATACAAGTGCCATTAAGAGGATTTTTAGATTTTTTGAAAGACACTATTCGATATTTGATTGCACATATTTGCTTTGTCAACTTTTGTTCAAATACTTCTTTTAAATGAGGTCTCAATTATATGCTATCGGATTTTCAAATTTCAAAAGAGACCTTCTGTAGCTTTCTTAAGCTTATTTGAACTTGCATGATTTATTAGACTCTTGATGATCTTCTAAATGCATAGTATGTGTTTCTTGCTTCATGGTCTATATATATAGTGTCTCTTACTACTATGCTCTTTTGCAAGATATTTTGTGATTGATGATTGAGACATGTTTTTACACTTGTGCTATTTTTATTCTTGATTATGTAAGCGATGCCGTTAATGAGTTTGTTTAGTTGTGTAGATGAGAAATGAAGTACTTCAAATATTAGTTACCTCAAAATATTTGGATGTAAATGTTCTATTGTGAACACCTTAGACAAATTGGATGCCCTATGATGATAGTAATGAAGTAGACAAAAAGGGTATTCCAGAACAAACTCGATAACCAAGGCAACATTGGTCGAACTAAGGCAAGGTTAGTAGCTCGAAGGTATTTTCTAAAAGAAGGTAATTGATTTTGATGTAACATTTGCACTCATAGCACATTTAGTAGCTATTTGCATTTTACTTGTCCATTCTTGTTTTAAGAAAATTTCAAGCTTTACAAAATGGATGTTTAATCCAATTTTCTCAATGGTTTTATTCTAGAAGAAGTCTATGTAAAACAACCTCCGGGTTTAAAATTTTTCTAGGCCAAATGTGTTTTATAAAAGGCCTTGTACTACGGTTGATAGACTTAGCTATTTTTGCTAAATGGTTTTACAAGAGGTAAAGTTGATACTACTTCTTTGTTTTTTTTTGAAAAAGGGCAAGATTGTTTACTTGTTCATATTTATGAGAATATTTTTGGTACTACTAATGAATATTTGTGCAAGATATTTTTCCAAGTTGATGCAAGGTGTACTTGAAATGAGCATGATGGGGAGCTCAATTTCTTGCTTGGACTTCAAATCATTCAATGCCAAGTAGATGGTTACATTTCAAAAGAACTCTTGAAGGAGTTAGGCATTGAAGAAGGAAGAATCATCTCAACCTCTATGGCTACCAATGAAGAGATTGACAAAGGTTGAGAAAGGCATGTCGGTTGACAAATAAATTCGAGGTATGTTTTCTTGTATTATTTCTATAGACTCGACATTCCATATGCCTTATGTCTATATGCTCGACTTCAAAAATTATCCCAACGAATCTCATTAAAGTGCCGTTAAAAGAAATTTTCAAATATTTATAAGGCACTTCTTCTTATGACTTGTTCATCCAAAGCTTTTAAAACGTTCTTATTGTTTTTGGGATAACAAGTCCGGTGAAAAATTATTCAAAATATAGTTCGTCATCATCGAACTAAATATATTGAGATTCGATGTTTTTTTAAAAGGGATTGAGTCTTTAACAAAAACTTGAGATGTGTTTAATTCCGTCTCAAGGATAACTCGCGGATTTTTTTCATTAATCGCCGAGTATTTTACCTCATTTTGAGCTTGATTATGACATAATGTATATTGAATGAGGTCTACGTTTGCATTTTGCATGTTTTTAAAACTTAGGGGCGAAAAATCGGATTTTTGGATCAAACTTCGGAATTTTGCAAAACAGAAAGAAGCAATGGGTGAAGGGGCTGAGGTCGACGGCAGTTCTCTAGCCTCCGACCGGCCGCCCACCTCAACCGGTCGCCCCTGCTGAGTTTTCAGATATATTGCTTTCTGTTTCCAGAATTTGGCATTTTGGCATTTTTCTTCTCTATTTCATCCCCTTTGTCATTTGCACACACATTTCACTTCAAATGTGTTTTGTTGCATGAATTACATAGTTTGGGGATTATCTAGCTCGATTATCATCATCAATGCTCATCTTTACCGATTGAATGGTAAGAATTTCACTCTCTTTAGCTCAATTGGATTGAACCCTTGAGTTTGTGGCTTATATGTATCTTTCTTGATGCAATTCATATATTTTTGTAATGAGCTTATTGATTGTTGATGATTGATATTTGTTAAATTGTATTTGGTGATGAAAAACTTGGCTTGATTTCATTTACAAGGGCTATATATCTTTTTTGAATTTTTAACACCCGCCAAGTGTTTGATAAAACGTTTTAATGAAAAATTCATCACCTACATGATTCTCTCGATTTCAAAAGTCTTATATATTTTTAGAGATCATGTTTTGCTTATCAAATGATCTTTCATAAGCTTCTACAAGTCGTATGATTCGACTCTTCCCTCCTATTTGGTTTAAAAGCTTCAATGTTCAAATAGCTCGATACATCGGTTTACTTGCGCACTTTGATAAGAATATATGATGTATTTATCGTGCTAACATTCTTTCTGATGATTCCAAAGGGGGAGAAACAGGTTATAAGCTCTTTAGCTCAAAGAAGCTAAGATAAGCTTAACAAAAAGAAGCTATAAGCTATGGCTTCATAAAACCATAAGTTTTTGAATCGTAGTCCACTTGGTGCATTATGGTTATGTATGAATCGTGGTCCATTGGTTGTAGTATGGACTTATATACATTTCTAATGATGTCTCTTTGACAGGGGGAGCTTTTAAGTTTTTGATACTTAAGTTCAATATCGAAAAGCTAAGATTTTAGCTTATGTTGTAGTTGCTTCTATATTACTCTTGTTGTGCATATTGATAGGGGGAGCATTTGCTATATGTGTTTGAATATCTCTACTCCCATCCTTGTGTTTATATTGCGTGGAATATTGTTGCTCTCAACGGATATTTATTTTTGACCGGAAAACTTGTTTTGTTTTCAAAATTGGCCTTGTTGAATTGTTTTGGTTTGTAATCATCAAAAAGGGGGAGATTGTTTGATAAATGGTTTTATCATGATTTTGATGATTTTGTTTTTACACCAAAACAATATTTTTAAAGGTTGTCCAAATACTACTAAATGTTTTAAAATGGTTTTAATAATTTCCGGAGTATTTCTTCAAGTTTATTTTCGACAAAATTGGACAACGCGTTTATATGATTTTTTGTTAATGTATTTTTACACCAAAACAATGTTTCTAGATATTGTTCTAATACTCCCGATCAGTCTAAAATGTTTTTACTATTTTTCGGAGTGTTTATTGAAGTTTATTTTCGATATAAAATTGGACAACATTTTTGTTTTGTGGCCAAAACTCGCCTCTATAGGGCATCCCATACCGAAAGTTGTGAAAAAGCAGTGTGTATAAGCCATTTCTTTGAAAAAGGTCGGTAGACCGTCAACGGGTGGTAGACCGGTATGGTTGACCGGTCGATCGGCGCGTCGCCGGCCGACCGGGGTCGACCGGTGCACGGGAGCAATTTCAAACAACCTCCTGGACTCGTTTTTTTTTGTTCAACCTATTGGACACATGGTCGACCGGCCGACCCCGTCGACCGGCCGCCTGTAAATGTGTTTTCTCATTTTCAAACGTCTATTTGTGCGCGACCAAGTCCGCCTCAAGTTTGATGACAAAAATCAACCGTTTGACAGCAGACAACATTTCCTTAAATCATGGAGTTGATTTCTAACAGCTCTATTCTCCATTTGTCTTGCAATTTTTTACAGATTTCAATCTTCTAGGAGGAGCCTATCATGTCCAAGACATCTTCTATAAATAGATGAAGAATTGAAGCAACACAACAAGAGAGAAAACTACAACACAACAAGATACACTCAAGAATACACTTGTTCTTACATTGTCTTATTTCTTGTTGTAATTTGCCTAGCTATTCACTTTCACATTCTTGAGGTCTAGGCTTTTCTTGATTACACTTGCACTCTATTGTATTATCAATTATCGAGTTGTAATCTTGAATATTTGGGTAATCATTCAACACAAGAATGTGGTGTGATCTAGGTGTTAGGTGTGAGAAGATTGTGGTAATCTTCTTGTTGAGGTGTTGAAGAATTTGGTATTCTTCAAGGTTGAAGAATGTGGTAATATTCACAAGGTGCCGTTGGAGATTGTGGTAATCTTCAAGAAGAGATTGTGGTAATCTCAAAGGTGGTGTTGAAGAAGAGTGTGGTGCTCTTCAAGGTGTTGTTGTAAGTTGGTGTTGTATTAATTTATGGTAAATTAATAAAATCTTTTTTTCTTTTTGAAATCCATCCCGGATATACTGGGGTGGTAGAGGATTAGGCCCTAGGTGGGTTGAACCTCTATAAATCGACGTGTGTTGTTTACATTCCGCACCTTTATTATTGTCTTTGAGCATTCGATTCGAAAAAGAGGGCGAAATCGAAAAGATGGAGATAATCTATTCACCCCCCTCTAGATTATCGTAGCCGCTTGGACTTACAGAATCGAGCGATTAAACCCAATTGAGAGCCAACTATATTGAGTCTAGAGTCATAGTGACGAGTCGTGTGTCAAAATAAGCATGGATGATCAAACAACAAGGAGATTTATCTCAATGAACGTCCAAACACGTATGGAATTTCGAGCACTGGCAGGGTTTAGTATTTTGGCCATAACTCTCTCTACAAAATTGATATTGAGATGATTCAAGTGGCTTTGGAAAGCTAAGAGAGAGGGCTACAACTTGTATGTAGACCCCGCAAGCACATTCAGAAGTTTGGGTGGTGCACGGGCAACCCGTGCGTGGATGCACGACCCGTGCGCACCTGAAGGCACCTGAAGTTTTTGAGCATGTCTACGGCTTCGAGCACGGGTAGCCCATGCGTGGGAGCACGGCCCGTGCGTGCCTGAAGACTTTGAGCCTGCCTACGGCACCACACACGACCTGGTCATGCGTGGGGCGCAAGACCCGTGCGTCTGTGCGGAAATATCCAATTTCGACAACACATTGACCTGGTTTTGGCCCAAACACTATATTAACACATCTTGGGGTGCGCACACAAGGGGGGAAAGGCTGGGAATACACCCAAGAACACAAGAAACACATCAATTTCATCAAGGAAGAATCAAGAAAAGAATCAGGTTGGATCGGAACTTGAGGATTGAAGATTAATCGAGAGATTATCCATTTCCCTAAGTTTTCTCATTCTTTGTGCTTTAATCTTTCATTTTAGCTTGTCATGAATATGAACAATTTGTCTATGAGTTGTTTATTTGTAATGAGTAGCTAAACATCTTGTGATTTTTGGGTTTTGGAAGTAGATTAATTGAACTGTTGTTGAATATTTTAATCTTAGTTGAAGTTATTGTCTTGAAGCTTATTTGAGTACTTTGTGCTTATTCTTGTTTTATCATTTGGTCCATAGTTGGCATGTTTGATGTATTGATTCATAATTCGAGAGATGAGCTTCAATATTTGATTCTTGAGCACTTTGGCTAATGATTTAACTTGACTTGATATATTGATTCATAATTCGAGAGATGAGCTTCAATATTAGATCTTGAGTACTTGACATGAATATTTGCATGAATCGAGAGGTTTGTAGATATTTGTGAGGATATTTGATCTTTGGTGCGTTTGGGAGTTGTATATCTATTGTTGAGTAGAGATGCTAGCATAGATATTTCAATCGCGCTTTATATACATCTCGAGAGGGGGGATAAAACATATGTGTGATCGTCTTATAGGTATAGTGATAATAACTTGGCTTGGATTAATTTAGACAACAAGAGGGATATTAATTGAAACCATAACCTGGGAATCCATTCATTCTCTTGATAATTCCATTATTTATTTTCATCTTGTGTTTTTGTGGTTATTCTTGTCTTTACCTCCACAACAATCATCCAACTTTCGATCGTCTAAATAAAAATAAGGCTATCTTAGTTCA
>JABTTQ020000955.1:0-61719 GCA_016081115.2 Rehmannia glutinosa | reverse complement strand
TATTGCTATACAACTGCCTCTTTATTCGTATGCTTCGGAGCGTATTTTAGCAATTGCCTCGAGGTATGTGAATTCTCCTCGCAAATGTATCGGTGCATACGAAGTTTTGGAAAGTACTTTTGCCTCTGGGAATGATCTTTTGCCACTCAGGTTTGTTTCCTACCTTTATTTGGTCATTTTTCAGTTCGACCATTCCAATCAAAGATGCCGATGGATACTTTCTACCATTCCCATCATGATGTTTTCTTTCCTCCAAAATTTCTGTTTTTCGTGTAGCTCTTTTACCTTTTACGCAGTATTTTCTGCTAGTAGATTGCAGAACTCCCTAACAACTTCTTCACTGCCCTTTCAAAGATACTCAATCGGGCTCTTTTCCTCCTTTATATCCAAGCGCTTTGTTTGCGGATTGTGCGTAGAATGAACGGGTGCAACATTTGCATTTCGATTTGAGATGCTTCATCGCTTGAAGATCCTTTTTCCAAAATCACTTTTGGAGTTCGACCGCATAAAGGGATTGAATCCTATGCATGCCTTATCTCCACATTCTTTTACCATTATAAGGTCATCCAACATTTGGATGCCTTCTCAGAATGAGGCAATCACATTTTTGAGATCATTCTCTCTTTTTCCAGAAGCCTAATTCTACATTGGATTCTAGTGATTTCAACCTTTAACTTTATATTCTCATCGCCTATGTGATTTGGTGGCATTCAGCCTCCTTACCAGTGAGTTTTAGCTTGTAAGTTGGCCGCCTTTCATTAAGAAGTGTGTGAGAGGCTTTATGCTCAAAATCTTTCATCATTTTCCTAATGAATCATAAAAGACTTGTAGGTGAAGAGGGTAGCCAGGTCACGTCCACTATCATCAGCGCCGAGTAAGTGGGCAGTTTGATTGTACCTCATCATCTTGTTTTTCCATGAGGCAAAAAGAAAGCATCTTCTTCGTGAGTCACTGAGTAGTCGCCTACTACTATCCGATTCACGGTTCCTCGCTTCTTGGTCGGTTTTAATGGTGTCGCAGCCTACCATTGCTCTTTTTCTTTTTCGCGCTCTTTTCTCCAAGACTCTCCTTTCCTCCTCATCTTTGTTTTTACCGACAGTGGGTATTTGCAATAATGGCAAAGTGACCTGTTGTCCTAATTCCAACAAAGGAATTCACTTTGATCGATCCTTTCTCTTCCTTTTA
This sequence comes from Rehmannia glutinosa, assembly GCA_016081115.2. Taxonomy (NCBI): domain Eukaryota; kingdom Viridiplantae; phylum Streptophyta; class Magnoliopsida; order Lamiales; family Orobanchaceae; genus Rehmannia; species Rehmannia glutinosa. Next base: position 60,534 of record JABTTQ020000955.1, on the reverse strand, counting down.
TCACCCTTTTGGTAGTCACCTGATATTCAACCCTTGATGCTCGTTTTTGATGACCTTCTTCCCTCGACTTGGGAAAATAATGTCTCCTTGAGGTCTCTCCTTTTGTTTCTTTTGTAGTTCTTATTGAAAACTAATTGAATCTCTTTATTAGTAGAACAACTTCTTCTTGATCAATGTTTTCATTCTTCCTCACTCTTTTTCCTTCTTTGACTAGAAGAGCAAGCGTCTCTGGGTACAACTGCTTTTCTGATCTTTCTTTCTCAGCTCAAATTCACAGCTTTGAGATCCGAGAAGAGTTCATGGCCTTGGGTCTTTGAGAGATCCATGGAGTGTCTTAGTGCCATAACTTTATTTCCCACTCACCGGGAGTGCCTCAAAATTTTCATGCACATTTCTTTCCTCGGTTATATTCTTTTCCAAGTCAAAGTTCATTTGTTATTTCAGTGAATCTTGCACCCAATTGACCCATGTTTTCTCCTCGAGCCATCTTGAAGTTTTCAAATTTTTTGAACAACAATGATAACTTATTTTCCTTTATTTGGTCTCGATCCTTCACATACAATTCGCTATCCCATTTCTTTTGTTGATTTGGCGGATTTTACTTTATTGAATATGGCTTTGTCCAAGTTTTGTACAAGATGTCCTTGGCAACATTATCCAAGTTATATCTTTTCATGTCATCATTTGTCCACTCAAATTTCTTGGTTTTTCAACCATGGTCGGGTTCAGTTCTTCTTCTCCTTCTCCTTCACCGTGTGTTCTTCTAACAAGAATAATGTTGATTTTGAGAATTTGCAATGGCCCATCTTATATTACAAACCACATTTCATCATGTAAGCGAGATAGGTGAGCCTCGCATATAAATTTTCCAATCATCAAATTCTTCAATGGAGAACATAGGAATGCGAAAGATTTGCTTTCATAATGATAATTGTGCAAAAAAAAAAAACTTTGAAAATAGTGTTGTTAAACTTTTGAAATATGAAGATCTAGTTCAAGAACTCAGCGGAAGGTTCACCGAACCAACCGCTCCGATACCATTTTAGGTCCTGAGGGTGTGTTTGTAAGGTCTAGAAGTGGGGAGGGGTTGAATAAACCTTACTAAAATTTTTGCAATAAAAATCCTATCAAAAAGGCAACAGAGTTTTCACAAGTCACTATATCAATTTGTCACCGAGTTCCTATATAGCATACTTCAGAGAGCCGGGGAAGGTAACCGCTTGTCTATTTTAAGCGCTTAACTTAGGTCGACTTGGTTTTACAAAGCTAAGTCTTATTACCCTTTATAAAACGGAAGATGAGTTTTAACACTTGTTTTTATATGCTTGGCTTATTATCACTTAGATATCGCTTCTAACTTAATTCAGAAGTATAAGCTAATAAAGCGTAAATTAAATGTTGAAAGAAATCGACATAAAGTTTTATAGAGGTTCAAAGACGGGGTAATTCTTCTACTCCTCTCTTCTCCAACTCTGGAGGAATCCATTAAGTAATGATCGGACGAGTGGTTATCGCCCAGAGACAAGTCTTGATCACACAACCGATTTTCCTTCACTCTCGCCTCGAGATGCCTGATCACTCACCGGCTTCTCTTCCACTCAAATTTTTTACGAGGCTGGTTGCCTTGCTACTACAACTCACTTATCAAATTGTTGGATTTGATCACGCAGCCCTCCAAACAACTTGAACCTTTTCCTACAATCCTTCACTGGAATGTAGACCCCGAAAAGTTCTTGGTTTCCTCTTCAACATGATGAATTATTTGTCCTTCACAAATTGTGTAGATTTTAAACTCAAGTAGTCTAGGCTTGAGGATATATTGATTTTTCTCTTTGTTCAAATTTTGTATGATTTGAATTTTTGGTTCTCCTTTAACTTTTTCGATCCTACGCATACACTCATTCAACACTTATATTTTGTGTTTGAATCCTCGCTTTTTTAGTACCATTTGAAAAATTATCCATCAAGAGATGGATAATTATTCAAATAATATCTAGTTGGACGTTGATATGTGTTTCTTCCTGATTTTCCGGTGTGTGAGGCATCCACTACCTCGTATTTCGAACGCCCACTTTTAGGTCTAACACCCACTTGAGCCACTCCTTCGCTTATTTGATTGCATGCTTTTGCATTGTTTATTCTTAGTACATCGACATTATGGGATATTACTTAAATAAGTAATCTCCATGATCTTTGTGCAACGGTTGAATGTCGATTGCTTCACTCAACTCGCTTTCTTCTTTTCAAGACAACGGTTGACTTGAATCTTCTTTAACCTCGAATAATTTGACAAGTGTTTCAACTCAACTTCATGAGTTGACTTTGATTCGACTTTTCACACGCTTGTTTCTCGGTGATACATATTCATCGAGTTCTTGATTTTCTATCTTGACCATACTCAACGTTTCCACAAAATGTCTTCACTCCGATCTTGATTTACTTCTTGTATTTCCAAAGTGTAGGCGACTTGACTCAACTTTTCCACTATCTATTACAATATTACAATGCAACATTTACATGGCATAAAATAAGTTTCCCAACATAATTTCATGCACGATCCTGGTATTTTTTAATATTTTGGGCGGTGTCATGAGATCTCCCGATCAAATGATATTTCGTAATATTAGGGGTCCTTAAAAGTATTAGTTTTTCCCTAAAACGTATTAGAGTCTTACTCCGAAAAGTATTAGTGGTACATCCTAAAAGTATTAGTAATCTCTTGAACAATACTTTTAGTAGCCCTCATTAAAAGTATTTATTTTTCGCCTCAAAAGTGTTAGTAATCCATCTAAAATGTATTAATTATTCCCTTAAAAAGTATTAGACAATGACATAATATTAGGCAACCCTCAAAAGTATTAGTTTTTCCATTGAAAGGTATTAGCAATCCCTTGGAAAAGTATTAGTAATCCCCCTGGAAAAGCATTAATAATCCCTTAAGCGATTATTTTAGTAATCCTCATGAAAAGTATTGATTTTTTCCGCAAAAAGTATTAGTAATTCCCCTAAAATATATTGTTGGGAAAATTTATGCATAGATTTTGATGATACCAAAAACTTAGATTAGGAAGTTGGCACCCCAATTAAAATATAATTCAACTTGTAATAGATAGGGTTATATGAGATGAGTTGAAGGCGACCAAGTTGAAGATTCCAACTAAAATGAAGATTGGAAGAAGACCCATCTATGTGTCACGGTGTGAAGTGAAATGAAGGTTGATCAAGTTGAGAGCAAATTGTCTTACAAGTCATGATCGACATCAAATTCATTCCAAAATGATAGGAAAATCGAATGTCAAAGGGGTATCTTTGTAAGTCCAAGCTCCTGCGATAATCTGTAGGGGGTGAATAGATTATCTCCATCTTTTCGACATCGCCTCTTTTCGAACAAATCAAGCAAGACAATAATAAAGGTGCGGGAAGATAAACAACACACGTTGATTTAAAGAGGTTCAACCCGCAGATTTGTGGCCTAATCCTCTACCACCCCAAAGATATTCCTGATGGATTTCAAAAGAAAAGAATTTTATTAATTACCAAAATTAATATAAATTCAACTTACAACACCTTGAAGAGCACCACACTCTTCTTCAACACCACCTTTGAGATTACCACAATCTCCTTTGAAGATTACCACAATTTTCCTTTCAACGACACCTTTGAAGATCACCACAATCTTCAATCTTGAAGAATACCAAATTCTTCAACACCTCAAGAGCACCACACTCTTGAAACACCTATCACCTAGATCACCCAAGTGTATTCTTTTCCAAAGAATACTGACAAGGATGTCTTGTGTTGAATGATGACCAAAATCAAGATTACAACTCAATAATGAATATTACAATTTGAGTGCAAGTGTAATCAAGAAATGAAAGCCTAGACCTCAAGATGTGAAAGTGATAAGCTAGGAAATTACAACAAGAATGATAACAATGCAGAGCTAAAGACTTTGCTTGAATGTATCTTGTTGTGTTGTATCTCAAAGATGTTGTAATGGTTGCTCTAAAACTTCCTCTATTTATAGGAGATGATTGATCGTGTATAGCTATCCTCTTGGGGATTAAAAATCTACAGAAAATGCAATTAAAATCAAGAATATAGCTGTTAGAAATCAATCCCACAATTTAAGGAAAGTTGGTCTCTACACAACGGAGTGAATTTGTCAAAACCTTACGGCCCGGGTCGCAAATAAGAAGCGATAGAGATTGAAAGAAAACACAAGAAAAATCACACAGGGTGACCAACCACGGGGGTCCGACTGCCTTCCTGCCCAGGGTGCGACTTCGGCCCCTAGTTGGACCGGTCCCCAACGCATTTTTACAAGTTCACACGTTTACTTTTCAAAAGCACACCTCCAAACGGCCGCACTCGGGCGACTGGTCGACCAGACGGGTTGTAAAAGCGCCGGGCGATCGGTCGACCTGGTGTGTTTTTCTCATCTCATTTTTTTGTTCCAAAATCATCTTCAGGTACGGGTTGCCCTATAGGGTGACCGGCCACAAGAGACAAAATGTTTGTTTAAAATAAACTCAATAAATACTTGAAAATTTAGTAAAAATATTTTAAATCGATCGGAGTATTTAGACAACATTTAGGAACCTTGTTTTGATGTAAAACTTATTAACATAAAATCATTAAAAGGGTTTTCCAATTTTATCTAAAATAAAACTTGAAGAAATACTCCTAATAAATAGTAAAATATTTCAAATCATTTAGGAGTATTTGGACAACAAATAAAAACATTGTTTTGGTGTAAAAATAAAATCATCAAAATTAAGATAAAAACATGTATCAAACATATGCAACATAAAGGACTCGAGAAAGCTTAAAGAGATCCGTTGTCAAGCCAAGCAGGTTTTACTTGGAAATAGCTAGGTGTCGATCACAAGAATAAAGTCATTTTTTTGAAAGAATACAAAAATAAGGAACCAATGAGATGTACCAAATTCTCGCAGAGGCTAAGGAAAGGTCAAGCAGAGCATTAAATTCAAGGTGCGGTCTCCATCATTGTTGCAAGATAAGACAAGCCAATAACCTGAAGTGTTGTTTGAAAATGTGTCTATCTCTTCAACGAACATATTTTCAAACATGCACTATAAAAGGCCGAGAAGTTATTTGAGAGAATGCTAACCAATCTACACAGACTATCAAGCATACAAGATTCAAGCAATAACCCGCAAAATATCTCTCAAGCTTACAAAGAATATCCTCAGTGCCTAAACTCGAAAGAAAAACGATCCAACACATTCAATGAATGAAAGAAAACTTCATCAGCTGAAGAGAAAACTTGTTATCAAGAACAAGGGGTCTACTCTCCAAGGTTGATGGAGGTGTAGTAAGTTCCATCGAACCGAGCTTTGAACCCGTTGGAGGCTAAGTGAGCAAGTCTAAAGTTTGAAGGAAAGCTGAGTAGCGGGACAACCGTCTTGTGAAGAAGTCGAGTCACAGAGCAAAGTCAGGTTGTATGATCAAAGCTAACCTTGATCGATAACTACTTTGTAACCAAGTCAAGTTACATAGTGATTCCTCCAGGGTTAGAGAAGAGTGGATTAGAGGAATTACCCTATCCTCGAACCACTATAATTGCTTGTGTCCATTTACTTTCAACGACACTTAATTTCTCGCATTATTTTCATATCTGCTGATAAGTTAAATTACTTAAGTCTGCTGATAAAAACCCTGCTAAAAACAAGTGTAGAAAAACGCACTCTAAATTCTAAAGGTGAAAGTCTTCCGCTGTTAAAAACCAAATCAACTGCTTTTAAAAGTGTTAGCTAAAAACAACTAAGTTGTACTATCAACAAATTTCACCGAGGTTTGTTGAGGTGGGAACTTTATTGTGTAAGCCAACCTAGCTGTCCCTCAAGGACTTAGCTGACTTGAGTCAACTCTGAAATTGTTTAAAAGGACTAAATCGAAAAGTTGGTAAAGTTTATTTAACCCTCCCCTTCTAAACTTTACTTATCACCCCTGGGACCTACACGTATTAATAATTTATTGAAAAGTATTAGGGTTTTGATTAAAGGTATTTTAGTATTTTCTCCTAAAAAGTATTAGATCCTCCCAAAAAGTATTAGTATCCCTCCTAAAAAGTATTAGATCGGCGGCGGATGTTGTTGTTTGGTCGGGTCAATAGCGAATCGATCGGATCGGTGTTTGGATCCTTCAACGGATTAGATTCGTTGAAGTACCGATGCAAGAGACTAACCTTTTTCACTTTCTATTTACTTCCAAATATTTTTTACAAAAAAAAATATAATATAACATCGATTCACATTATTATAGTTTTATCACCTATTTTTACATATTATTTACAATATATATAAGTTATAACCACATCCCAATATATTTTTGAAAATTATAATCATTATAATGTTATCTAACATTTAATGATATATTTTTAATTATTTTTGAAAATTATTTTTTCTCAATATTGTTTATAATGACATACTTCAATAATACAAACAACGACAAGATTTATAAAACTCGTAAAAGCCGCTTCCTTTAATCCTCGAAGGTCTCTTGTGAGATCGCCTCCGGATTTCTATCCCGTGAGATGGGTCGGTTGGTCTCGTAAAACAGATATTCACGGTCAACAAAAAGTCAACAATGTTCCAAAATTAGCGCATTTATATTTTTGAGTAAAAAATAATATTTTGGGACAAGTAATACTTTCGAAAAAAAATAATACTTTAATTTGAAATATTTAATATTTTTGATAAAAAAGTGATACATTGTGTTAAGTATGGTGTTGAAAATGATGGAAATGGGTAGTGACTCGCATAGTGGTCAGCGGTGAGAAAATTGACACGATTTTAAGGAATAAGTGATACATTTTGTTTGACGTGTAATACTTTTCATTCAACGCCTAATATTTGTTCACTTAAATGTGTAATATTCTTTTCACTTAACATTGTAATATTATTCAATTTAACGTGTAATACTTTTCCACTTAAACAAGTATACATTTTTTTCCAGTTTAGTTACATTGAAAACATATACTATTTAAAACAAAAGTGATACTTTTTGTAATAAAATGTGACACTCTTAAACAAAGTTACATATAATTTTGCAAATAAATAATATCAGTTTTGTTATTTGAAAACATATATTTTTCACTTAAAATATGTAATACTTTTAAGTCCGAAATGTGATACTATTCAATTTAAAATATAGTTCAACATTTAATTTTATAACTGAGGTAAATGGGCAAGAACAAACGATCCTAATCAGCGATGCAAAATCAAAAGCAAAAGTGTTGCAATTAGATAAAGCAACGAAGCTAAATTAAAATTATGGGCCACAACTTGCTTTCTCTTCGAGCATATGAGCAAACAACATCCTCAAATTGTTTTCCAAGTATCATCTGTCTTATATTAGCAAGAATAGCTTTTGTCTCACCCTGGTAATCTTGGTCCCTTGGTAAGATGGCCTCAATCAAATTTTTGGAGTCAAAATCTAGCATATCAACATTAAAGCCATGAAAAAGAGCAAATTCAACTCCCTCCCTCAAAGCAAAAACTTCAACAACAAAATGAGAAAAGCCCCCACCAAAGACTTAGCCATACACGCTAAAACACACCGATGTGAATCTCTAACCACAGCCCCAACACCCACATGATTCAGCCATGGGCGAAGAGAGAAAAGAGAGACGTAGAGGCAGAAACAAAAAGTGAGAGTTGGAGAGGCGAAAAGGAGGCTGAAAAAAAAAAAGAAAAACAGGAAAAGGAAAGATGAGAAAATATAAAATAGAATAAAAACCCTAAAAGCAAAAAAGAAAAATAGAACCCGGTAGGGGAGACGGGTCGGATTGCCTGGGTCCATCCATCTTACAAAAAAAGACCCCTAGTACGGTTCTATATATTTTTCTTGTCTTAATCCTTTCCCATTTTTCTTTTTCTTTTTTCCGAAACGATAGAAATATATTCATTAGACAACAAAAACTCACACGCTAACTCCAAGAAATTAAAATATATACATTGACATATATACGTTGATGCATGTCGATAACTCCGTGAGAGAAAAACTACCGTAATTCGAAGGAGCAAAAATGTTAAAACAACTAAAAACACAAAACAAAAGAAAACTAAGACTTCATATGAGACTAAACCACCTCCGAAAGGAGGACTAAGACACTCCTCAAGGGGAGAATACCCAACTCGAACAAACCGGCATTTAGCATACATCACGCACTGCAAGACAGAAATTATCGACCGCCTACGAGTTTCGCAAATCAACCTGCAGAACTCGAATTCTTTCGAGGTGCTTATCGTTGGCGAGGCAAGGTGAACAGCCCATCAAATAAAGACCGAAAAAAATTACGTAAAACCAAAAAAAAGAAAAGAAAAATTCCTCTCCCTCACCCGATCTTCAATCGCAACCCATTACCTACCCTACCCAACTCTCCTCTTTGTAGCTTCGACTTCCAACTTGCCTCCACTCGATCGGAAAATCCGATCACCTCCAGATAAAGACAAGAGATATGCCTTCATTGGCTCTATCATGAAAACACATGTTATGAGGATGGGAGAGGATAAGAGAGGAGGGAGGAAAGGAGAGGAGGGGAGGAAGGGGGGCGGCTGGGAGGGAGGGGATTTAAGATTTAGATTTGTAGAATGGAAGAATGAGAAAAAGAAAGCTAGAGAGAGAAAATTGGCAGCGGCTTCCTTTCCCATTTTTCTTGGCTGAATTTTTGTTTGTGTTGGAACGGTCTTAGTTGAATTTGTTGGTCTTGTCTATGAATGTAACTGAGGTGTTAGTAAGGGGATTGAACATTACCTACTTGAGTAGCAAGATCTAATTACCATCATTACATAATTGAAACAAAAGGAATAAAAAGTAAAAGCTCACTATGATGTCATAAATCAATTAATTTACTTAGTTTGACGTAATTAAATCTTATGAACAGTCGAACAATCTCATTTAGTTGTATTCTATCATAAGCGTTAGTCGGTAACAGATTTTTCAGAGATTTGTCATATTCTACAATTTTTAGTACTTCTTTTTCTTGGTTTTTAATGCGGTGATGCGAAAGGTGACACCACGTTTCTCCGTTAATGGAGTTCGATTATTATTAACATTTTTTTATGTAAAGGAAAGCATATTATTACACACCACTTTCCTGCCATTATCCTTTTATGGGCCTACATTTAAACTAACCGCGCGACTTGTATATATCCACTGCCAATTATATGCTTTCATTTTAGCCCGCCATGTGTGACTCTTTGACTTACAGCATCATGAAAGATATATATATATATATATAGAGGTGTAATCAGTGCAGACTCCACTAGAATATACTGTGACAGATATTTATATGTGCTTGCAATAGAAATCTCAGAAAACACCTAGTAGAGAGTGAGTGAGAAAGTGTGTGTGTGTGTGTGTGTGTGTGTGTGTGAGAGAGAGAGAGAGAGAGATGGAGAGTTTTTTGAAGGAGCAAAGAGAGAGTCCAAAGAGGAGGGTTGGGATTTGAGCCCAAGATCAACGGTGGGGGGAGGAGTGGAAGATGTGTACGGCGAGGATCGTGCCTCGGAAGATCAGCTGGTCACTCCCTGGACTATCTCCGTTGCTAGGTAATTTACCCTGCTGTTCTGAATTTGAACTCATCAGAACATGATTGTTTTTTTTTTTCGCTTACTTTTGATTTTTTTTTTTATAATAACGAGCAGGAAAATATTGTTATTGTTCAAACTGTTGTAATTTTGTGGTTCTTTGTTTCTTCTGTGATGTTTCTTTGGACATTTTCTTCAGCATTTGAAGCTATGTGATGAATAATGAATTCATGCCACATTGGGCCGTTTGCTTGTAATTTGAGTTGAAACTAATGGATTTGTAATTGAATCTTTATGTTTCTCTCAATTGTGTAAAATAGTGGTTATAATATGCTGAGAGATCCCCATCACAACAAGGGGCTTGCATTTACTGAAAGAGAGAGAGATGCTCATTACTTGCGTGGTCTTCTGCCTCCAGCTGTTATTACCCAAGAGCTTCAGGTCAATTAATTAATTCATCAAATACACTAATTTTTTTCTATTTTGATTTATCAATCATTCAACTTACTTTGATGGTCTGATATTTCAGGAGAAAAAGTTGATGCATAATCTTCGACAGTATCAAGTTCCCTGCACAAATACATGGCCATGATGGAACTCGAGGTACTGCTAAAACTTACAGCTTTTTTTTTTTTTTTTTTCTTTTTCCATTGATATTCTATTATGGCTTCTTCTGAATTCAACATTTGTGATTTATCCTCCTTCCCCTTTTAGTTGACTTCGGCCTAGTGATTTAGCTCCTTCTCTTAAGGGAGTGTTTGCAATTACTATATAAAAGTGCTTCTCACATTTTGGCCGGAAAAGATCATTTTTTAGAGTTTTCAAATGCCAACTTTTGCATGTGATTCTGCTTCACTTAATTAGAATCTAAAACAGGGAGTTGGTGCTTTAGATTTCTATTCGGCTTGTTTGACTTTTACAAACAAATAAGATTTTTACAGCTTTTTTTTCAACAAACACTCAACTTATATTCTATTTATTTGTAAACACTACCAATTTTTGATTCTCAACTACTTTTATTTTTGCTACAATAAATCACTTCTTCTAAAAGATAAGTTTTTGCAAACACTCCTTAAGACTCCATTTGAGAAGTTGGAGAATGTAATTAGATTGCGGAGATTGAACAATGGCGTTTTTTATTTTATTTTGCTTTTCTATTTTGAATTCTGACTTTCTGGTTTTACAGGAGAGAAATGAGAGATTGTTTTACAAGCTTCTCATTGACAATGTAGAGGAGCTCCTCCCAGTTGTCTACACTGACTGTTGGCGAGGCTTGCCAGAAATATGGAAGTATCTTCAGGCGGCCTCAGGGTTTATATATAAGTTTAAAAGAAAAGTACGTTCTTTGATTTAGCCGTATTATCCGACAAGCCTATTATATGAACTAGTTTGAACTGAAATTCAAGATCCTGGGGTGCAGGGGGAAGATTCTCGAGGTTTTACGAAACTGGCCTGAGAAGTCAATTCAAGTCATAGTTGTGACTGATGGTGAGAGGATTTTGGGACTTGGGGATCTTGGCTGCCAGGTGACCTCTTTGGATTCTTGTTTAGCTCCTTTGTTCTTTTCAACATACATTATACGGAAAACTAGCTTTTACTTTCTAAATATTGATTATGACTCGTCATTGTGACGCAGGGAATGGGAATACCAGTGGGGAAATTGTCTTTGTACACTGCCCTAGGTGGCGTCAGACCTTCCGCAGTAAGCATATATATATATATATATATATATATATTTATATGTGTGTATATAATATGCATTAAATTTTCTTCATTTCTTCAACTGCTTGGAACATTTGTAATGAAACCGTATGAGTTCCCAATTACAGCTTGAATGGTGCTTCCGAAGAATGAGTCTTGTTATTTATGATTTCCTTCTATTTTTGGCCCGTTCTGATTCTAAAACAAGATTTTCACTTTTTTTGTTTAGTGTCTCCCAGTAACAATTGATGTTGGAACAAACAATGAGCAGCTACTAAATGATGAGTTCTACATTGGGCTCAAACAAAGGCGAGCAACTGGAAAGGTTATATGTTATATCTGTATTTGCCTGAGTCTGATTTATCTTGTCTATTTCTTGTCGAAATAGTTAGCGAATGCTGACTTTAAGATTTCCAGGAATATTATGACTTGTTACATGAGTTTATGACTGCTGTGAAACAAAATTACGGTGAAAAAGTTCTTGTACAGGTTAGTGAATCTTATTAATTCCTGCCATGCCCTCTTTTCAGAGGCTTTACCTTTAACATAAGTGAGTTTGTAATTGCAGTTTGAAGATTTTGCGAACCACAATGCTTTTGAGCTGTTGGCTAAATACGGCACCACCCACTTAGTCTTTAATGATGATATACAGGTATGTTGCAAGTTATTAGCTGATACCGTTTAAAAAATTCTGTCTATATAAATCTTAATTTTTCGCCCTGCAGGGGACAGCATCGGTGGTGCTTGCTGGGCTTGTTGCATCGCTTAAGCTGCTTGGCGGTACCTTAGCTGATCACACTTTCTTGTTCCTTGGAGCTGGAGAAGTACAGAACTATCCCTGTTTGATTTTGTTATGCCTGTATGTTTTAGCATCTTAAAAAGAGAGAGAACCTGCAAGATAGAAATTAGACTAACCTGTTAACACCTGATAAATTCTAAGGCGTATGTGGTACTCATCAGTACCATTTGCTTCTCAAGTAGATGATGATGATCATTCTTTCCAGGTTTTTTCTTTCTTAGAATTTTCTGTTCTTATTAAATACATGCAAAAATTACAGCTCACACCCAAAAAGAAAATGGAAAGAAAACATAGGTAGATGTTTTATATCAGGGGAAGAATGCTGAAGAGGGAAATATCATACATTTATTTTTCTCTCTCCTCTCAACAATTGTCTCTGCTCCACTAGGCATTTCCCATTTCTTCAGGGTTACTTTCGTAATTGCAGGCGGAACTGGCATAGCAGAGCTCATAGCCCTTGAAATGTCAAAGCAGGTGAGATTTTTTGATAACAGTGCTGCATTCTGTTACTGATGACTGTGAGGACTAGAATTTACTGACCTTGATTTTTGATATACATAGACTAAAATTCCTTTGGAGGAAACGCGTAAAAAGATTTGGCTGGTGGACTCAAAGGTAAACTACTTGTCAAATAGATGGTGTAATATAGTGATTATTTCCTTCAGTCATTTATAAGAAGTTCTCTTTGCGTTTAATTTCTTCTGATGCAATTATGCGTGTCCATCATTTGCACTTTACAGGGCTTAGTTGTTAGTTCCCGTAAGGAATCTCTTCAACACTTCAAGAAACCTTGGGCTCATGAGCGTGAACCTGTTAACAATCTCTTAGATGCAGTCAAGGTTGGTGAATTCTTCATATGCTATTTCCAGTATAGAACTGAATGTTTTTTTTTTCCCTTTTAATATACTTATTTCTCTGTTGCTTTCAAACCACATTAGGCTATCAAACCAACAGCTTTGATTGGAACTTCTGGTGTTGGAAAACACCACCAAGGAGGTGGTGGAGGCAATGGCCTCCTTCAATGAGGTACTCTGTTGTGTGTGTGTGTGTTTCTGCTTAATAATGTTAGATACAATTTGTCTGACTGGAGATAATGTTGCAGAAACCTCTTATCATGGCTCTCTCCAATCCGACCTCACAAGCTGAGTGCACAGCTGAAGAAGCTTATACTTGGACCGAGGTTAGATGATGGCAAAGACTTACACTTCTCTCTTATGATTTTTGTTTGTAGTGATACTTTAATATCCTGAGTTTCACTATTGAGATTGACCTTTTTGGTTCCTTGTTTTGCTCAAGGGTCGTGCTATTTTTGCCAGTGGAAGTCCATTTGACCCTGTAGAGTTCAATGGAAAATGTTTTATGCCTGGCCAGGTGTGTTGCTTTTTTGCTTCAATTAATCGTGTGCAAGTTTTTTCCTTGATACCTTAATAAAATATCTGGATCCTATTTTTGATTACATTTTTCGCTGCATGTATATCAGGCAAACAATGCTTACATATTTCCGGGGCTTGGTTTTGGACTGGTCATTTCTGGTGCCATTCGGGTGCATGATGACATGCTTCTGGCTGCTTGTAAGTATATAACTGAAAAATATGTACCTAGAAGGGCTATCATTGATCTTTAGATCACGTTTACATAATTTTGGGATCTCTTATTGTTTTTGGTTTTCTCTTAGGCTTTGATCGTTAATGTTATCATTGTATGTTGGTTAATTGCAAAAAATACCCTTGAGGTTCACTCTAATTTTAAAAAAACAACTATCTTTGTAAATTACACATACCCCATTGACATTTGTTTATATTTTACAAATTTACAATCAAGAAGGGGGATATTTGTTAAGCTAATACCAACCTCAAGGAGGTGTTTGTAACACTTAAAAGGGTATTTGTAATTTTGAAAGATAGATGGAGTCTTTTAATAATTAGGCTAAACCTTAGGGTAGTTTTGTAATTTAACCTTGTATTTGTTACACAATCTGTTTTGCATCGGAAGCAGGACAACGTATTCTTGCCTAGTTAGCAAGAGGTTTCTTTAAGTGCTAATTCATTGCCATTTTCTTGAAAACAGCGGAAGCTTTGGCTGGTCAAGTTACACAGGAACATTATGATAAGGGGATGATTTATCCGCCATTAACAAATATAAGAAAGATCTCGGCTAATATTGCTGCCAAAGTAGCTGCTAAAGCATATGAACTTGGTATGTAAGCTTTCTTTCTTACATTATATAGGTTAGTTAACTTGAGAAGAATATATTGATAAGTTGCCTCTATCTTTAGGTTTGGCAACACGGCTCCCCGACCTGCAGACTTGGTTAAGTATGCTGAGAGCTGCATGTACACTCCAAATTACAGAAGCTACCGCTGAAGCATTGGTTTTTTTCTTAATATGCATCGTTTCATATTTTGTTTGCAAGCATGTTTGATGTGTCTCTTCTGTAAGCTTCTGCTATGTATTTAAGTTCCCAGTGCGTCATAAACTGTGTTTTAAGACACAATCTCATGTACTTTTTCTTTATGGTGGTTTTAATAAATATTCCAAGTTAAAAAATTTTCTTATTATCAACTCTACAATACACCAGCATATTTGAAGGAGCTTTGCATGGTTAAGATTTATTCTTGTGCTACATATCAATATTTTCGTTTATTTTTGTCCAAGTCACTTCTTTTTTTGTCCAAGTTGCTTTTCTTTTTGTCTAACTCACTTCCTTTTTCCTGTGAGAGTTTTGGGAATATCCTCATTCATAGGTCCGAGATCTGCATCTATGAATTGAATTGAAAGGTCTGAATGATCAACTCTGCAATTAGTTGTTAGAATCAATAGGTCTTCAAATTGTTCATTTGAAAAAAGGGGTAATTACAGAAACACCGCTAAGGTTTGGGTTAGTTACAAAAAATCCCAGAGATGTTTCAAAATTACAAAAAACCCCTTCAGGTTTCATTTTGTCTTAAATTTAAGGGGGTAACTGTAATGTTTTTGTAAATATTAGGGGGGTTTTTGAAATATTTTTGAAAATCTCGGAGAAAATGTATGACTAATCAAAGCTCAAGTTTTTTTTTTTTTTTTGTAAATTTTAAAGAACTCGGGTTTTTTGTAATTAGCCAAAACCTCGAGGTGTTTTTGTAATTATCCCTTCAAAAATGGAAACCCTTCTTATTGATGATCATGATACTTCCCGAAAATCGAAATTATTGATCAATGGAGGAACATCCTTTTTGTTCAATAAGATGCCAAAGTGGATGTTTGACTCATTCCATACTAGAAATAATCGCCAAAATCCTTTGATAACGCGAATTCCTATTTCTCAATGATATTCCACAATCAAGACAATTGGTTGAATCCCGTGAAACCGCTTTCATAGAAGTTCATTGATATCTTCTTTTATATAGCAAATCGACTTGGATTCTTGAATAATCCACATCACTTCGCTTCTATTGAAGACAAGATTCCCTTTTCATGTTCTATAAAGGAGCCGAATGAAACCAAAGTTTCATGTTCTGTTCAACTAGAGATGCCGAATCGACGCCGACTATAATCCCTAGCCTTCCAAGCGACAACGATGCAGTTTGATTCCCGCTACCCGCCATTTCCTATTTTCTAAATAATCTATTAGAATTCTATTCTAGAATATAACAATATTTTATGATTAGGAAATCATTGAATATACAATTCACAAAATTTTCAATCCGCTTTTTGTTTTCAATTCAAATAAGAGGTAGAAAAATCAAAATACGAAAAAAAAAAATCGGATTGAACGGGCGGTGTCCATTGTCTAATGGATAGAATAGAGGTCTTCTAAACCTTTGCAAAGGTTCAAATCCTATTGGTATGAATTGATTCCACATTGAAGAAAGAATCAAATATCCATTCATCAAATTATTCACTCCATACATAAACTCATGTTAGATGGTCTAATCGGCCAAAATCCATTAGACAGATTCCAAAATCGACCCTGATTGAACGACGGATGTCCATTGTCTAATAGATAGATAAATGTCTTCTAAACCTTTGGTATAGTTCAAATCCTATTGGTGTAAATTGATTCCACATTAAAGAAAGAATCAAATATTCATCCATCAAATTATTCACCTGCATAAAAACTCATATCGATGGTCTAATCGGCCAAAACTGCTAGACGGATCCCAAAACTAACTCGGTGATATTTTTATTTTATTAACAATGACATTTTGATAATATTCAGGGACCAATATTAGCAATCCTTCCGAAAAGTATTAACTTCATTTTGAAAAGTATTAGCACGTAGTTCACTTGAAAATTTTAGGCCTTGTTTGTTTATGTTTCCAAGGCCCCATTTCCAAACTATTCATAGAAATGGAATCATGTTTGTTTCTAAAATTTCCAATGGAAATTATCATTTCCACTTTCCACTTTTAACACAAAACATCATCTCAAACCTACAATTTCAATTCTCAACCCTATACATCACCCTACACCACTTATCAATCACTATTCTTATTTTTTAATTCAATTATATATGTGGGACCCTCCATTACCAACTTTATCTACTTAAAATACTACTATATATATCTAATGGGACCCACTAGCCTACAATCTTACAAATATAATATTATATATTCAATTAAAATATTCAACCACTATCAACTTTTCAAATTATTATATACATAAAATACTATTTCAAAACTACTTAACCAAACATAATCTCATTTCCAAACCTACATAAAACTCATTCTCATTCACTCATCCAAACATAATTCCAGCTTTTCACACGAAAACCAATAAATTCCCAGAAAATTCATTTTCCAACACTAGAAACTAGAAATAGCCCATGGAAACATAACCATACAAGGCCTTAGTTTTTGAAATATTGACATTGATGTAATATCATTGAGATTGCCAAGAGTATTGGGTTTTCATCCGAGAAGCACGTAGTCCATCCGAAAAGTATTAGTACGTAGTTCACTTGAAAATATTTAATAGTCCCCTTAAGAAGTATTAGTTTTTCCTATAAAAAGTATTAGTAGTCCCCCGTGAAACGATTAGTAGTTTCCGAAAACTATTACTTTTTCCTCTCGCAATATTTTTATTAATTTCTCATAAAAATATTAGTTTTTCTACTAAAAATATTAGTAGTTTCCTTAAAATATTAGTATTCCAATGAAAAATAACCCTAAAAAGTATTAGTTTTTCCCTTGAAAATTATTAGTAGTCTCCCAAAAATCCCTAGAAAGTATTATTTTTCATTTGAAAAGTATTAATAGTCTCCCGAAAAGTATTAGTAACTCCCCTTAAATACTTCAAATTCAATTAAATCACCGAACACATGGAGATTAATTACACCACTATGCACCATGTCTTTTTTGTAACATTAATTCTTGAAAATTTCACATGTGGCCCCATATTACCGCACAATTGCCTAGATGAACAACTCGATAATGAAATAAAGAAAAAACCATCAAGAATCTCTCGCAATTCATGAAATAAAGAATCTCGCAATTCATCCATCGAGAAAAAACCAAGGAAAAGGGCATTGACCCTAACATTCACAAACCCTTCTAAAAAATGAAGAAAAACATATGCAAACAACAAAAACAATCACTACAAGAAAAACGCTCAAAGACACCGCCAAAAGACATCGGTTTCACGAATTATATGATGACTTATGGTATACAACATCATGTTTTAAGTGAAGCGATCTGTATGACAGATTTTTTCGCAAATACACATCGTTTTTAAGAGCTAATGTCTTTGGCCACCACTTTCTTGCTTTATAACATCCTTTTTAAGATCGGTTATTCCAAATGTATGTTTTTATCCACCCTTTATTGGTTTATAACATTACTATTAACATCATTTACTTAATTAGATATTATATTAATTATTTTCAATTTAAAATAAAACTATTTTCATTTTCCCAAATAAATCTTTTTTTTTATAGAAAAATCCCCCCAAATTAACATTTCTCACATCTGTCTCCTCCTAGAGCTGAATTCTTTTTTGATTTCAGCATTTCAGTCTTTTACCAATTTGTTAGACACAAAATTTTGTTACGAGTATATTTTTTTAGGGGAGTCCAGTTACTATTTAGCAACATGTATATGTTCCACGAAAGTGCAATATATTCTTGATGAGAGAAGCAGAAAAATCTTCACAGTTAGTTATGCAAATTAATCCAGAATTAGAGACATCGGTATTAGAAATAGCTAAATATATATATGTGTTCTTCCCATTTGTTACTAAGAGCCAAAAAATTACATTTTGTTGTAGATCCATCAAGTCAATAGTTGGCTTAATTAGCTTACACATATATTTTGCGAGAGCTTAACATTTGACTATCCATATGAGCATTGGACTATCAATCTTAGAACAACACATCTTTATTATTCCTTTGATACTCTATGAGTAAATTTTATGGCGATGGATATCTTGTGTCACGAGATCAATATATAGCTACTTTACGTAGATGTCAAAATGAGCTTCTTATTTTCCTTTTTAACGTCTCAAGTTGTTTTGTTTGTGACACTATTAATTTGCCTTTATAATATGTTCACATATTTTTTTTTGTCTTGATCTCCATTTGCATGGGAACAAGCTTATTTCCATTCCTTTAGCCTTTGTATATTTCATATAACAATGTTGATCATATTGTAATATACAAACTACAAGCTTGAAATTCACATGTGCTTATCAATTAGCTTCTGAGTCATAATGATTATTATTTTTAAATAATGAATAAATGTGCTTATCGATTAGCTTCCGAGTCTTGGTGATTTAACTTGATTTTATTTATGTTTTTCTATTTTTTGTTAGGAGGTGCTGGTTAAGAGTTGTTACTAGCTGCAGTTGGATTGCTAGATTGGTGGAGTTGTTGTTGGTTGTTGATGGATTATTTGGTTGGTGGAATGGGAAGTTAGCTGTTTTGCTTGCTAGTTGCCGAAAAGATATAATTGCAGATTGCAGACTTGGGACTTAATTGTTATGAGTTATTGGCTTGCCGCTTTTCCTCGATGTTTTTGGTTGTTCCGTTGTTTCTTTTTTGAACTTAATAAATCGCTTACTTAATCATGTTTCTAGCTACATGATTTGTGTCCTTTACTATTTGTACATGTTGTTTGGAGTTGATGACATTGTAATGACTCTTTGAAAATGATTTTAGTATGGATATATAAATCAATAGTCTTGTTTCATTTCAAGTGAATTGTTTCCTTAAGTATAGATAAACGATAAAGGTTAGAAAATTGATGAAATATTATTTCTCGCTTGATGTTTGATGGTGGGATGGTTGTTTCTTGCTTTGTGAGGGAGATGATTGTAGATGTAAAACCATTTTAATAAATGGCAGATAATATTTTTTAAACTAAAACCATTTTTGTTTAGAATACGACATCGGTTTTAAACTCGACATCTAAAACATATAAAGAAGTGTTTTTAAATGTGAATGACGTTGGTTTATGGCCGCTTAAAATATTTAACACATCGATTTCTAACCGATTTTGTTCCTAACAAAATTGATGTTCAACCCAACACTATAATATCATTTTTCTTAAAACAATCGGTTAAAAACTGATGTCTTTTATATAACAACATCATTTTTTACATGCTTAAAACCGATGTTGAATATGCATACATTTAACATCACCGACACGACATCGGTCGATTTTCACATAGACATCGCTTAAAACCGATGTATATGAGCGTTTTTCTTGTATCAATGAGAAAAGTCAAGGATCGACTAGTTAGCTCAATTTCGTCGAACAATCTTGACTCACAAAACATATAAATAAAACCTGGAAATTCTCCGCCTTGGTGAATATGATCGAAAGGGGTGAGATAAATCGCAACAATATCGGGCTTTCGATAAATCCCAATACTAATCGCTTTAATTGAAATTCTAATGGTGAATATGTCCGAAAAGGGTGAGATGGCTAAGAGAGAGACACGAAAGGGGAAGGAAAAAATTAATTTGGGGCAAGGACAGAGAACGGGGATATCATGATTTTTGGTCGATCGTTTGTTGGGGCTATGTCTAACGAATTAGATCCGACACTTATCCGACAGAGACCAACTCTTCACTCCATAGTCCGATAGATCTTTTGAAGAACTGATTAATCGGACGAAAATAAAGATAGAGTCCCATTCTACATGTCAATATCGACAACAGTGAAATTTCTAGTAAGAGGGAAATCAGTCAACTTTAAAAATGGAAAATTGACAAAAATACCCACCTATTTAGTATCAAACCCTACAAAATACTGACTTTTAATAAATATTACCTTATAATACGCTGCCCGGACTCACATTCTAGAAAATACGCTCCAAGCTCTCTCCTTCCCACACAATACACTGCAGATAAAATAACCACCAAAAATAGAGCACCAACTACAGATCCAAAATGCAACAGGCAAAATCAGTGCGCAAACACTGTGCGAAGGAGAAGAACAAGGAGAAGACATCTGTTCGACCACAAAGGAAGAAGAATCAAACTGCAGATCAGGAAGAAGAAGAAGAAGAAGAAGAAGGGGACAAAAAAGCAACAAATAGAAGAAGAAAGCAGTAGAAAAACAAGGTCACAAACAACTCGATCTGAAAACACAATGCTTATTTTATTCTCAAAAATTTTTTAGATTATCGCATATCATTTTCCGTGATGCCAAAATTTTTGATTTTTCTATGTCGTTGTTTTAATGTTGTTTCGAACATGTTTCAAACATGTTTCTTTCAATAAAATTTTAATGAAAAAATAAATTTTGCCCCGTTAAATAATCCATTTTATACTCGAATCTTATGAAAAATCAAGAATTATACACATAAAACAACACATATTAAAACCAACAAATTAAAAATATTATAGAAAAAACATAAATAAAAAACACAATTCAATTTTTGATCCAATGTATGAAAACATAAAAACATGGAAACAACCAGAGGCAATAGAAAACAACAAAGAAACAACATTGAAATAACAAAGAAACAACGTTGAAAAAACAAAGAAACAAATTTAAACAATATCGAAACAACTTATACAACATATAAAACAATGAAGGAACAAAAAAAAACGAAAAAATAAAAATAATCAAAAATATGCGTATGTAAAAAAAAATAGGTACAAAAGGAAAAAATAGGTACAAAAGTAATAAAAGCGTATTGTATGATAAGTATATAAAAAAAACGTATTCCTTGTAATTTTTCCTTTAAAATCGTGAGGGTTCAAGTCCTCTATCTCCGTAAAAGCCTATTTGACTTTTTATTTTCCAGGTTACTAAAATAAAAAGTTCAAATTAGAACCAAGATCCGCTTGAAGTTGGTCTTGTTGCCATCATGCTTTGTTCAATTCTAATCTATGTATTTTGTTGAATATGACTAAAAATGATGTTTCTAAAAAGAATGGCTAAAAATTATGTCGACTTGGTCAAAAGGCTAAAAATACTTTGCACCATTTTTGCTTTTATCATTTTTTTTTATTTTATCCTTATGCCAATGAAAGATATAGATAATGGTAAAAATATTTTCTTGTTACATTGAGCTTTTTCTTAGTTTACATATTGATTCATGAATTTTTGGAGCGCTTCTACGACGCTACGATGTGGCAATTTTTTTGTTTTCCTTTTTTTTTTTTTCTATTATTTCAAGATTAAAACTAACCAAAGCAAGTTAATTTTTTAACCTTGGGTCAATTTTTTGTATGGAAACCAAATTCTAAACCACAAATTTGGAGCAAGATTTGTACAAAAAAATGTTAGAGTAGAGTGCCCGACGCTCCAATTAGATTGAGTTTATTCAACTTATAGAGACAATTTTATTGAGAATCATATTAATAAAGACATTTCTTTATCATTTGTTTTGCATTTAATATTATTAATTGTGAGTCTTAGGAAATTTATTTGTTAGATTTTGATGATACCATGTAAAACTTAGACTAGAAGTTGACAACCCGTTTTCCTTGTAATTCTATGTTGTAATAGATAGATCGAAAGAGCTAAGTGAAGTCACTAAGTCAAAGAATGCAAGAAGTCAACTACGACTAGAGTGAAGACTCACGCGGTCACCGAGTATGGCCAAGAAGGAAGACAATGACTTGATCGAGGAGAGCCACCGAGGAACAATCAGGTGAAGTATGAGGATGTGTCACCAAGTCGCTGAAAGGAGCCAAGTCTAATAGCTTGAATTGACAATGAGTCATTCTCATGATTGAGCAAAGTCAAGTCGTAGGGGTAAAGGCAGAAGTAAGTCAAGACAATCGACATTGATCCATTGGAAGGAAGTCAAGAATATTACTCAATATAGTAATATGTCCAAGCCGCTGTGTCTTAAAGTGTTCTCGCCCAAAACATGCAAAAGGAATAAGCAAATGGGAAACACTCAAGCATGTGTTAGACCCGTAAAGTCAGAGAGCCATTTAATACGAGGAAGGGTCAACATCACAAGTGTTGCGTACAAGAAAAGACAATCCAACGAACAAGAAGTGTCATTTGAAAATAGCCTATCTCTTCAACGGACAAATTTTTAAATGAGCACTATAAAAAGCTGAGGAAATATTTGAGAAAAGGTTACCTGAACCTAGCATGAACAAATCAAGCAATTTTCAAGCAAGCATAACTTGCAATATTCTCATGCTTATCCGTAAAATTCCTCAAGCCTAAAACTCGGGAACTCGATCCAACACACACCGTCAAGGAAATATTACTTCAATCAGTTGAAGAGGAAACGTTTAAGAACGAAAAAGGTCTACTCTCCAAGTTGAAGGAGTCAGAGAAAAGTTCAAGGTCGAACCAGAGATTCAAGTTTGTTGCAAGGCTATGTAATCAAATCCAAGGACTTGAAGGAGTCAAGAGAAGCCACCGTGGTGATCAAAGTCGTCTCTGATCGAGAACTACTTTGTAACTTGATCCTCTTACCTGGGGATTCCTCCCAGAGTTGGAGAAGAGTGGGGTAGAGGAATTACCCCATCCTCGAACCACTATAAAATTACTTGTGTTATTTACTTTCCGCATTTACCTTCTTGCTTATATTTTTCATATCTCACACAAGTTATTTTGCTATCCAACCGATACATAACAAGTGCAAATATTAGTGTTAAAAATGAGCTTTAATCAAACAAAGGGTGTTAAGTCTTTTCACGTTAAAAAAACCAAATCAACTAAAGTTAAGTGTTAGTTGACGCAACTAAGTTATATCACAACAACTCGCGAGATCGCTGAGTGGGTAACTTAGTCAAGATAGCCAACCTAGTCAGTCCTCCAAGGACACAATCGATTTGAGTCAACTCGTTGAAATTCTTAAAAAGACTAAAAGTGAAAATTTGCAAGGTTTCTTCAACTCCCCATTCTAAACCTTACACCACACCCCTTGGGACTTACAAGTGGTATCGAGCGGTTGGTTCATTGAGCCATTCGCACCGGTTATCGAACTATATCTCAATCTTTTTCAAAAGATTTAACACTTGTGTTTTCAAAGTCTTTCATCTCTAAAGCAAAGTTATTATCATGGAAGCAAATTCTTGTATTCCAATGTTCACTATGGAAGAGTTTGATGACTGAATCTTCGTGATGCAGTGCTCATCTATCTCGCTTTACACGATGAAATGTTGCTTGTGATAGAGGATGGGCCATTGCAAATACTCAAAGTCAATATCATTGAAGAAGAGTAGCCGCACCGGGAGAAGTCAGCCAACAGAGGCTGACTCAACCATGGTTGAAAACCACGACCGAATGGACCAATGAAGATAGAAAGAGATATAACCTAGACAATGTGGCCAAGGATATACTCTACAAGACGCCGGACAAAGCGATATTCAACAAAGTCAAGTCCTGCAAATCAGCCAAAGAAATCTAGGATAATCTAACCCCGATTTGTGAAGGATCATAATAGATTAAGGAGAATAAACTAATCGTTGATGTTCAAAAATTTGAAAATTTTCAAATGCTTGCAGTGAGAGTCCGATCAACTGGATGCCGATTCACATAGATAACAAATGAGCTTTCTGACTTCTTGGGAAAGAGTACACTAAAAGGAGATGTGCATGAAGATACTAAGATCCTCCCACCGAATGGGAAATGAAGGTCATGGCCCCGAGACATTCAATGGACCTCTCAAATACATCGAATCATGAGCTATTCTCAGACCTCAAAGCCTATGAGTTTAAGCTGAGAAGAAAAGATCTAGAGGAAACAACTGTACCCATGACAGCTGCACTGTTGGCCAGTGAAAGCAAGAAAGCTGAGCCAAAGGAGACCATTGATCAGGAGAAAATTGCCCTCATGGTAAAAAGATTCAACAAGTTCTTTAACAAGAACTATAATAAAAACAAGGGTGAGACCTCCAGAGACATTCATCACCTTCCAAAGCAAGGGAGGACAGCCGCTCAAGAGAGTCGAACATCGAGAGCCGACTATCGTAGAGCCGATAATCGATGACCGAGAGAGCCGATCGAGAGCCGAAAACCCGTGTTGGAATTACGCATAACCAGACACTTTTGTCGTTGATCGTTCCTATCCACCACCAATAAATATAGAAATGAGGAAGAAAGAAGAGTCTTTAGAGAAAGAAGACAAGAAAAGAAGAAAGCCATGTTGGCTCAAGCCGAGATCACGAGCCACCAAGTGCAAAGAAGCAGCAGACTCAGATAGTAGTGAAGCTGACTACTCAAGCGATACAGAGGAAGAGGCTTTGATTTGCCTCATGAACAAAGAACAGGATCAACAAGATGAGGTACATTCTAACTCATCTCATTCTGATTCAAGTGATAGTGACTGTGATACACACACTTCATCACCCACAAATATTTATGATTCATTAGGCAAAATGATGAAAGATTTTAACCACATTAAAACCTCTCACACACTTTTGAATGAGGAAAATAACCAGATTAAAAGCCAAAACTCATAGCTGACAAAAGAGCTGAGTACTCTGAGTCACATAGCTGATGAGAACACTAAGCTGAAGGTTGAAAATACCAAGATCTTAGTAGAGTTAGTCACACGAGAAAAGAGAAAAAATTCTTAAAAATGTGATTGCCTCATTTACAAAAGCATCCAAATCATTGGATGAACTTATTATGAGTCAAAAAGAGTATGGCGACAAGACAGACATATGATTTAATTCCTTTGTGCATAGTCAAACTCCAAGAGTGGTTTTGGAAAAGGATCTTCAAGCAATGAAGGAATTCAAAACCCAAACACCATATGTCACACCCACATCCACACCAAAACACAATCACATTCATACTGGCCTTGGTTATAAAGGAAAAGAAAAGAAGTCAAGAGAGTATGCCGAAAGGACAAGAGAAGAAATCCGACATGTCCATCACAGACTCCTAACAATATACTCGTAAAGAGCCAAATAGAGCTACCAAAAGCCCCAAAAATTTCATCAAAGAAATACCTATGATGGGAATGGTAGAAACTATCCAAACCAAGCCGATTGAACAACAATGTGAAATATCAAAAAAGATTTACGGGATACAAGCCAAAATGGCAAAGACCTCAACCTCAAAGAAAGGTCATTCCCAAGGCAAAAGAACTATTATCATACACTAATGCACCCAAGCACTACACTTAGAAATTCCATAACTACCCCAAGAAAGCAAGCTAAAACAAACACACAGCATACATACAAAAGAGACAAACAGTATGATCCTAAAACCCCAAATAATTTGCTAATGTGCATTATGATTATGGTACCGATAGATGACAACCTCTTAGAGTCGATCATCTTTCTATAGGTTGGTTGGAGCATGTAGTAGCAAAGAACCCCCAGACCTGGCAAGTATGGGTACCTAAAAATTGATTTCCTTGATTGCGGGTTCAAGGAACAACTAATCGCAAGGAACCTGGTACATGGATAGTGGTCGTTTCCGCATATACAACAATGAATAAAAGAAACCCACAAGATTCAAGGAGATCAAAGGTGCTAAAGTCAAATTTAGAGGAAATGAAGCCCCATGGGAGATCAAAGGCACATGATCCATCAAGAAGAATGGACTGAGATCACAAATATTGCTTATGTTGAAGGCCTCAACTTCAACTCATTAAGCATCACCAACTCGTGACAAAGACTACAATGTAGGATTCAACATGGGGATATGCCAGATCAAAGATGCTGAATCTAATGAAATTGTGCTGCAAGGAACAAGACAAAAGAATATGTATGTAGTGGATTGGTCTACTGCTACACCAATCACATGTCTGATAGCAAGGAGTACACACAAATCCAAATGGTCAGAGCATAAGAACCTAACGAGTCACCCGAATTTCAAGACTATCAACAAGCTTGCAAGGAGTCATCTTGTGGAAGGATTGCTAGACTCAAAGTACAAGAAAGAAAGCATATGTGATTCATGCCAGATAGGAAAGCAAATCAAATCATCATTCAAGGATAAGCCAAATCCTTCTTCAACCAGGATATTACATCTGTTGCATATGGATCTATTTGGTCCTGTTGAGCCAGCTAACATCAGTGGAAAGAAATACACCTTAGTGGTGGTGGATGACTATTCAAGATATACATGGACAATTTTCATGTGTAAAAAGAAAGAAACACTACAGAAGTTACCTCAGATGATGAGAAGAGTTCAAAATGAGAAGAGTCAAACCATTATAAAGATAAGATCTGACAGGGGAACTGAATTTGTCAATGGGATTATAACTCAGTATTGTGTTGAAAATGGTATTGCTCATGAGTTATCAGCTGCAAGGACTCCACAGCAGAATGGAGTAGCTGAAAGAAGGAATAAAACTCTCAAGGAAGCTGCAAGGACAATGTTAGCTGAAGCTGGATTGCCTAAGAGATTTTGGGCGGAAGCCATAAATACAACATGCTACACTCAGAATAGATGCATGATTATCAGGCAATTAACCAAGACTCCCTATGAGATTTGGACAGGGAGAAAGCCAAATATTGGATATTTCAAGATATATGGATGTAAATGCTTCATCCACAACAATGGCAAGGACAATCTGAAGGCCTTTGATGCTAAAGCTGATGAAGGTATCTTCTTAGATACTCACCGAGAGTAAAGCCTATAAAGTGCTAAACAAGAGGACTATGGTCACATAAGAGTCTATCCATGTGGTGTTTGATGAGCCAAATGTGAATGGAGAAGACATTGACGAGTTAGCTGATAAGCAGAATCAGCCAACTATGCAGAAGAGTCCTTATGTTGAAGCTTAAGTGAGAGCACTCAACCCTGATGATGATGAGATAGCTGAATCTCAAAGGCACCGGAAGGTCTACAAATCGAATGATGATAAAGAAGTCGCTCAAGACAACTTAGCTACAAGGCGGCTGAATCCATCAAACTTACTCCAACCTGATGTGATATGGCTGAGAGACCATCCACCAGAGTTAATTATTGGAGATGTTAGAGATGGTATAAGAACCAGATCCAAAGCACAACATGAAGCAATGTTCACTTGTTTTATTTCCCAAATAGAGCCTAAAGAGTGTCTCAAGCACTGGAAGACACACATTGGATTCAGGCCATGTAAGAAGAGTCAATCGCTTGAAAGAAACAAAGTATGAGAATTAGTTCAAAGGCCAACTCACCAAAATGTTATTGGTACTAAGTGGGTATTCAGAAACAAGATGAATGAGGAAGGATCTACTGTTAGAAACAAAGCAAGATTGGTAGTCAAAGGGTATTGCCAAAAAGAAGCTTCAAATTTTGATGAAACCTTTGCTCCTGTTGCCAGATTGGAAGCAATAAGAATGTTTCTTGCGTATGCTGCACATAAGAACTTCCCTGTATATAAAATTGATGTGAAGAGTGCATTTTTAAATGTACCATTAGAGGAATAAGTCTATGTTGAACAACCTCCAGGTTTTGAGCAGAAAACTATTGGAGATAAAGTCTACAAGCTCAAGAAGGCATTGTATGGATTGAAACAAGCACCAAGAGCATGGTATGATACATTGTCTCAGTTTCTAACTGACAATAGATTCACCAAAGGCAAGGTTGACATAACACTCTTTAGGATTTAAGATGGAGAGAGTATACTGCTTGTTCAGATATATGTGGATGATATCATTTTTGGATCCACAAACAAAGAGTCATGTGTGATAAGTTCTCAAACCTCATGCAATGGAAATTTGAGATGAGCATGATGGGAGAGCCGACTTTCTTCTTAGACTTCAAGTCAAGCAATTGAATGATGGAACCTTCATAAGGAAAACCAAGTATACCGAGATTTAATGAAGAAATTTGGTATGGAAGAGAAGTCATCACCAAGATTCCAATGAATACATCACCAAGATGGACATGGGTGCATGGAAAAATTGTTGATCAAACTAGATATAGAGCCCTCATTGATCATTGATCTATCTAATCGCAAGCGTGCCGTACATCACCTTTATAGTAGGTGTATGTGTGTTAGATTTCAATCTGCACCAAAAGCGACTTACATGACTCGCAACTAAGAGAATCCTAAGGTATTTGAAGGTGCCAAGAAGTTGGCTTATGGTATCCAAATGAAGGAGGATTCAAGATGGTAGGATACTAAGACTCAGACTATGCTGGATGTAGGGTTGACAGGAAGAGTACATCGTGTACATGTCAAATGCTTGGAAATAGATTAGTTTCTTGGTTCAATAAGAAATAAAATTCAATAGCTACATCCACAAAAAGAAGCAAAGTACATAGTCATGGGCAAACAAGTGCTCAAGTCTTATGGATGAGACATCAGCTGAGAGACTATGATATTGAAGAAAGATAGATTCCAATTATGTGTGATAACACTAGTGCTATTGCAATCACTCAGAATCCAGTGTTGCATTCAAGAAAAAAGCACATTGATGTCAGATATCATTTTATAAGAGATCATGTTAAAAAGAAAGACATCACCCTGGAATACATCTCAACTAATTAGCAGTTAACTAACATATTCACAAAGCCCTTATGTGAATCTAGATTTGAAGAGCTCAAGAATGAGTTAGGGTTAATTGAGCCGAGTTAGGATACTCAGAAGACTCAATCAGCAGAGACAAAAGAAGAGAGAATGGCAAATGAGCAAGTTTCACATATCAACCAAGTGAAATAACCTAGTTGGAAAATCAGCTGTATCGAGTGAGCTGACAGCTGAGTGATCTTATGTGAAGAGAGAAACAGAGTTAATTCATTTTGGATGATAGCTGAATCATTTATGAGCTACGTGACAAAAATGCAAATGCTTTATTCGAGCGGAATATTTTTAAGGATGACGCAAAGATAATTATGATCACAAGACAAAAGCCGCACAAAAAAACATATGATTGGATATAAATGTCACGCATTTAATGTGTTGAAATTAATGCGGTTTTGAAGGCTCAATCCTCGACCGTGATTTTGATCAATTTTTTCAAATTCCAAAATCACCCTTTGAAGTCTCATATAAACCAAAAATACTTTTTCTCTCTCCTCACAAAACACTCTCGCTTCAACAAGCAAGAAGAATTCTCTCCGAATCGTCAAACCCTACTTTCCAAGTTCAAGATTTTCTCATATTTTTCACCATTTATTTTCTCCGAAAATGGCCGCTACGTATGACTTTGTCAAGTTATCCGAGAAGATCCACTCGGATGCACCGTGGACTTCAAAGGGATGATCAAACAGGCGCCGATGAGGTCCTAGTGAAGAAGATCACTAAAAAGCTCGAGAAGTCCAACAAGGACTTTCTCACGATGGAGTTCTCTCATACCTACTTGGAAGAGGTCTCTATGTTTTACGTTAACGCGAAGTACATGATGATGAGGTTCACTCATCCTGCTCATGGAAAGGCCATTAAGATCACTCTCGCGACCTTGAGCATTGCAAGTTGTCTACCATGGGTCAAAGAACTTGCCGAGAAAGACATTAACTTGGTCGCAGCTTGAAGGAAATAGCCAAGCCCGAGTTAGTCAAGGTCATTTTACATACCAAGAAGGAACTAATCAAGGATGATTACCAAAAACTTATGGACATCGTGTCCAAGTGCGTGGACATGAAGTTTGGAAGCTTCAACCACTATCTTGGACTAAGTCGGTGGTGATGGCTGCGATCATGCAAGAGAAAAAAGTTAATCAATTTGAGTTTGTCATTAGTCGATTCCGCTTAACGTGATCAACAAATCCTTCAAGGATGATGGGAATTTTGATGCTCGTTGATATGGCCTGGTGCTTGGCCATTTGATGGAAGTGAAGGGGATTTCCTGTGCCATGGAAAGTCGCTCCATGCAAACAAGAAGATGTTTAAGGCAAACCTCTCCAAAGCTCAAAGGAAGACGCATGCCAGGAAAGCTGACACTGGTGAGGGAGAGTCAGATGACCCCGCCGAAGACACATCTGCGACTGCTACAACTCTCTGTCCCAAGCCTATCACAAAGAAGAGAGCCGCAGCAGCCTAAGCCTCGCACTCCGCCCCTATAACCAAATCCAAGAAGGCTCCCCCGCACCGACCTCAAGCACTGCCCCCAACACCAATCCGTAAGCCCCGCCTGCTGAAAATGAGACCGAAAATGATACTTCTATGCCTTCTCCGATTGTGAAAATGAAGCGCACAACAAGGCCCCCCAAGCCACTATTGCGAAAACACAAAGATGGTGGAGCCGTAAGCCACCACTAAAATAGCCAAAGAGGATGAGATTCCCTTCATCCGCACTCAAGAGAAGAAGAAGACTTTTTAGAAGTCTAAGTTTGAAGAAGCCGAGTCCGCACTCACCGAGAAGACATGAGACTCGCCGATGGTCAAGAAGAGCAGTCTCAAGAGAAAGATGGTGGAGTTGTTGCCACCATGGATGCCTTAAGACCGCTAATGTTGATCACAGAGTATCGAAGACCCAACTAGTCGAGAGACATCTCGAGGAGAAAGAGACAAACAGACAAATGCAAGACTCTTGAAGAAAGAGCTGTCTCATCTCGCATGATGCTAACGCACCGAGGAGGAGCAAGGCCGCTTGCAACCATTCCTAAGATGGAGATGATGATGATAACGTGATTATGTACTCTCCACCTACCCCGATATTCAACAGAGATTGAGGAATGGAGGAGATGGAAGCTAGACTACCCGCATAAACAATTCAACATTCTCGTGTTCATCGAAGAAGAGGAGGGGCTTCTAAGCTTTCTCGAAACATCACTCGTCCATTATGCCCTCAATGAGGAATTCTCGCTGATGCCCTCCGTGCTATTAAAGAGGATGAGAAAGAAAAGGCGTTGGAAAAGGCCAGAGCACCGAAAAGTCCAAAATGTGCATGTTCACCGAACCCATGAGCATGACGTGGAGTCAATCGACAAGAGCAATCTCGATGAGTTGGACCCCTACAAAAGAATTGAGAAGGCCGAGTTCCAATTGGCCATCAAGGAATCACGAGCCATGCAGGGGCAAA
This sequence comes from Rehmannia glutinosa, assembly GCA_016081115.2. NCBI lineage: Eukaryota > Viridiplantae > Streptophyta > Magnoliopsida > Lamiales > Orobanchaceae > Rehmannia > Rehmannia glutinosa. The sequence goes on along the minus strand of JABTTQ020000955.1, from coordinate 29,168 downwards.
ATCTTCAAGAAGGTCCAGGAGAGTCTTCCCAATTCTCTCATTGATTTGATTGCACAACAGATTGCAACTGACAATGCTGCCATTACATCCCCAGTGCATTCTCAAAATGGCTCTCAGGGGAACAACGATGAATAGGGAAGGTGATGATGTGGGCACCCTAGCCAAGACAAACCCCCGAAGGTGTTGAGACACCCGTCCCAACGGCCGACTACTCAAAAGAACAAATAACCGTGTCTCAGAGCCGAGTAACCCCACAACCGCTCACTCGGGTGGTGCACCCGAGGGGAAGCTCTCTCCACCACAAACCTAGGTCGGAGGATGTTGTGGGAGACCAAACTTTGCAATTGGGAGGCAAATGTGAGCAATTAATGGATAAACATAGTGAAGTTAATGAAGCTCGGACAATTGAGACTGTCTCAGCTGAAACTTCCTCTAACCTCGGTCGGCGATGCCGATGCAAAGGTAAAGGATGGGATGGAGGCCATGGGAGTAGAGACTCCTGGCCATGAAAGTGCAATCTTAGGAGTTGAGACTCCAATGGATTCCACGGAAGACCCTAAGGTAGCTGAGTCTGCCAAATGGATATCTGTCGAAGACCCCAAGACAACAGAGACTGTCGAAGGGGATATTGAAGGCCCTACATCGGTTGAGACTGCTGGGGGTAATGAAGGCGTAAAGGAGATTGAGACTTCCTTAGGTAAAGAACTTGAGCAAGAGAACATTCCTCAGATGGAGGGAGCTAGTCAAGAATAAGAGATCAACGCCCTTCATGATTCCCAGGAAAACATCGATACAATATTTCTAGAATAAAAAAATGAAGCCGAGTCCACACATATTGAAGACACTACTCAGGACGAGGCTAAGGATGTTCACGACTCACGGAGTACTGTAAGTGACAAAACAACTCCGATGAGATTCGTATTTGATCACACTCCGATGACGCTGATAAAATAACTTAGGATAAGTTATCTCAAAAGGAAACAATTACTGATGCCAACGGTCATTACCACAAAAGAGCCGATCGGCCACCGAGCAGACCGACACCACTGCTCCAGCTAGAACCAAGTCAGCTGGGTAGGCTACCACAACTACTTCAGCAGAGACTCAATCAGCTCAACAGCAGGCTCCCACAACTGCGTTGACTACCGATGACGCTGGATCACCGAGGCAAATAAGTTGATGCACAAAGACGTGAAAAGGGAAAGGCTCCACAACGTGGACCAATGATAATCCCTCTCGTTCCTGATGATATATTTACAGAGATATTCCATGTTGACGCCGAGTTGCCCCCTCTAGATGCTGAATCTGCTCGAGAACAAGATAAGTAAACTGTGCAGGAAGAGCCATTCATTCCAGCTGATTCCATTGTGCCAATAGGTTTTGACTTCGATGCCATGTGGCCTGAGGAAGAGTCAGCTTCCACAACCGAGTTCCAAAATGGGTTCAAAGACATATGTGCTGAAATTGAGAAGATGGAATGCCACCTTGCATCATTAGACCTTTGATTGGATAACCGTGATGCAAACATCAACAGATATATTCGAGGTGTTGTCATACGGATCAGGGAATGGGCTACACAGACTACTGTTATGCCCTTAGAGCAAGTCCGCTACTTCAAATAATTCTTTGCAGAGCTACTCGTATGGAGTGCAGACAATGCACAGTTTCAGCAGAGGCAAAAAGAGTTTATGGTGAGAATTGAAGATTCCCACAACTCGGACATAAAGTTACTTAAGCTACAACATAAAAACGAGATTGCCAGACTGGAGGATAGCATGAACTAGAAGTTCAATCTTCTCCATGCATGAAATGAAATTGATGGCAATGAGTCAAAGGCTACTCGTCCGAGTTCCGAATGCCTATTCCAAAGTCGATGAAAAGCAAAATTCGATGAATTTCAAATGATCAACTTCATTCTCGTGAGATTGTTCCTTGGCCTGACCCTTTCATTTGGTGATGATGCCAAAAAAGGGAAGATGAGGCCTTGAAGGGACTGAAGGAGAAGAAAGAGAGTCATAAGGTGGAAAAGAAAGGTGATACAACTAAGGGGGAAGGAAGTTCAAAAAAACCCCCCTTGAAGCTTATGTTCGCTGAAACCCCCCAACAAGGAGAAATCACAGCTTCTATTCTCAGCAAACTGGTGAAAGAGCTATCCATGGAATAGAAAGCTGAGATGGTAATGAAAGAATCAAGAAAAGCCATCGAAGCCGAATTTGAGAAGGTAGGCCGAGAAGCGCTACCGCACGCATTCAAAACATAAGGAAGCAATATGATGGTCCTCCATCCTGAAAGGATCACCCTGCGATCGAGCCCCTAAGAGACATTTCCATGCCTGATGCTGGGTCTGAACCTAGATCCCTAGAGGAGTCTCAAACTCTAGAGACAGAAAGCTACTTCAAAGATTTGACTCTACCACAAGCCTGGGATTTGTACTGGGAGAAAGGACTTGACATATGAAAATCACCGATGAGCAAGAGAGTTCCAAAGAGTCACTCACCAGAAAATCAAAAACTCCAAGATGAAAAAGATACTCCCGCAGGAGGAATAATCGAGTCCGTGGAGAGGAAGAGGAAGATATGGTGGCAGCGGAAGAAGTATTCGACTGCGGCCAAGACCAAAAGACATTAAGTATGTTGATCTGGAGAAGAAAGGACCCATATACTGGGCTGGATATGATCATCTTGCTAACCTGGAAGTTGCACGCAAGAATGTGTTAGATAAATGTTTTTATCATGATTTTGATGATTATGTTCGATTTTGTTCAAATATGTTTTCAAACCAAAACTATGTCCCTAAATGTTGTCTAAATATTTCCGATCAACTTAAAAATGTTTTTACTATTTTTCTGAGTATTTCTTGAAGTTTATTTTCAATAAAACATTGACAACACATTTGTTTCAAAGAGGTCGAAAGGTCCGCCCTATAGGCAACCCGCACTGAGTTGAGCCGAGAAATAGAAAATGGGACGTAAGGAAAACAGTAGCAGGCGAATTGATCGACCAGGTGGGCGACGGTGTGGTCGAACATCAAGGCCGACCGCCGATGACGGCGACCTGCACTGCAAGTCGATTTTTGTTCCGCACTTCTCTGCTTCGTAAAATCGTCTTAGTGGCAACCTGTCATAGCTAGGGCGACCGGTCGCACCCCCTTTGACCGGTCCCCCCGTAAAAATTCGCAGAGTTCAAATTCAATCTTATCTCTCGCGACCGGCCGAACCCCATGTTTATCAAAAACTATCCGCTATGCTTTTGAATGATAACTTTTTTCCCTATTTTGTGGGATTGATTTCTAATAGCTATATTGATCATTTTAAATGGTTTCTTTTGCAAAGAAAATCACTCCCCAAGGAGGAGCCAATGTCCGAAATGAAAGCCAAGTCCTCTCCTATAAATAGAGGCTTCATTCAAGCAACAAGACACAACAACACACTATATACAAGCAAAGAGCATTTGAGCAAACACTTTCATATATCTTGTTGTATTAGCCTAAGCACTTTCACTTGCACTTATTTGAGGTCTAGGCTTTCAATTCTTGATTACACTTGTACTCATATTGTATCAATCATTATTGAGTTGTAATCTTGATTTTGGTCATCATTCAACACAAGACATTCCTTGTGAGTATTCTTGTGGTAAGAATACACTGGGTGATCTAGGTGATAGGTGTTTGAAGATTGTGGTAATCTTCAAAGGTGTTGTAAACAGGTTGTGGTAATCCTCAAGTGGTGAAAGAGGGTTGTGGTAATCCTCAAGGTGTTGAAAGAATTTTGGTAAATTAATAAAACCTTTTTTTCTTTTCAAAATCCATCCCGAGATACTTGGGGTGGTAGAGGATTAGGCCCTAGGTGGTTGAACCTCTTTAAATCAACGAGTGTTGTTTATTTTCCGCATTTACATTTTTGCTATCTACTCGTTGTTTCGAAAAAGAGGATAATTTGCGAAAAATCGGCATAATCAAAGCAATTTTTAGGCGATTGCCTAGTTTCTTGGTTTTCAAAGAAGCAAAACTGTGTTTTCTTTCAACGGCCGGCCGATATATTTCCGCCGCATTTTGTTGTACTCAACTTCTTTGGATGAAACAAACCTTAGCGGATTACAAATGCTCTTTTGAAAATGTACCTATCTTTTGTGATAATATATCCGCTATAAATATTGCTCAAAACCCGGTTCATCATAATCGTACTAAACATATTGAGATTCAACATCATTTTCTAAGGGATTGTGTTTCAAAACGTAAAATTGAGATATCCTTTGTACCATCTCAAGATCAATTAGCGGATATTTTCAAAAAACCGCTATCTTCCGAGACTTTTTCTTCAATACAAGCTCGATTAGGCATAATGCATATTGAATGAAGCTTACGTTTGCATTTTGCACGTTTTTAAAACTTAGGGGCGAAAAATCGGATTTTTGGTTGAAAATTCGGATTTTGGTAAAACTGACAAAACAGTGGGCTGAAAAAGTTGAGGGCAACCGGTCGCCCTCAACCTCGACCGGTCGCCCTAAGCTATATTTTGGCTTTTAAACGTTCTGTCTTCAGCATTCTTCCTTTTAACAAATATTTGGCCATTTTTCGTCCCCTTTGCCAAATTCACTCAAATTTCATTCAAAAATGGATTTCATGCATATCTTACACAACATGGACATTATATAGCATGATCATCATCATTATGGCTCACTCTTTCCGATCAAATGGTAAGAATTTCGCTTCTTTTACTCAATTGGGTGCAACCCTTGAGTTTTCGAGTTTCTTGAAAATTTTTAATGTAATTTTCGTATGATCATGATGAGCTTGGTTGTTGTATTGTTATGTATGATGAGTGACTTGAATTGGTGTTGAAATTTTTGGCTTGAACCATTTACAAAGGTTATATACAACCTCTTCTTTTTTTACCGCACACAAGGTGTTCGATGAAAATTTCAACTTATACATGATTCTCTTGCTTTCAAAAGTTCTCTATACTTATTGGGATCATGTTTTGCCAATCAAAACAAGTGTATGACTTTTTTATATTACATTTCTCCCATTTTCCTTGGATTATGATGCTTTAATTGATCAACGGTTAATAAACCGTCCCTTTGGCGCACTTTGATATTATTGTATGGTGTTTTCACCATTCTAACATTCTTTTTGATGATTCCAAAGGGGGAGAAACAGATATTGGCTCGTTAGCTCAAGAGAAGCTAATAAAAGCTCGTAATAAGTATTGTGGACTCTAATACCTAGTCCATGGCTTGAACCTTGGACTCGAATGACATTGATTATAAGTCTTGTGACAGGGGGAGCTTCTTAGCTCATGATGCAATCTATATAAGCTTGTTATAGCTTGTGCCTCTTACTTATAATTATCGTTTGTTGATATGCTCATAAATAGGGGAGCTTTGTATGAAATACTTCTAACGGATAGTTTACTTGTAAAACCGAAAATTTTATTTGGTTTTAAAATCATCCTCAAGAAAATTGTTTTGGTTTGTAATCATCAAAAAGGGGAGTTTGTTAGATAAATGTTTTTATCATGATTTTGATGATTATGTTCGATTTTGTTCAAATATGTTTTCAAACCAAAACTATGTCCCTAAATGTTGTCTAAATATTTCCGATCAACTTAAAAATGTTTTTACTATTTTTCTGAGTATTTCTTGAAGTTTATTTTCAATAAAACATTGACAACACATTTGTTTCAGTTTCGACCGGCCGCCTATAGGGCAACCCGCACTGAGTTGAGCCGAGAAACAAAAATGGGACGTAAGAAAAATAGGGCAGGCGATGGCGACCGCCGACCAGGTGGGCGACGGTGTGGTCGACCGCGCCGACCGGCGGGCGACCCGCACTACCGCAAGTTGATTTTTGTTCCGCACTTCTCTGCTTCGTAAAATCGCTCAGGGCAACCTGGCACACGGGGCTAAGGCACGGCCGCACCCCCTTTGACGGTCCCCCTGTAAAAATTCGCAGAGTTCAAATTCAATCTTATCTCTCGCGACCGGCCGAACCCCATGTTTATCAAAAACTATCCGCTATTTGCATAACTTTTCCCTATTTTGTGGGATTGATTTCTAACAGCTATATTGATCATTTTAAATGGTTTCTTTTGTAGCAAATCACTCCCCAAGGAGGAACCAATATCCGAAATGAAAGCCAAGTTCTCTCCTATAAATAGAGGCTTCATTCAAGCAACAAGACACAACAACACACTATATACAAGCAAAGAGCATTTGAGCAAACACTTTCATATATCTTGTTGTATTAGCCTAAGCACTTTCACTTGCACTTATTTGAGGTCTAGGCTTTCAATTCTTGATTACACTTGTACTCATATTGTATCAATCATTATTGAGTTGTAATCTTGATTTTGGTCATCATTCAACACAAGACATCCTTGTGAGTATTCTTGTGGTAAGAATACACTTGGGTGATCTAGGTGATAGGTGTTTGAAGATTGTGGTAATCTTCAAAGGTGTTGTAAGAGGGTTGTGGTAATCCTCAAGGTGGTGAAAGAGGGTTGTGGTAATCCTCAAGGTGTTGTATTAATTTTTGCAAATTAATAAAACCTTTTTTTCTTTTCAAAATCCATCCCTGAGATATCTTTGGGGTGGTAGAGGATTAGGCCCTAGGTGGGTTGAACCTCTTTAAATCAACGAGTGTTGTTTATTTTCGCATTTACATTTTTGCTATCTACTCGTTGTTTCAAAAAGAGGATAATTTGCGAAAAATCGGCATAATCTATTCACCCCCTCTAGATTATTGTAGCCACTTGACTAATGTAATGTTGAAGCATTAAGAAGACAGGAAGCTAAAAATGAACGAACAACTCGTGAATGGGAGGAAAGGCAACGTAGGGATGACCCTGCTGCGAGGCGAGCGTATGAGAAGAAGAAGAAGGATGAAGAGGAAATGAAGAGGAGGAGAGCTGATGAAGACAGAAGGAGAGCTGACGACGACGAGAGAAGAAGGAAGCATCCAAGGCGTTGAAGACAGCTGCAACCCCTTCGTGTATTTTACTTAGCTGGAAATACATAGCTGTAAGTTTTCCCTGTAATATAGCTCTGATGATTTCCCTGTAATATTTGCTATGATATCTTCTTTGTAGCCTAGCTCAGATACACGTTGTAATACAATACTTGTATAAGCTCTGTTACATATTGTAAACAACTTTGTAAAGGACAAGAATTCTATGATCAATAAAATTGATTATTTAAAGCATACATTCTTTGTTACTGCACTGCTAGTGTTTGCTGTTTATTTTTGTTTAAGTTTTGGCATCATCAAAAAGGGGGAAATTGTTAGGAAATTTATTTGTTAGATTTGGAAGAGACCATGTAAAACTTAGACTAGGAAGTTGGCACCCTATTTTCTTTGTAATTCTATGTTGTAATAGATAGGACTGAAAGAGCTGAGTGAAGTCAGCTAACTCAAAGAATGCAAGAAGTCAACTCGCAGATTAGAGTGAAGACTCTCACCGTGTGTCACCGAGTATGGCCAAGAAGGAGGACAAGGACTCTACTGAAGGAGAGCCAACTGAGGAATAACTGTGTGAAGTATGAGGAAGTGCCAGTTAAGTCAGTGAAAGGAGCCAAGCCTAACAGTTGAGGTGAGAGTTGAGTCATTCTCTTGATTGGAGCAGACTCAAGTCAAAGGGGTAAAGGCAGCATTCAAGTCAAGACAACTGACATTGATCCGTTGGAAGGAAGTCAATAATATTACTCGATATAGTAATATGTCCAAGCTGCCAGGTCTTAAAGTGTTTGGCCCAGAAACATGAAAAAGGAATAAGCCAATGGGAAACACTAAAGCATATGTCAGACCCTGTAAAGCTGTAGAGCCATTTAATACTAGGAAGGGTCAACATCACAAGTACTGCTGACCAAGAAAAGACAAGCCAACGAATAAGAAGTGTCATTTGAAAATAACCAATCTCTTCAACGGGCAAACTTTCAAATGAGCACTATAAAAGGCTGAGTAAGCATTTGAGAAAAGGTTACCTGAACCTAGCACGAACAAATCAAGCAATTTTCAAGCAAGCATAACCTGCAATATTCTCAAGCTTATCAAGAAAATTCCTCAAGCCTAAAACTTAAAGAAACTTGATCCAACACACATTGTGAAGGAAAGATTACATCATTCAGTTGAAGAGGAAACATTTAAAGAACGAAAAAGGGTCTACTCTCTAAGTTGAAGGAGTCAGAGAAAGGTTCAAGATCGAACCAGAGATTCAAGTTTGTTGGAAGGTCAGTGATCAAATCCAAGGACTTTAAGGAGTCAAGTAGCAAGACAAATTGCTTGTGAAGAAGTTGAGTCGTAGGTGAAGCTAGCTGTGTAATCAAGGCTGTCTCTAAACCGAGAACTACTTTGTAACTTGATCTATTACCCAGTGGATTCCTCCAGAAGTTGGAAAAGAGTTGAGTAGAGGAATTACCCCATCCTCGAACCACAATAAAATTACTTGTGTCATTTACTTTCAAAGATTTACCTTCTTGCTTATATTTTTCATATTTGTTGTTAAGTAATTTTGCTATCATACTAATAAATAACAAGTGCAAAAACAAGTGTTAAAAAGGAGCTTTAATCAAACAAAGGGTGTTAAGTCTTCCGCTGTTAAAAACCAAATCAACTAATGTTAAGTGTTAGCTGACGCAGCCAAGTTATACTATCAACAAATTTCTCGATCGAGACGTAAGTGGTAACTTAGTCAAGATAACCAAATTAACTGCCCCCAAGGATACATCTCGATTTTAGTCAACTCATGAATTCATAAAAAGACTAAAAGTGAAAATTTGGTGAGGTTTATTCAACCCCCCTTCTAAACCTTACACCACACCCCTTGGGACCTACAGTGAGTTTGATAAAGTCCTTAGATCATATTAAGCTATGGGACATGGTCGCGCATTTGATGGCGATCATGGAACATGTCTCGAAGGCATTGATCTTAAATTAGTTCCAAGTCAATGGGCTTTTCACGATAGGACATTTAATAGCCCCACAAGACTTGTGCATATGATGCATGCTCGTATGACGAGGATGTTACATTCCATTAACATTAGCGTTGTGACACAAATGCATATACGCGGGTACTTGTTAGAGAACAAGTACACTGAACATGACCCAATGGAAATTCTTAACTGGATTATTTATTGTCGAATTAATAATTTCCACAATGCGATAGTACATGATTAGTCCTTAGACTTGAGGCACGATAGTATCTTTATGTACATCATGTAATATTTTGATTTATGTTCTGATTGCTTGACAATCATAAAGGGAATATTTTGGATGTTGCACTGGTGTATATGGAGGTTAGTCAGTGGCCAACATAGAATTCGACACTTGTTTATTGACAAGAGAATGTCCTGTGTTTTCATAGTTTGTGATTTAAAGACCTTGGCCAAGACAAGATGAATATTGATTAATAAAGAAATCACTAGAACTTGAAATGGAATCACACAGTTATTAAATCAAGTGTGTTTCGACTTATAATCCATGCCCAAGACTTAATCGGAAGATTAGATTTTGAAAGGACCATACGTGTATGTAACCGCAATTGAAAAATGTTTAATTGCTATTTCACCTATCGCTAGACGATTATGCTACTTGCTAGATGTTCCAATGATTTGTAGGTTTTTGGAATTAAAGAGTTAATTTCAAAATGTATTATTAATTGGATTAATTAATTGAATAATTATTATTTGTAAGTTACAAAAATTGTAAGCCTACTGCTAGCAATAGTTGTGAACTTAAAGGGTCACACACAAAATGGTTGGTGTCATTTCTTTAATCGAAAATATCCCAAAAGGTTGGATACAATTAATTGTGGCTTGATTTTAATTCAATGATTGATTTAAATATTAGATTAAATAATTGGATTATTCAACTAAGCCTAATTAGATTAGGAAGTCTTTGGAGTGAAAAATAATTTAACTGATTAAATCAATTAATTTATGAAAGACTATATTTAATAGTTAAATATAACTAAATAAATAATTGGATTATTTATTTGGGCTAGATGGAATTGATTTGATCAAAATAATTAAATATGGGCTGGATAAAATAATTAAAATTAATTGATGGACCTTTTAATTAAATGTCCAACCCAATATTTAATTAAGCCCATAAGGATAGGCTCATCTGGCTAATTTGAAAGAAAGAAAAAGATGGAAGGTTTTTCTTGTGAATATCCGGATAAGGGTTATCCGGATATGGCAAGATATCGTAGGATCAATTGAGAGTATCCTATAATATTCTTCTATTGATTTTAGGTTTAGAACCTGGACACTTTTATGAACATTGGATGAATCATATAAGTATCTTTAACAATCAGTAGAAGAATAACAGATACAAAACAAAACTCACGTCTTCTACACCAGAGTAGACGTGTTCTCTCAGTTATCTCTCTCCAAGTTTTTCTTCTTCTTTCTTATTCGTAGGAAAATTCAAGAACCCTTCTTGGTTTTTACTACATAACAATAATTCTTATTTTCACCATTTTAGATTGAACAGAAACAAATTATTAAAATTAAGGATTGTTGTTCACTCCATATTTTAGATTGAATGAGAAAACAAATTATTAATTACTAAACCTTAATTTTTATCAAGCAAATTAATAATTCCCGGCTTTTATTTTATGTGCTTCCATCTATCGTGTGGACTATCTTTAGAGGAGCGACGCTTAAATTTTGACCTCTTTTATGCGAGATCGTGATTCGAGGATTTACCCCGCCGCGAGGAATTTGGATTCCTTCTACATCTTCTACAAAAGAAGCTATTCAATCAAACTTTGTAAAAATTATTAAACCTTAATTTTTATCAAAGCAGATAAACGTTTAATTGTTAAATCGCTACGAGAACCCGGGCTTTTATTTTATGTACAAATATATGCATGTTTTTAATTTTTTAAATTTCAATGCAATAAGCCCATATAGCGAATCCAATAGTGGTATCAAAGCCACGCTGCGTTTATACAAGTTTATGTGTGTTTAAAGCATGTTTTAAATTTTTAAAATATGTTTAACATATAATTTTATGTTACAAGAAAAATTGTTTTATTCACGGTTGATTTTGGGAGAAACCGAGTTCGGTGATTTTTTGGGAAGAATATCACAAAAATATGTGGAGACGAGTTGCTTGAAATCCAAATCACCGCCGTGATTAACGATTTTTGAATGCGCTTTATATTTGGAATAAGGACTTTATTTTGTGAATTCTAATAAATTCAAGTTGCAATCAATGTTTCCACTTTCGTTTTACAATCAAACTTTGTTTCAATCAAACTTTGTAGATTTTGAAAATTCTTCATCGCGCGGAAGAGGTCGATCTCGGCGAAATATGGACATTGGTTATAATGTTTATTAAATAAATCAAAGGATAAATTGAGCGTGGTGAGGGTCCATGGAGGTGGTGGGCGAGGTGGTGGAATTCCTCCTCAATTTTGTCGATTCATTTGGAGCAAGATATTTCAAAATTCGTGGAAGCTTTCTTGTGGAATAGCGTGATTCAAATTGATAGATGTTTTGATGGTTTAATAATAAATCTTAGATTTTTCAAAAAATTTGAACACCATCTAAAATTACTTTGGCTATTCAACTGTTCAATAGGATATATATATATATATATATATATTAGTTTTGATTATTTAGATTTTGAATTAAATTGTTTAATTTCAAAATTAACAAAAAATATTTTTATGAATAATCAAAATAAGTTTTATCCCAAATTAAATCGGCACATAAAACTTGGTAAATTTAAATGCTTTAAATTCATGTGATGGATGTTTTAGCATGATTTATTTAGGGATGATCATGTGCCTATGACCAATGTGATTGGATGTGTTTTAATTTCTTTGGGTTTTTGGGGCCTGCGAGCCTCTTATTCTAGTATCTGTAAGTTCTTTAAATTTTTTCATTGAGAGTAGACTAGGTGGTGAGGTTTTTCATTTATTGTAATTTGGAGGACGTTCGATGCTAAAGGCCCACGATTGTGTGAGTAGATTTTACAAATGTAATAGAATAAAAGATTCAAAGCCCATGCATGCATGGGTACATTAATAAAATGTAATATAAATACTTCGATTTATTTTGTTCCTTAGATTGACAACAAACCTATTTTTGGCTCAAATGGGTCGCATAGGCTGGCCATGATCATCCCACCGCTTTTTGCATAGGATGCATGTTAGAATTTATTTAATGCTTTTTTCTTGCGCAATTCATATATATTGATATGTTACATTAAATAAAAACTCACCTAGTAAATAGGATTACGATGAAGTTTTGGAAAATTAAAAACCCCAACTTTTTTGAAACTTAAAAGAATTTACTTTTTAAATTAATTTTATATCAAACAAAATGGACAAGATAGGTTGGATCTATCATTCCATACCTTCCATCAAAAGTAGATGAGATGACGATGCTACCGCACTTGGTCACTGACCATGAGTCGTGGAGTGACTTAGTGTTGGAAAGCTGTGATCTCTACCAAAGATAGAGATGTTCGTGGAATGGACTCATCCTTATGTTGGCCATGAGTCGTGGAACATTTTGATGCTCCATTTGCATGTAGGTTTGATGGGTTTGTTTGACACTTAGTACCGTATAGGCTCATAAAATTGGGGTATACGGGAAAAGGTGAGGCAAAACAAACTTGAGGGTTGTATAGCGATACAATTGTCAAAGAGTTGACTACCATAAGATATATTTCTTGGGCTCATAAAATTAGGGTGTGAAATATTTCTATTGGGCCTCAAGCCCACAAGGAAATTGGATTTCTCGATTTTCCATTTGGGGTTAATAGAATTTTAATAAAATAGTGGGAGAATTTAATATTAAAGACCTTATATTAAATTAATATGTTATTCTCATAGTTTACTCATTTTCTGCTTCATTTATTTTTGTAGATTAATCTACTGAAATGGCTAAAAATCTAATTGCAACTATTCTTGAGCAAAACAAATTGACTGGTCCAAATTCTGTGATTGGCTGAGAAATCTCAAGATAGTCCTCCAATCTGAAAAGAGGGTTTATGTTCTTGAAAAATCGCCCCCCACCACTTCGCCTGAGGATGTGACATCGGAGGCCTATTTGGAGTATTTACGTCATATAGATGACAATCTCCAGGCTCGTTGCTACATGCTAGCTTCGATGTCAAATGAGCTGCAAAGGCAGAACGAGGGTCTGGATAATGCTACTGATATCCTCCTCCACCTACAAGAGTTTTATGGTGAGAGAACCCGACAAGAAAGATATAAGATATCTAAGGAGCTTTTCAAATGTCGTATGACTGAGGGCTCTTCAGTTCATGATCATGGGCTGAAGGTGATAGCACTCATTGAAAGGCTTGCGTCCGTTGGAGTCATTATAGATAATGAGCTCTATGTGGACCTCTTGTTGCAATCTCTGCCTCCCTCATTTGACACCTTTGTTGTCAACTTTAACATGCACATCATGGATACTAGTCTCCATAAGTTGGTGAGCATGTTAAGGACGGTTGAATCCACCATTAAGAAGGATAAGCCGGTCTTGGTTGTTAGATCCACTTCTGGATCATAGGCTGCAAAGTCTAAGACAAGGAAGAGGAATGGAAAGTGTTCCACTAATCCCAACAAGAAGACAAAAGACGGGGCGTTAATGTCAAGAAGGGGTCTTCACAAGAGAATGACAAATGCCACAACTGCGGTAAGATGGAACATTGGAAGATGAACTGTAAGGAGTATCTTGCAAGCCTGAAATGTTCAGGTATTTATATTTTTGAAGTTAACTTATCATTTAATGATTCTTCTTGGGTATTAGATACCGGTTGCGCATCTCATATTTGCAATGATTTGCAGATAATGACAAGAGAAGGGAGCTGAGTAGAGGAGAGATGATCCTGCGGCTGGGGAATGGAGCAAAGGTTGCTGCACTAGGCATAGGAACTGTTAACTTAGCTCTTGATAATGGTTTTGTTTTAGCTTTAAACGATTGTCTTTATGCACCAGATATTGTTAGGAACATCATCTCCATTCCTATTTTGGATGGAGAGGGCTATGGTTTTTTATTTAAGGATAGAAGTTGTTCTATCTGTCGATGTTCTTCTAATGGTTTATACACTTTGACTCCCCAAAAATCCATATATCACATTCAAAAAAATAAAAGAACGTTAGATAATCATAGTTTTCTCACACTTTGGCATGCTAGATTAGGTCATATTTCTGAGAAAAGAATAAACAAGTTGGGACAAAAACTCAACTTTAAGGAAGAGCAAACGTTGCCAACATGTGAATCATGTCTCAAAGAAAAAATGATCAAATCACCATTTGTTGGACAAGTTGAGCGTGCCAAAGATCTATTGGATTTGATCCATACGGATGTGTGTGGTCCACTAAGTATTAGTGCACGAGGGAACTATCACTACGTTATAACTTTACCGACGACTGTTCTAGGTATGGTTATGTGTACCTAATGATGTTCAAATCTGAGGCCCTTGAAAGGTTCAAAGAATTTAGATGCGAAGTGAAGAAACAAACTGGTCGAAGCATTAAAACTATTCAATCGGATCGAGGGGGTGAATACTTGACCACTGAGTTTATTGATTATCTAAAAGAGAAGGGGATTCTCTCATAGTGGACTCCTCCTGTTACTCCACAACTCAATGGGGTTGCGAAGCGTAGGAACCGAACCCTGTTAAACATTGTTTGTTCGATGATGAGTTTCACTTCATTACCTCTTTCATTCTGTGGCAATGCCTTAGAAATGGCAGCATATTTATTGAATAGAGTGCCATCAAAAGCCGTGCCCAAAGTACCATATAAGATATGGTGTGGCAAAACACCTTCCTACAAATACCTTAGGGTATGGGGGTATGATGTTTATGTGAAGCAGCAAGTGGGAGATAAGTTGGACATAAGATCCATCTTATGTAAATTCGTGGGGTATCCTAGAGAATCTATTGGATACTATTTCTACGACCCTTCAGAGCAAAAAGTGTTTGTTTCGAGGAATGCTACTTTCCTTAAAGATGAGTTTCTCTCTGAAAGGAATGGCAAAGTCGTGGAATTTGAATAATTTCAAGAGCCACAGAATCTCCCAAATGTTACCGCAAATGACACACCATTTGTAGCTGGACCATCTGAAGCACAACCTCTTCGGAAATCCATCAGGATTTCAGGGTGCGTGAGAGGCTGAACCTTTTGTTAGAGAACAAAGAATAGGGACCCCTCTTGGATAATGATCCAAGAAGCTATGGAGAGGCAATGTTGGACATTGACTCAGAAAAATGGCGAGAAGCAATGCAGTCCGAAATGGACTCCATGTACACCAACAAGGTATGGACCTTGGTGGACCCACCACATGTAACTGTTCCCATTGGCTGCAAATGGGTTTACAAGCGGAAGCTTGGAGTAGATGGAGAGTTAGCAACCTACAAAGCACGTTTGGTTGCAAAAGATTATATTCTGAAGCAAGGAGTTGATTATGAGGAAACCTTTTCACCAGTAGCGATGCTTAAATCCATTCGGATCTTGCTGGCCATATCAGCGTATTATGACTACGAGATATGACAAATGGATGTGAAGACTTCTTTTCTTAATGGAAACATTAAAGAAGAAATCTACATGAATCAACCAGAGGGCTTCATATCCAATGGGAGCGAGAAAAGGGTTTGCAAACTCCAGAGATCCATTTATGGACTCAAACAGGCTTCGAGGAGTTAGAACATCAGGTTTGATGAAACGATCAAAACGTTTGACTTTCATAAGAACCTGGATGAACCATGTGTCCACAAGAAGATTGTGGGAGCGCAATTGCGTTTGTTGTGCTCTATTTGATGACATCTTACTCATTGGGAATGATATATGATTATTACAGTCAACAAGGACTTGGTTGTCTAAACAATTCTCCATGAAGGTCTTGGGAGATGCATCCTTCATCCTAGGGATTAAGATCTATAGAGATAGATCGAGAAGGATGATTGGACTATCCCAGTCCATGTACATAGACAAAATGCTAAAAAGTTTTAGCATAGAGGAATCCAAGAGAGGATACCTGCCAATGAGTCATGGAATTTCACTTTCTAAGGCTATGTCCCCCAAGACACCCGCATAAAAAGAAAGTATGGCTCACATACCTTATGCATCTGCTACTGGAAGCATAATGTATGCGATGTTATGTACTAGGCCTGATGTTGCTCATGCTCTGAGTGTCACGAGCAGATATCAGTCTAATCCAGGGAATGATCACTGGAAGGCCGTTAAGATGATGCTTGAGAAGAACTAATGATATCTTTTTGATATACGACAATGGAGAATTGAAACTAGAAGGTTATACTGACTCTAGTTTTCAGTCCAATATTGATGACTCTAAGTCTATGTTTGGGTATATGTTCACCTTGAATGGTGGAGAAGTCAATTGGAAGAGTTCCAAAAAGGAAACAACTGCAGACTCCACCATAGAGGCTGAATATATTGCTGCATCAGATCTAGCAAAAGAAGTTGTTTGGATAGGAAACTTCATCCAAGGATTGGGTGTAGTTCCATCTGTTGTTGATCCAGTAATGCTTTATTGTGATAACAACGGAGCCATTGCGCAAGCAAATGAGCCAATATCTCATCAAAGATCTAAGCACATTATGAGACGATACCATCTGATCTGAGAGATCATTGGTAGAGGCGACGTCGTTGTGAATTGAGTCACTTCAGAAGAAGATGTAGCAGATCTACTAACTAAACCCTTATCACAAAAGGTATTCGACAGACATCTCGAGAATACGGGCCTAAGATACATGGGCAGTTGGAGCTAGGGCAAGTGGGAGATTGTTAGAGTGTGGGAGATTGTTAGAGTAGGGTGCCCGGCGCTCCAATTAGATTAGAGTTTATTCTACTTGTAAAGACAATTTTATTGAGAATCATATTAATAAAGGCATTTCTTTATCATTTCTTTTGAATTTAATATTATTAATTATGAGTTTGATAAACCACTTAGATCATATTAAGCTATGGGATATGGTCGCGCATTTGATGGCGATCATGGAACATGTCTCGAAGGCTTTGATCTTAAATTAGTTCCAAGTCAATGGGCTTTTCACGATAGGACATTGAATAACCCCGCAAGACATGTGCATATGATACATGCTCGTATGACGAGGATGTTACATTCCATTAACATTAGCGTTGTGGGTGCTTGTTAGAGAACAAGTACACTGAACATGACCCAATGGAAATTCTTAACTGGAATATTTATTGTCGAATTAATAATTTCCACATTGCGATAGTACATGATTAATCCTTAGACTTGAGGCATGATAGTAGCCTTATGTACATCCTGTAATATTTTGATTTATCTTCTGATTGCTTGACAATCATAAAGGGGATATTTTAGATGTTGCACTGGTGTATATGGAGGTTAATCAGTGGCCAACATAGAATTCGACACTTGTTTATTGACAGGCAAATCTCCAGTGTTTTCATAGTTTGTGATTTAAAGACCATGGCTAAGGCATGATGAATATTTATTCATAAAGAAATCACTAGAACTTGAAATGGAATCACAGTTATTAAATCAAGCGGGTTTCGACTTATAATCCATGCCCAAGATTTAATCGGGAGATTAGATGTTGAAAGGACCGTACGTGTATGCAACCACAATTTAAATAGTTTTACTCGCTATTTCACCTATCGCCAAACGATCATGCTACTTGCTAGATGTTCCCATGATTTGTAGGTTTTTGTAATTAAAGAGTTAATTTCAAAATGTATTAATTAATTGGATTAATTAATTAAATAATTATTATTAGTAAGTTACAAAAGTTGTAAGCATACTGCTAGCATTAGTTGGAAACCAAAAGGTTCACACACAAAATGGTTGGTGTCATTCTTCAATCGAAAATAGTCCAAAAGGTTGGATACAATTAATTGATAGAGATTAAATAATTGTGTCTTGATTTTAATTCAATGATTGAATTAAATATTGAATTAAATAAATACATTATTTAATTAGCCTAATTAGATTAGAAAATCTTTGGAGTGAAAAATAATTTAACTGATAAGATCAATTAATTTATGAAAGACTATATTTAATAGTTAAATATAGCCAGATAAATAATTGGATTATTTATTTGGGCTAGATGGAATTGATTTGATCAAAATAATTAAATATGGGCTAGATCAATTAATTGAAATTAATTGATGGACCTTTTCAACCCAATATTTAATTAAGCCCATAAGGATAGGCCCATCTGGCTAATTTGAAAGAAAGAAAAAGATGGAAGGATTTTCTTGTGAATATCCGGATAACCGGATAAGGGTTATCCGGATATGACAAGATATCGTAGGATCAATTGAGAGTATCCTATAATATTCTCCTACTGATTTTAGGTTTTGAACGTGGACACTTTTATGAACATTAGATGAATCATATAAGTATCTTTAACAATCAGTAGAAGAATAATAGATAAAAAAACTCACGTCTTCTACACCAGAGTAGACATGTTCTCTCAGTTATCTCTCTCCAAGTTTTTCTTCTTCTTTCTTATTTGTAGGAAAAATCAAGAACCATTCTTGGTTTTTACTACATAATAATAATTCTTATTTTCACCAGTTGAATTAAGGATTGTTGTTCACTCCATATTTTAGATTGAACAGAGAAACAAACTATTAATTACTAGCGAAATTAATAATCCGGGTGCTTCCATCCATCGTGTGGACTATCTTTAGAGGAGAGACGCTTGGACATCTGCGAGATCGTGATTCGAGGATTTACCCTGCTGCGAGTAATCTGGATTTCTTTTACATCTTCTACAAAAGGAAGCTATTTAGGTAAAAAATATTAAACCTTAATTTTTACCTCTTGCATAAACACGCGATCGTTAAATCGCTACGAGAACCCGGAGCTTTTATTTTATGTATAATTGTATACATGTTTTTAATTTTTTAAATTTTCTCTGCGTTAACCCCCGCGGTATAGCGAACCCAACAAAAGAATCCTGACTTATCTACTCGAGATCGCCGCAAAATCGTGGGGAGCCAAAATATGAAGAACCCATTTGAAAAGAAATTCCCTATTTATGCTATAGAAATATGCTAATCCCTACTACTCTCAATAATTGAAGAAGTCATTTTAAAAGAAATTTTTCTGTCCAGATTTGAAGAAACCATCGTGCTCTACTGACCCACTTGTTCGAGGAGAAGAAACTAAAATGTCTCATTCCATACTTAAAGAAGAAAACACCTAAGGTTTTGATCAAATTAAATGTATTAGATTATTTCAATAATCAGCATGTGTGATAATGTATTTCATTTTTGCCAATATTTCGGGTTTATGGTTTTTCAATTTCGCATTTTAATTGTGCCAAATAATTTGTCCTGTTGTCTTGTTTTGATTTTGCATCAATATTTAGTCCATTTCAGTTATTATTCATATTATGGAACAACATTGTTCTATGACATATGAACCTCCGATAAAATGTCATTTACGAGGTTTGTAGTTTATATTTTATATTTATATGATTAAATTGTTTTAACAAGAAATTTTTAGTTTAATTTTGAAAGTTCGTTGTTTAAGATTTTGAGGCAAACAATCATGAGTCAACGATGCTGAAGGTGCAAGTCGATTAGTGGTGGGCAAAGTCATGACAAGTAATTGATGATGCATATTTACTATACTGTAACCATGCTCATGCTAAAGGATTTAGTGTTAAAAAGGGTGATCAACGCTACTTTCGACAGAGTAATGAACTTCAATCAAAGCAATTCAAATGTTCTTCTGAAGGAGTTGAAGATGAGAAGCATTCTACTAAAAAACATACCAATTTATCAATAGCCAATAACTAAAACTAATGCAAAGCAAGACTTAGAATTACAAGGGAAAAAGTGGGAGAGTGGAAGGTGAATAGGTTTGTTACAGAACATAACCATGAGATCAGCACGCAATTTTTCACATGCTAAGAGGTCTACTTTAGAAGCCATGGTGAATGCTGGAATATCTGTGACTAATGTTGTTTCACACATGGAAAATGGAGCGCATGGGCCACACAACTTGAGATTTCTTCATAAGGATGCATATGATAACCCTAATCGTTTGAAAAAACATTCAAAAGTAGATAATGGAAATGCTTCTTCTTTACTTCAATATTTTATAAATAAGTCTAAAAAGGGGCCTTATTTTTATTGGAATTTGCAATTAGATGCACTACAACATAAATGACATTAGGTAACACTCAAAAAATGTTACCTAATGGCCATAAAATGTTACTATAGACAATATGTAGCACTTTTATGGCGCTCCACTTGCCCGTGCTACCTATAGTCTAAGGTATCACTTTTATTAGCTTTTAGTAACACTTTTTCTAAGTGTTACATTAAGTTTTCTATTGGTAACACTTTGAAGCAATATTTCTAAAGTGTTACATATGAATCTTATGTAACACTTTTTTGTAACACTTTTTATATTTGTAACACTTTAAAAAAAATACTTCTAAAGTGTCACATATGAATCTTATGTAAGACTTTTTTTGTAGCACTTCGTAGAAATACTATTTTTTGCCACCAAGTAGATTTGAACCCACGACCTGTTATGTATGGAAGTGGCAACTTGCCAGTAAGCTAAGTTGATTCTTATTATAATTTTTGCTTTGTTTTATATATACACATACACACACACACACACACATATATATATATATATTATGTATATATAATATATTTTATATAATAAAGATTATATTTTATAATATATGTATTAAATTATATTATACACTGTATATATCAAATTTTATATTGTATAGTATATAGTTTGAAAATTATATTATATTATATATTAGAGGACACAACAAATTAAAAATATCAAAAATATATAAAATAAATTTACCGACTGATAAATATTCAATCGGTAAAAATAAAAAATATATAAAAATATAATATTAATTTACCGACAGATAACAAAGTTCTAACAGTAAAAATATTAAATAATAAAGAAAATAACAAAAAAATAATTTACTGACGGAAAAAATTTCTAAGTAATTACCGACAACATCAATTTTTATTGGTAATTTTTTAAAAGAAGTAAAAAAAATAAAAAAAGGTTTAACGATGAAATTGGTCTCCGTTAGTAAAAAAATAAAAAAAAATAAATAATAAAATATGTCACGCCCCAAACGGAACGCGACGAACGATCCACAACTAAAATACAATAACCAAACAGTCCAGACAAATATCAACGAGAACCCAATGAGACAAAGTCTAAATAGCAGCGGAATAAATAACAAGTACAAGTACAACTTAAAGTCTACAATCCATCATCCAAATTACAACCCGAAAATCAACAAAATAGTAACTTAAAAGCAAAGGGTCCTACGCCCTTTAGTTACAAACCCGAATAGAAAGAAATACAATAGTCCAACAACAACATAAGATAAGAGTCCAATCAACAACAAGAAGAAGTAACGAATCCAACAAGCGTAGTACAAGGTCTTAATCCCGAGCCGGTTCCGCATCCTCAACGAAATCCTCATCTAAGGTTAGAAAATAGGTGGGGATGAGACAGAAATCTCAGTGGATGGGGTGATCGTTTGCAAGTGTGGCGATATATAGTTAATGTGAGAAAATAGTTATATGAAAATGCGTGAGTATGATGCATGGATTCACACACAGTTCGCAAGCGTCGTGATAAAATATTTAAATAATATACTTATACAAGATTCAAGAAAAGTTCATGGTCACACGTACACTATGTGATTTGAAAAACGAGTGGGATTATGGCGTTGGAAGTGTAACGCCAATCCCAATGGATGAAAATGGTTGCGTCGGCGGAAGGCCAACCAATGCAAAACTTGAAAGATTAACATAAGTCCAAAACGAAATATAGATTCAAAATCGCAAAACGGGTCCGATAACTCCGGAATCGTGTGGATCGGTCAAATTGATCCGATTCAAGGTTTTGAGAAAATAAAATGTTAAATCTCCAAGTCAGAGGGTCTAAGACCGGCTATTTTAGTAAAAGACAAAATAATTTGAGTTAGGTCTTTATAAAAGAAAAATTGGAATTTAGCCATAATCATGATTATACACTTTTGGGGTAAAAATTGAATAAATAAATATCCCGACCTTGAAAAAACTCAGTCCTAAATTCTCCAAATTGTCCAGAGATTCAGGTTTTTAAAGAGTGGAATAGCGGCTTCGATTCTCCATTGGCCCCAAATTTGTAAAATCCATTCGACCTTAAGTTTTAAAAGTTGAACTCACAAACCGAAAGTAATTTTAATGTGATTCCAGTTGGAAAATGAGAATTATTGATTTAGGATATTGGGACAAAATTTTTGAAAAACAAATATGGCAATTATGGCGTTTGGAGTATTTGGATGAAAATGATCATTGGAAGGATAAGCAATCTTCGATTTTGAAAGATTAACATAAGTCCTTATAGATTCAAAATCGCAAGGTCCAATTGTTAAAATTTGAACGGGTCCAAAATATAATTCAAATTGATCCGATAAGTTAGTTTTGAGAAAATAAAATACTTTAATTAAATCTCCAAGTTTAGATTTTCTTAGGGCTATTTTAGTAAAAGAGAAAATAATTTGAGTTAGGTCCTTTATAAAAGAAAAATTGTAATTTTTGGAATTTTTTTGTAAAAACTAACACTTTTGGGGTAAAAATTGAATAAATAAATATTTCAAATTTTAAAAATTATCTGGTCAGTTTTAAATTCTCCAAATTGTCCAAATTTCAAAATTTTTAAAGTTTTGAGGTCGAGTTTTTAAAATTGATTTTATTTATCTTAAAACTTTGTTAAAATGTCCAAAAGTCATTTTTAAAAATTGAACAGTCCCAAATTTCAAAATTTGCAGAGGGGTCCTTTAATTTTTATTTTCTTGCAATTTAGTCCACCAACTTTCTATTTTTACATTTTTAAGTCCAAAATTAAAATTTAATCAATTATGCTCGACTTTTCCAGGTTATAAGGCATCCAAAACATAGATTTTAAAGATCATACACATGCATGTCCAATACATACAAAAATTCATCAATTAAAACATTAAATTGCACATGCATGCACCTAAAATTCAATAAATAGTAATTTTGAGCAACTGTTGAGAATTTTCATGACTTTTTACATAAAATTGACATGCAATAAATAGATTATATATATCTCAAGGCTCATGATCAAATTTTCTACATGCATTTAATCAAAACACCTAAAAGTTGGAAAATATTTTTCCACCCACCTTAAAATTGGAAATTGTGAAATAAAAGGATAATTTCACAATTTTTGGATGAGGCTTCTTTGGTCAGCCCCTAAGTCAAGAAATATCAAAAATTTGAAGTTAGAAAAATGAGAGAAAAATCAAGGAGAAAAAGAAAAGAAATAAGGAAAGGAGAAAACTACACTTTACCTTGTGTAGTAGGTGTTTGGAACTAGTTGAAGCTTAAAATTGGAAATTTTGGTTCAACTCCAAAATCACCTAAGGTCAGCCCCTATTTCTCAAAAATGAAAAATGGGTGTTAAAAAGAAGAAAAAATAGAAAAGAAGAAGAAGAAAGAAGGGTCTAGTACTCAATTCTTACCTTGTAGTCCAAATTGCTCTACTAGTTTCCTTCAAGCTTGAGGTCCTTCTTCAAAAATGTTATCAAGCTCTAATCTTCAAGGTCTTCTAAATGTTCCTCCAAACCAAATTCAAGCTTAAGTTAAGAAGGTGGAAGAGATGAACAATGTGATATCCAAAAATGGATTGAAGATAAAATTTCTTACCTTGGTATGATTTGGTTCGATTTTTTGTGAAGAATAGGAGGAAAATGTTGAAAATTTTTCTAAGTATAGAAAAAGAAAAATAAGAAGAAGAGTAGAGAGAAGTTGGGAGTTTTTAGAGAGAAGGAGGAGGATTTGTGTAGGAGATGAATGTGTTAGTGATAAAAATGAAATGGAATTTTGGCACAAAATGGCCCTCATGGCCGTCCACCTAGTGAGAGAGGGGGAGAGGAATTTTTTTTCTAATTGTGTCTTGCATTTTGCCTCATGCATGGGAGACAATTTGAAGGTCAAAGGTATGGGCAAGACTTGGTTTGAATGGAATGTTGGAAGACTTCCAACATGTTGGCAAAAAAAATATTAAAGAAGTGATGTGAGAGATGATGTGTATAATGTTTGAATTAATGGTATAATTATACACAAGATGACTAATATAAGGTGTAGGTGTACAAGAGTTGGATGATATTTTTACTCCAAAAATATCCATGTTGGCCGTCCACTTCAAGGGTATTATGGTAATTCCACATTTTGTTTGTCCCAAATTTGATGATAATAGATGAAATATATCAATCTCCAAAATAATTAGTGATTTCCTTGATCACTTGTAAGTCTCATGATCACTTAATCTAAATCAAAATCTTAATTCTATAAGGTAAAAGTCTCTAAAATAAATAATCTCTTAAAATTCTAAGGTGACTAATAAATACAAAAATGGTAATAATGATCAATCAAGTGATCATAAATGCAAAATAGAATTAATGATGATCATGATCACAAGTAATTAAATAAAATGAAATAAAGTACAAAATATATGTATTATTAAAAATTACCCGTCAAAATGACGCGGTAAAATTAGTCGATCAAAAGTATAAACGACAATAAGGATTAATTAATAGCCCGGAAAAATTGGGGCTTCACATCCTCCCCTCCTTAAAAGAATTTGGTCCCCAAATTCTCTTCAGAATAGTTCTGGATATTGATTCCTCATGTCTTCTTCCATTTCCCACGTTGCGTCTTCATCTCGGTTGTGGTTCTGCCACACCACTTTAACCATCGGAATTTCTCTCTTACGCAACTGTCGTATCTGCTGATCAATGATCCGGATCGGCCTCTCGGTGTAGGATAGATTTTCCATTAGAGGAGGAGTATCTCGAGTGATGATATGATCGGGATCTGGTTGATACTTCTTCAGTCTGGACACGTGGAATACATCGTGCATTCCCGCATATGGTGCTGGTAACTCAAGTCGGTAGGCTAACTTCCCGATCCTCTGTAAAATCTTGTAAGGTCCAACATATCTCGGACTCGACTTGCCTCCTTTCTTCGGATTGATCAATCCTTTCCGTGGTGAGAGTCTGAGAAATACTTCATTACCGACTTCAAATTCCAAATCCTTTCTTCTCTTGTCCGCGTAACTCTTTTGGCGGCTCTGAGCTGTGCGAATCCGCTCCTTGATCAGCTTGACCTTCTCCATGGCCTCCTGAACTAAGTCGACCTTCAGAATCGAGGGAGACTTTCGTTTCTCTTCCAGAGTCCATTGGTCATCAATCTCCCAGTGTAGTGGGGATCTACATTTTCGCCCATATAATGCCTCGTAGGGTGCCATCCCAATCGTGGCCTGATAACTGTTATTGTAGGCGAACTCGGCTAATGGTAAGTGCGAATCCCAACTTCCTTGAAAATCCAAGGTGCAGGCTTGCAACATATCTTCAAGGGTTTGAATTGTTCGCTCGGACTGTCCATCGGTTTGTTGATGTGCTTTAGTTGTTCAAACTTAGTGAGGTACCCAATTCCTCGTGCAAGCACTTCCAAAATCTGAGACAAACCTCGGGTCTCTGTTGGATACTATATCGACTGGTACTCCATGCAATCGAATGATTTCTCGGATATAAGTGTGTGCAAGTTTCTGCAAGCTATCAGTTTTCTTGATGGGTAAAAAGTGTGCAGATTTTGTGAGTCGGTCTACAACTACCCAAATAGCATCATGGCCTCCTCTGGTCCTTGGTAGATCCATCACGAAGTCCATCGTTATGTGTTCTCATTTCCACTCGGGAATTCTCAACGGTTGTAGTAAACCAGATGGTCGTTGGTGTTCCGCTTTTACTCGTTGACAAGTTAAACATCTCGCAACGAACTCTGCTACCTGGTTTTTCATGTTTACCCACCAATAACTCCTTTTCAAATCCTTATACATCTTGTTTCCTCCAGGATGTATAATGTACTTTGAACGGTGTGCCTCTATTAGGATTTTATTCCTAATCTGCTCGTCATTCAGTACACACACTCGATTCCGAAACCTGATAACTCCATCTTTGGGTACCGAGAATTCTGATCTTTCTCCTTTAAGTATCTTCTCCTTCAGTTTTTGAAGATGTGTATCTTTCTCTTGTGCTTCTTTGATCTCATTCAAATATTGGGTTTAATCAAATGTTAGCACATGAAATCGAGTATTGGTTCTTGTCGATTCCAATTGCTCGGCTCTTTTTAATGATTCCCACTCTCGAATCATAAGTCCGCTAAGCTTGCCTTTCTGCTTAGGCGTTGGCTACGTTTAGCTTTCCCGGGATGGTATTGAATATCAAAGTGATAGTCCTCAATCAACTCCATCCATCCCCGTTGCCTCGATTGAGGTCTTTCGAGAATAGGCACTTCAAGCTCTTATGGTCCATGAAAACCGTGAATGTTGCTCCGTAGAGATAGTGTCTCCATTTCTTCAACGCGAACACTATCGCTGCCAATTCCAAGTCATGCGTTGGATAATTGGCCTCATACGGCTTGAGCTTTCGTGATGCATAAGCGATAACTTTTTCCTTCCCGCATGAGCACTTTGCTCCTAGTCCTTCTTTTGATGCATCACAGACAACAAAGTTTTCGGTTCCCTTTGGAAGGGCTAAGACCGAGTCGTAGTAAGTCGTTTCTTTAGCTCTTGAAGCTCGCCTCGCACTTGTCATTCCACTCAAACTTGACTTGCTTCTCAGTCGAGTGAGTGGTCCGGCTATCTTGGAGAAGTCCTAGGATAAATCTTCGATAATATCCAAATGCTAGTCCTAGAAACTTCGATTTCAAATTCGGACTCGGGTTGTTTCCATTCAACCACCTGTGTACCTTCAAGGATCTACCGCAATCCTAGTGCCGGATACTATATGTCCCAAGAACGCGACTTCACTAAGCCAAAATTCGCACTTGCTGAATTTGGCACACATCTTATGCTCTCGTAGTGTCTCTAAAATGATTTTCAGATGACGTTTGTGCTCTTCTCTAGACTTAGAGTATACGAGTATGTCATCAATGAATATCACTACGAATTGATCCAAATAAGGTTGGAAGACTCGATGCATCAGTCCATAAATGCTTTGCTGGTGCATTCGCCGGACCGAAAGGCATCACTACAAACTCGTAGTGTCCATATCGAGTTTGAAATGCGCTTTGGAAATGTCTCCTTCATGGATCTTCAGATTGGTAATATCCTTGTTGTAAATCAAACTTGAGTACACCGTCGCTCCTTGAAGTTGATCAAATAGTTCGTCTATCCTCGGGAGGGGATATTTGTTCTTGATGGTCACACTATTAAGACCACGACGATAATCTATACATAGTCTTAATGTGCCATCCTTCTTTTTGACAAACAAAGACATGCTCCCCACGGGGACGTAGTCGGTCGGATAAATCCCACATCCATCAGTTTCTGTAATTGCGTTTTCAACTCTTGTAACTCAAGAGGAGCCATTCTATACGGTGTTCTGGCAATCGGGGCAGTCCCTGGCAACACCTCGATGGTGAACTCGACTTCCCTATCCGGAGGGACAATGGTGAGTTCTTGTGGAAATACATCTGTATATTCTGACACTACAAGTACTTGGTTGATTTGTGTCTCAACCTTGGGTTTGTTAATTACAAACGCCAAGTACCCTTGAGCCCCTCTAGTGATCGCCCTCCTCGCTTTCATTGCTGAAATGATTGGGGCAATCTTAACTCGTGCCCTTCCCAAAATCTCCACTTCGGGTTTTCCGGGTTCACATAGCTTAATGGACTTGTTATGGCAGTCCATTTGTGCATGGTGTGCAGATAACCAGTTCATCCCCAATATCACGTCGTATTCGGATATAGGTAATAAGATCAAATCGGCAGGAAAGTTTATCTCAGCAATCTTAACTTCGCATGCATTATAGATAATATCTGTTATCTGACTTGCACCCATAGGAGTTGACACTTCTAAGCATATAGGCATATATTCCATGCATGCATGCAGTTTGTGTACAAAATGCGGTGCAACAAATGAATACGTTGATCCAGGGTCGAACAATATTTTAGCGTAGTGGTTAGATACTAGAAGCGTACCTTCCACCACATCTGTTGCCTCCCGAGCCTCCCCGTCCGGCTAGTGCAAATGCTCGATCGGGCATCCTTGCCCGATTACCCACCCGGCTTCTACGGTTGCGTCTGTTTAGTTCGGTCATCGTATTTCTCTTGCAAAATGTTGATTACTACCACAACGCAAACACCTTCCTTGTTTACGCCAACACGATCGTTGGCGGTATCCCGGTTTACGGCAATGTGCACACTCTTGACCCGCTTTCCTTGACTGGTCTCTTTCCTTTGTCTGTTTTATTAACTGGTCCCTTCTGAAACTTAGCAGGCGGTTTAGTCCCGACTCAATGCGGAGAGCTGCCTTTACCGCGGCTGAGTAGGTTGCCGCTTCAACAATCAACAATCTGTTTCAAGTTCCGTTTCAATCCTCGAGTGAACTTGTAAAGCTTATCCTCTTGATCGATTGTCCCCAGAGCATACTTGGACAATCGGTGAAATTTGGACTCGTACTGGGCTACAGTCAGATTCCCTTGCCTCAATCTGTGAAATTCATCTCGGCGTGCTTCCTTCACAACCTGTGGAATATACTGTTCATTGAACTCAGCCAAGAAATTTCCCCATGTTCTGATTACTCGGTCCTGTTCCCATCTCCTTTCAACTGCCCTCCACCAGTCTCTAGCAAATTCCGATTCTGGCATTTAAATACAACGAGTGTGACTCTCTCGATCGTCGGAGTATTGAAGAGCATTGAAGATATTCTCCAGCTTCTCTATCCATTCTTCTGCTTTCACATCGTCTGGCTCTCCCAAAAAGGTTGGTGGGTCGAACTGCAGGAATCGCTCCAACGTGCGATCGTTCGCCTCTCTGGCGGGTTCGAGAGCACGGGGTTGAGGCTCTGCCTATTGCCTCATAAAAACCAGTATTTGCTGTAAGGCTTGTGCGGTCAGATTGTCTCCTGCAGCAGGTGGAGGAGGTGGTGGTAATTCCGGAGAGGGTACCCAATCCCTGTAAGTCCAAGCGGCTACGATAATCTAGAGGGGGGGGTGAATAGATTATCTCCATCTTTTCGATTTCGCCATCTTTTTAAAACCGAATGCTCAAATACAATAATAAAGGTGCGGAATATAAACAACACACGTCGATTTAAAGAGGTTCAACCCAC
>JABTTQ020000954.1:0-25000 GCA_016081115.2 Rehmannia glutinosa | reverse complement strand
CTAGGGCCTAATCCTCTACCACCCCAGTATATCCGGGATGGATTTCGAAAAGAAAAAGAATTTTATTAATTACCAAAATTAATACAAATTCAACTTACAACACCTTGAAGAGCACCACACTCTTCTTCAACAACACCTTTGGAGATTACCACAATCTCCCTTTGAAGATTACCACAATCTTCCTTCAACGGCACCTTGTGAAGATTATCACAATCTTCAACCTTGAAGAATACCAAATTCTTCAACACCTCAATAAGAAGATTACCACAATCTTCTTACACCTAACACCTAGATCACCCAAGTGTGTTCTTACCACAAGAACACTCACAAGGATATCTTGTGTTTGAATGATAACCAAAAATCAAGATTACAACTCAATAATGAATAATACAATTTGAGTGCAAAGTGTAATCAAGAATAGCCTAGACCTCAAGGATGTGAAAGTGATAAGCTAGGCAATTTTACAACAAGAATAATAACAAAGAAAGACCAAGTGTTTGCTTGAAGTGTATCTTGTTGTGTTGTATCTCAATTGTTGTATTGGTTGCTCCAAAACTTCCTCTATTTATAGAAGATGATTGATCAAGCATAGGCTCCTCTTGGGGATTGAAAATCTACAGAAAAATACAATTAAAATCAAGAATATAGTGTTAGAAATCAATCCCACAATTTAAGGAAATGTGTCTCATTGTCAAACGGTCGAAATTTGCTATAAAAAGATAGAGCGACGGTCGCATAAAATAGACGTTGGAAAAAATACACAAAAAAAAACACGGCGGCCGTCGACGTCTACCTCGACCGGCCGACCATCACCACACCGTCCCCCTCATGGATTTTGCAAAGATCAAAAGTTCTGCTTTCAAACACACTTGCAGTGTCACCGGTCGCACCACTGGCGGCCGGCCGACCGGACGGCGACGCCCGATGGCACGGCCGACCGCTTGTTTTTCCTTCCGTCTCATTTTCCTTTTCTAAAAACATCTTCAGGTACGGGTTGCCCTATAGGGCGGTTCGACCACGAGACAAAATGTTGTCCAATTTTTGTCGAAAATAAAACCCAAGAAATACTCCGAAAATTTAGTAAAAACATTTTAAACCAATCGAGAGTATTTAGACAACATTTTAGGAACCTTGTTTAGGAGTGAAAAATCCATTGATATAAAATCATTAAAAGTGTTGTCCATTATTATCAAAAATAAACTTGAGGAAATACTCCGGAAAATATTAAAACCATTTTAAATCATTTAGGAGTATTTGGACAACCTTTAAAAGCATTGTTTTGGTGACAAAATAAAATCATCAAAATTAAGATAAAAACATGTATCAAACAATCTCCCCCTTTTTGATGATTACAAACCAAAACAATTTTTACACAAACTAAGAGAGCAATTTTTAGAAGTGATTTTCCGGTAAAAACATTTGACCGTTTGGAAGCAACCAAAATTTCCAAAGAATATTAAAGCAACCAAGTAGGGAGTAAATATTTTTCAATAATAAGCACAAGCTCCCCCTATCAACAAGCATATCAAGAATAATGTAAAAGCAATTATCCATAAGCTAAAAGCTTTAGCTTTTACAATTTGCTCAAGAGCTTATAAGCTCCCCCTGTCACAAAACATCATTATATACGTCCATCAAGCAACAATTGGACTAAAAATAAATCACAACTTATGGCTTTTATGAGCCATAGCTTATAGCTTTTATATCGAGCTTTTTATTAGCTTCTTTGAGCTAACGAGCCAATATCCTGTTTTTCTCCCCCTTTGGAATCATCAAAAAAGAATGTTAGGATGGTGAAAACATCATAGAAGTATATCAAAGTGCGCCAAAGAAATGGTTTATTAACCATTGAGCAAAGTAGGCTTAAAAACCAAGGAAAATGGGAGAAATGTATCATGATGAGTTCATACGCTCGTTTTGTTTCCCAAAACATGATCTCAATGAGTATTGAAGACTTGTGGAAGCGAGAGAATCATGTAGAAGTTGAAATTTTCATTGCGATACTTCAACAAACACCTTATGTGCGTGAAAAATAGAAGAGGTTGTATATAACCTTTGTAGATGGTTCAAGCCAAAAATTTTCATATCATCAATCAACCTCATTTCAAAGCTCAAAAAAAATCATATGCACCATATGCAACAATTTGTTCATCAATTAAGAAGCTCAAAGTAGATTCTCAAGGGTTCAACCCAATTGAGATAAGCTAAGAATGATCAAGGCATTACAAATGCCAACAATTAGAGCATCCATCAAGTAATAAGTCATGCTTTCAACAATACATGTATCAAATGTCCTAACATATCCAACTAAGCATAATGATCAAAGCAATAAAAGAAGCACTTTTACCATCAAGTACTTCATACCAATTATCAAACAATGCTTTAGAGTATTTTTACCATCAAATACTCCATCAAAGTCATGATCATTCACAAGTCATTATCAACTTGCAATTTTAACCCTTTAAGAAAAACAAGCAACTATCATTAGTACAAATAAGTTTTACAAAAGTTCATAAAAGTACAAAGCAACTTAAATGAAAATGCTAGAAAGTAAAGGGGTGGGGTAACATCATTCCTCATCCGAGGAGAAGCAAGATCCGGGAATAAAGTCCTTGATGAATTTCTTCAATTTTCCGATAGACTTTTGCATTTTGGAGGTCTTTTGCTCCAAAACCTCATATCTCGTCTCATGAAAAGTCCTCATCTCATCAAATTCGGCTTGAGTATACCTCCTAGCGGTTGAGCACCTGATTACCCTCCGGATTGCTCGGTTCACCCTCTTCCGCCAATCTTGCGGCCTCGGTGTCATCAAAGTAGTCATTAGGATCGGGGACTCTTGACCTCTTCCTCTAGCCATTTTGGTTGGTCGGATGTCCATATTCTTGCGCATCGTGACTATTTGGGAGATATTATCAATGTCAAAGTCGTTTTGAAATACCTCCGAGTTAAACTCCGACGAAGGTAGTCCCGATTGAATAAGAAGTTTACAAATCCAATTTCCCATAACCAACTTCTTATTACCTTGAGTAATGGACTCGATAAGACATTGAATAAGTATGGCACCAAAGTTAAGTGGTTCCCTCCTAGCAATCTTATAAGTCAAAAAATAATCCATATTGCTAGGCATCTTTCCCGACTTACCACAAATGCAATATGCGACAATGACCGATAAAATGCGATGCTCAAGTGTCATTGCCAACAAAGAGTACTTTGGCCATACTCCCAAATACGTCTTCGCTTCTTTCATTGACACCCCCAACATTTCATCATTCCAAGTCCCACAAGAGAAATAATCCCAACCACCTTCTCTAACACGTAAAAACCGACAAATATCATTGGGAGTCCATCTAAAATGACGACCCTTTATAAGCGAATTAACGGCAATCGGCTTTCTTTCATTATCATATTCGACCCACATATTGGCATAAAAGAGTTGGATAATATCATCATCATACAACACATAAGCATGCTCCCATAAATACATCCAACCTTGCTCCTCAAAAAATCCTCTTATAGTAGGATACTCATTTGTAAATGAACTAAAACGACACATTTTAGTCCGAGCAATAGATTTACCTCTCATCCCCGAATCCTCATAGTACCATTCCGCATACTTATTGATGAAATTAATAGCATTGCGGGAATTAGGAGCTTGAGTAACAAAAGATTTTTTACCTTTCGCCCAACGGCAATTTTCGAGCGAAATTGTTCCGCGGAGCTCGGTGATTTGGGCCCGAGAGAGAATGGGATTTTGAACATCATCACCTTCTTGAGCCACATTTCTTTGAGCGACTCGAATATCCCTTTGTTCGGCTTCGTCTCGCCGATTTCTCGAAGTACCCTCTCCGCCCTTTCTTCTCTTAGAAGTGGGATTTTGATCGGTGGAATTTCTTGGAGGAGCCATATATGTAAGATTCTTGTGAAAATAAGAAGATTAGCAACAAGAATCGTGAAAAATGATGAAGAAATGAAGATTTTGAAGAAAAAGGGGAAAAATCGCTGAACAAGGGTTTGGGGGGATTTTCTTCTTCTGTTACGAAATGAAGAACAGAACATATTTAATCGATGATTTTGCATCTATCCTCGAGGTAGGGTGCGACCGGTCGAGGTGCGGGCACCGGCCGCCCCGCTTGACCGTCCCAAAGGCAATTTTTCTTTCACAGGATTTTCCAAAATTCGATTTTTCACCCCAAAGGTTTTAAAACTTTGCAGAAATATAATTTTGGACTATATCCAACAAATATGGGTTTTGGGAAAAACATATAAACGATAAAATCGAGACTAAACACGTAGTGCCTTTTTTAAAAAAAAATTTGCAAAAACAATTAGGGGCACTTAAGGGGTCAAAATGAAATATCTTGAAAGATATGTGCATAAGCATAAAATCGAGTTTAAAGAAAAATACGAGTAGACATACCTCGATGGTTTAAGAAACTTGATGACGTAATAGCCAATGAATATGTATCCTACACAATTCTTAGACAACATATGCATAGAAAATACAAGTGTAGGCAAGTAATATGAGATATCAAAAGAGCTTATGCTATAAGATTTCATAAGAGATAATAAGCCACATAAGTCTAAAAAGCTCAAGAGTTTTAGAAAATCATGCAAGGTCTCCTTTTTTTTTTTTAAAAAAAAATTTAAACTCATAAATATATAAGAGACCTATATTAAAAATAAATACTTGAAGATTCATTTTGCAATTAAGACACAATTAAAAGTATGCATAGATTTAAAAATAAAATGCATATACAAATGGGGAGATACGGTTTACCAATTACGCCGTTTCCATGGGTTGTGTCTTTCCCATTGTTGATGATATCTTCCCATTGAGAAGTCACTTTGTTGATGAAGACTTCTCCATTTCCAAGATTGGTTACCTTCCCATGGTTGATGGTTTCTTCTTCTTTGAAAACCATCTTGTTGATGATGTCTTTGCCATTTCCAAGGATTGTGTTCTTCCCATTTTTGATTATACGCTCTTCTTGGAAATTGGCTTTGTTGAGAGTAGTTTCTCCTTCTTTGATCAAATGAGACGTTCATTTGATGTTTTCTTGGTGGCATGAATTTTCTCCGATTTTTGCTTTGTCGGGTACCTAATAGCACATTGTTTTGTGGTACCCTCATGTGTTTGGGTCCTTTAAGATTAGCTTTGAGACTTTTAGGTCTCCAACAATATTTAGAGCTATTTCTAGCCCGACAAGAATTAGCCGTATGACCCTTTTTGCCACAATAAAAACAAGTAATAATTTTAGGAACATAATGACCAATATGCATAGTGACTTGATCCTTTTTTATATGATTAACAACATTAGGCGTATGATCAAGTTCCTTATCACAATTATGAATATCAACAATATTGGACATTTTATTGGTACTCAAGTTGGGTTTTAATAAATCCTTTTTCATGCAATCAATATTCTCAACAAGAATACTATTTTCTTTTTCAAGGTTTCTAACCTTGTCAAGTGTGGTGGTGTGAGCACATGATAGTGATTCATAGGAAGTAAATAAACTATCCTTATCATTTTTCAAAATATTGAATTCCTTTTTCAAATTTTTATACTTAACAAGCAAGCTTTGGAATTCATCTTGAAGATCATCAAAATCATTTTGCAAATCACTATAATCATTTTGGATAGCAATATCATAAGAAGTAGAGGGCTTAAGACATACCTCATTTTCTTCATTGATGCCCATAAAACAATATTCAACTTCTTCATAATTGGAAGTTGTAGGAGGCTTATTCCTTAGATTAGAGCTTGTATGATCTTGAGAAGTAGATGCTTTTGTTTGACTCCTTTCATTTTCAAATACTCCATAGATGGCTTCTAATTTTTGCCATACTTCATGTGCCGACTTTATTCCTGCAATATGTTCATATTCTAAATTAGTAAATGAACAATACAAAATATTTAAAGACTTACCGTTTAAGGAGATGATTTTCTTTTCTTCATCATTGAGCTTTTTGAAGCCTTTTGAGGTGTATGGTGTATCTTTCGTCGGAATGGATTCTCCATTAATGACGGTGTTCCAAATGTCGAACCCGCAACCTTGTAGATAGCATTCCATTCTTTCTTTCCAAAAATTAAAATTCTTGGAATCAAATAGTGGTGGCTTGGTGGTGGAGGTGCTTGGATAGATGAGCTTCGTTCAGAGTCCGTCGATCGTTTCTCTTCACTCGCGATGTGAAACGAGCTTGCCAAAGAGTTTGGCTCTGATACCACTTGTAAGTCCAAGCGGCTACGATAATCTAGAGGGGGGGTGAATAGATTATCTCCATCTTTTCGATTTCGCCCTCTTTTTTAAAACCGAATGCTCAAATACAATAATAAAGGTGCGGAATATAAACAACACACGTCGATTTAAAGAGGTTCAACCCACTTAGGGCCTAATCCTCTACCACCCCAAAGATATCCGGATGGATTTCGAAAAGAAAAAGAATTTTATTAATTACCAAAATTAATACAAATTCAACTTACAACACCTTGAAGAGCACCACACTCTTCTTCAACAACACCTTTGGAGATTACCACAATCTCCCTTTGAAGATTACCACAATCTTCCTTCAACGGCACCTTGTGAAGATTATCACAATCTTCAACCTTGAAGAATACCAAATTCTTCAACACCTCAATAAGAAGATTACCACAATCTTCTTACACCTAACACCTAGATCACCCAAGTGTGTTCTTACCACAAGAACACTCACAAGGATATCTTGTGTTTGAATGATAACCAAAAATCAAGATTACAACTCAATAATGAATAATACAATTTGAGTGCAAAGTGTAATCAAGAATAGCAGACCTCAAGGATGTGAAAGTGATAAGCTAGGCAATTTTACAACAAGAATAATAACAAAGAAAGACCAAGTGTTTGCTTGAAGTGTATCTTGTTGTGTTGTATCTCAATTGTTGTATTGGTTGCTCCAAAACTTCCTCTATTTATAGGAGATGATTGATCAAGCATAGGCTCCTCTTGGGGATTGAAAATCTACAGAAAAATACAATTAAAATCAAGAATATAGCTGTTAGAAATCAATCCCACAATTTAAGGAAATGTGTCTCAAAACGGTCGAAATTTGCTATAAAAAGATAGGCGACGATTCGCACAAAAATAGACGTTGGAAAAAATACACAAAGAAAATAACACATTCTCCGATCGACGTCTACCTCGACCGGCCGACCATCACCACAACCGGTCCCCCTCATGGATTTTGCAAAGATCAAAAGTTCTGCTTTCAAACACACTTGCAGTGTAAGGCCGCACTGGCGACCGGCCGACGGATCGGCCGACGCCCCGATGACGGCGGTCGACCGCTTGTTTTTCCTTCCGCCTCATTTTCTGCTTCTAAAAACATCTTCAGTGCGGGTTGCCCTATAGGGCGACGGCCGGTCGACCACGGGACAGGCAAATGTTGTCCAATTTTTGTCGAAAATAAAACCCAAGAAATACTCCAAAATTTAGTAAAAACATTTTAAACTAATCGAGAGTATTTAGACAACATTTTAGGAACCTTGTTTAGGAGTGAAAAATCCATTGATATAAAATCATTAAAAGTGTTGTCCATTATTATCAAAAATAAACTTGAGGAAATACTCCGGAAAATATTAAAACCATTTTAAATCATTTAGGAGTATTTGGACAACCTTTAAAAGCATTGTTTTGGTGACAAAATAAAATCATCAAAATTAAGATAAAAACATGTATCAAACAATCCCTAGGTACATCATCATCTCCTCGTGGAACGCGACGAGGTCTCCCACGTCCTCGATGTTCTGCCATTCTGTATCTTGAAGCGTTAGTTGCGATTCGCGAGTAAATGAATACAATAATTATTCGCGTAAAGCAAGGAATATCGCAAGGAAAGTAACATCAAACACAAGACACTGGATAAATAGCAAAAGGCATATCCATTAATGTAAAATTTGAATACACCCAAAGTACAACAGCAGAATTACTAAGTCAGATACATCGGAACCAAAATACATCCGAATCTAGTACAAAAGAAAGTAAGGTACAACACTGGAATACATGGCTACAACAACAAAAGTACAAACTGACAATCTGCTAGCTAATCAGTGAGATCGCCATCATCGTCGCTCGCAGCTATGTCTATAATCGGGTCAAGTTGGTCGGGTGAGGTGGCGCCTCACCTCGGGCAATCCACGAAGTCCAACCACTGCTCGAATCCCTGAGCCTCATCGAGTGGAGCAGCCTCGAGTGCCTCCGGCTCTCCAATGTCAACTGGATCCTCCTCGGGATCCTCCTCGGTGTCAGGTGCGGGATCCGCCTCGGGCGGTGGCAATGGTTGAGCATTAGCTGCTAAGGCAGCCTCTAGTGCGGCGTCTCTCTGAGCTAGGGCCTGTGTAAGGTCCTCTATGACTGTCATCTGCTTGATGAGGGTCTCCTCCAAGCGCTCGACGGTGCTACGGGATAGGCGGGCGTCAATCTCCCATTTCTGGCGGCCGTCACTTGTCCTCTTCATTTTCTCCCGCATGTTATCCAGCGCTCCGATACTCAGATTTGGTCCTCCCGCGCTCTTATAGTGTTATCGC
The DNA here is from genome assembly GCA_016081115.2 of Rehmannia glutinosa. Classification (NCBI taxonomy): domain Eukaryota; kingdom Viridiplantae; phylum Streptophyta; class Magnoliopsida; order Lamiales; family Orobanchaceae; genus Rehmannia; species Rehmannia glutinosa. The sequence continues at coordinate 16,436 of JABTTQ020000954.1, read as the reverse complement.
GGTCCTTGATGACAGTGGTCAGCTCGTTCTTCTCATCTTGGCTCATCGCCAAGCGCTGAGTCAAGTCCCTATTACGTTGGCGCTCTTGGGCTAGCTTTGTGGTCGCGCGTTCACTTTCCCGGTGCCAATGAATCATCAGTTCCTGGTAATATTCCCGCTCAGCACGGGCATGGAATACATCCCACCATGTAGGCGGCGTCGGCTCCATCCTGATCAAACAAAACTAAGGCGGATCACTCAAAGGTAGAGGAAAGATAAGAAGAGAATAAGAAAGAATGAATCTGGAAATCAGTCAAGAATCAACTAAGTCAAGACAAGTATGACTATGAAATCTCAAAATATGCGTTCTAACTTAGTTCAAATATCAATAAGACGGTTCTATACCAATTTGAAATCGATTTCACACTTAATTGGTCAAGTCGCGGTAATACCTAAAACACAGACCGATGGTCCTATCCTGGGTCAGCTCGGTGAAAGTTTCCATCTTAGTAGCCGAGCTCTGATACCACTCTAACTGTCACGCCCCAAACGGAATGCGACGAATGATCCACAACTAAAATACAATAACCAAACAGTCCAGACAAATATCAACGAGAACCCAATGAGACAGAGTCTAAATAGCAGCGGAATAAATAACAAGTACAAGTACAACTTAAAGTCTACAATCCATCATCCAAATTACAACCCGAAAATCAACAAAATAGTAACTTAAAGTCAAAGGATCCTACGCCCTTTAGTTACAAACCCGAATAGAAAGAAATACAATAGTCCAACAACAACATAAGATAAGAGTCCAATCAACAACAAGAAGAAGTAACGAATCCAACAAGCGTAGTACAAGGTCTCAATCCCGAGCCGATTCCGCATCCTCAACGAAATCCTCATCTAAGGTTAGAAAATAGGTGGGGATGAGACATAAATCTCAGTGGATGGGGTGATCGTGTGCAAGTGTGGCGATATATAGTTAATGTGAGAAAACAGTTATATGAAAACGCGTGAGTATGATGCATGGATTCACACACAGTTCGCAAGTTTCGTGATAAAATATTTAAATAATATACTTATACAGTTCAAGGAAACGGTTCATGGTCACACAGGCACTATGTGATTCAGTCAAGACAGGTAGGATTGCGTACGGAAGTGTAACGCCAATCCCAATGCAAGGCAATTAATGGTTGCGTCACGGTTTGTAGCGCCCAACCAATGCAAAATGGTAGCGCGGTTGCGTGCGGAAATGTAACGCCAACCAAAACGGGTCCGATAACTCCGGAATCGTGTGGATCGGGACAGCGATTCCTTCGTTCTTCCTTGTAACTCCCGGTCGGTATGGTCCAAGACCGCACCTTATCGCTCCGTAGGCAAAGACAAAATCCACAGTGGAGCTTGCAAGGCTCGGATCTGTCATAATCATGATTATACCTCAAGTACTACGACCCGCTTCCCTTGGACAAACTCCGTCCCTCGCCACGGGATTAGGACGATGGGGCCGGAAGAGTGGAATAGCAACCGAGCTGCCCGTTCCATCCCCGACGTATCCATTCCGACCGTGAGCTCTCGACACACCAAGTTGACTCGCAGAAAATAATTACGAGTACAGGCATACCAACCGCATACGAGTATTATTGATTCAGAAGCGATTCAGAAAATTTTTGAAAAACGCGAGTGGCAATTATGGCGTTGGTGGAGTATTTGGATGAAGATGATCATCGGAAGGATAAACAATCTTCGATATCTTGAAAGATTAGGTGGAACATAAGTCCCGTTATAGATTCAAAATCGCAAGGCGAGGAAGTCGCTCCGCGATCGGGTATTAATCGGTCAAATTGATCCGATAAGTCAAGGGTTTTGAGAAAATAAAATACTTTAATTAAATCTCCAAGTCAGAGGGTCTAGGGCTATTTTAGTAAAAGAGAAAATAATTTGAGTTAGGTCCTTTATAAAAGAAAAATTGTAATTTAGCCCTGTTTTGTAAAAACTAACACTTTTGGGGTAAAAATTGAATAAATAAATATCCCGACATTGAAACATTATGAGGTCAGTTCCTAAATTCTCCAAATTGTCCAGAGATTCAGGTTTTTAAAGTTTTGAGGTCGATTTTTTATCAAATTCTCACATTGGCCCCAAATTTGTAAAAATTGCCAATTCGGACCTTAAGTTTTAAAAATTCGGAACTCACAAACCGGAAGGGTTTTTAATGTGATTCCAGTTGGAAAATGTCACTAAGGTTAGTAGGATATTGGGACAAAAGCAGTTTTTAAAAGAAATATGTGTAGGTCCTTTAACTTTTGAGAATATCATTTTTGTCCCATTTTGAAATAATTGCCTTTAAGGCTTTTAGGGGTCCAATTGTTATGAAATTTGAACCTTGGCTCCAAAATATAATTAAGTTATAGTTAAGTTAGTATTTCCAGGTGCATGGGCTACATAAGTCCTGGAAATTTCATTTGGGTCCTCAAGTTTAGTATTTTACACATTAGTCCCTCAATTTTAGAAAATTACTTTCCAAGCCCTAATCACTTGGATTTTTGGAATACTTTTAAAATATGAAATTACCAGTACCTTAAAAGTAAAAAATTCAAATTTTAAAGTTAAGGTCTGGTACAGTTTTAAAAATTGCATAGTTGCCCTTAAACTTTCAAAATTTTACAATATAGTCCTTGGGCTTTTAAAGGTTGATTTTATTTATCTTAAAACTCTTAAAACTTTATTAAAATGTCCAAAAGTTATTTTTGAACCTGAGTAAAGTCCCAAATTTCAAAATTTGCAGAGGGGTCCTTTAATTTTTATTTTCTTGCAATTTAGTCCACCAACTTTCTATTTTTACATTTTTAAGTCCAAAATTAAAATTTAATCAATTATGCTCGACTTTTCCAGGTTATAAGGCATCCAAAACATATATTTTAAAGATCATACACATGCATGTCCAATACATACAAAAATTCATCAATTAAAACATTAAATTGCACATGCATGCACCTAAAATTCAATAAATAGTAATTTTGAGCAACTGTTGAGAATTTTCATGACTTTTTACATAAAATTGACATGCAATACATAGATTATATATATCTCAAGGCTCATGATCAAATTTTCTACATGCATTTAATCAAAACACCTAAAAGTTGGAAAATATTTTTCCACCCACCTTAAAATTGGAAATTGTGAAATAAAAGGATAATTTCACAATTTTTGGATGAGGCTTCTTAGGTCAGCCCCTAAGTCAAGAAATATCAAAAATTTGAAGTTAGAAAAATGAGAGAAAAATCAAGGAGAAAAAGAAAGAAATAAGGAAAGGAGAAGGACTACACTTTACCTTGGGTAGTAGGTGTTTGGAGACTAGTTGAAGCTTAAAAATTGGAAATTTTGGTTCAACTCCAAAATCACCTAAGGTCAGCCCCTATTTCTCAAAAATGAAAAATGGGTGTTAAAAAGAAGAAAAAATAGAAAGAAGAAGAAAGAAGGGGTCTAGTACTCAATTCTTACCTTGTAGTCCAAATTGCTCTACTAGTTTCCCTTCAAGCTTGAGGTCCTTCTTCAAAAATGTTATCAAGCTCTAATCTTCAAGGTCTTCTAAATGTACCTCCAAACCAAATTCAAGCTTAAGTTAAGAAGGTGGAAGAGATGAACAATGTGATATCCAAAAATGAATTGAAGATAAAATTTCTTACCTTGGTATGATTTGGTTCGATTTTTTGTGAAGAATAGGAGGAAAATGTTGAAATTTTTTCTAAGTATAGAAGAAGAAAATAAGAAGAAGAGTAGAGAGAAGTTGGGAGTTTTTAGAGAGAATGAGGAGGATTTGTGTAGGAGATGAATGTGTTAGTGATAAAAATGAAATGGAACTTTGGCACAAAATGGCCCTCATGGCCGTCCACCTAGTGAGAGAGGGGGAGAGGATTTTTTTGTCAAATTGTGTCTTGCATTTTGCCTCATGCATGGGAGACAATTTGAAGGTCAAAGGTATGGGCAAGACTTGGTTTGAATGGAATGTTGGAAGACTTCCAACATGTTGGCAAAAAAATATTAAAGAAGTGATGTGAGAGATGATGTGTATAATGTTTGAATTAATGGTATAATTATACACAAGATGACTAATATAAGGTGTAGGTGTACAAGAGTTGGATGATATTTTTACTCCAAAAATATCCATGTTGGCCGTCCACTTCAAGGGTATTATGGTAATTCCACATATTTTTTTTGTCCCAAATTTGATGATAATAGATGAAATATATCAATCTCCAAAATAATTAGTGATTTCCTTGATCACTTGTAAGTCTCATGATCACTTAATCTAAATCAAAATCTTAATTCTATAAGGTAAAAGTCTCTAAAATAAATAATCTCTTAAAATTCTAAGGTGACTAATAAATACAAAAATGGTAATAATGATCAATCAAGTGATCATAAATGCAAAATAGAATTAATGATGATCATGATCACAAGTAATTAAATAAAATGAAATAAAGTACAAAATATATGTATTATTAAAAATTACCCGTCAAAATGACGCGGTAAAATTAGTCGATCAAAAGTATAAACGACAATAAGGATCAATTAATAGCTCGGAAAAATCGGGGCGCCTTCACATAATAAATACATGCGCATTTTCCGTCGGTATTAAGACGAAATTAATTGCCTTCGTAAAAAATGAAAAAATAAAAGCAAAACTAAATTACTTTGTAAAAAGAAAACAAAAATTCAGTTAAAAAAACAGAGTACATGATGTCTACAATTTTTAGGTTTGGTGACATCAATTAATTAAATAAATCTTTGACATGATTTAATGATAGTTCTATAATTTTGTGTTACTAAAATATAGTTTAAAAAGTGATACAATCAATAAAATATAGTGTTGCCAAGAGTGCTTCTTAAATAAAGTGATACCTATTTGCGTTACAAAAGAAATAACAAAAACAAAGTGATACTTAAAAAGTGTTACTTATATAAAAGTGTTACATATAAGCGTTACATATTGATAAAAGTGTTACCTATTTGCGTTACAAAAGAAATAACAAAAAAAAAAAAAAAAAAAAACTGATACTTAAAAAGTGTTACTTATATAAAAGTGTTACATATAAGTGTTACATATTGATAAAGTGCTACAAAAGTGTTACATAAATATTGTAATGTAAAAAGTGTTACAAACATGTGTTACATATGTACCTTATGTAAAAAGTGCTACAAAATTTGTGTTACCTAATGTCATTTATGTTGTAGTGATGACGTTAATAGGGTGATGAATTTTTTCTTCAGGTATTATAGATGTTTGGTTGATTATGAATATTTAAGTGATGTTTTTTCAGTTGATACTATTTATAGAACAAATAGGTACAATTTGATATGTGCTCCTTTCGTTGGTATAATTCACCATAGGTAAAATGTGATGTTTGGCTTGGCGTTTATGTTAGATGAAACTGAGTTTTTTTTTTTGAATGGTTCAACACATTTTTAGATTCTCTGAGTGGAAAGCAACCTGAATCAATTTTTTCCAATCATTGTCAAGCTATAATGAATGCGATCGAAATAATATTTCTAAGTGCACATCATCGTTTATGCCAATGGCATATTAATCAAGATGCTTCATCACACTTAGAAATATGGATGGCAATGGGCATGGACGAGGCTGGTATTGGACATACTATCCCCGTCCCAAATTCCATCTCAAATACCATTCCCGTTCGGAAAACGAGGTCCCCATGGGAAATCAGTTCCCCATTTTGTCTTTTTTAATAAAAAATCTGTAGAATAAATTACTTGAAAATTAAAATAAAAAAAGTACATAAATCATTAAATAAAAGAAATAATGAGAATAATAAAAGTTATAAATACTTAAGAGTTTAGTTTTTAAAATTAATAATATAAAATATTATAAAAAACATTAATATAATAATATATAAATATTATATATATAATATTACGGGAATGAGGATGGGGACGGACAATCTTTTATCTAAACGGGGATGGGGATGTGACGGAAATATAAATGTCATCCCCGATTCTAGTGAAACGGGGAATTACTATCCCCGTCCATCCCCAAATTAATTGGGGATTCCCCGTTTTATATTGCTCGGGTAACAACGGGGATGCCATCCCTACTTTGGAAGCTTGAATGGTGATTCAATATTTAAAAATATGTGGCATAAATGTATGACATATTGTGAATCTGAAGAAGAATTTGAAGCTACATGGAAATATTTGATTGATGAGTATAATCTATTCTCATAAATGGTTAAATGGTATGTACAAATTGTGGCATAAATGGGCTATTGCTTTTAGCAATCAAAAGTTTAGTGCATGACTTTTGGCTACTTCTAGAAGTGAGGCTACATATTTAATATTGAAAAAAGTGGGTAACAATACCATTTCATTGTATGATTTTGTCGTCAATTATGAAACAATCCAGAATAATTGGCGTTCCAAAGAAAAACTATTTTGATAAAAAGTTTAGCATCACACCAGTTACACAATTTTTTTCATATTTGAATTTGCTAATACAACAGTAATGCCTTGTGCTTGAACTTTGTGACATGTTTAAACTTACAATTTATCAAAAAAACAAAAGTTAGAAAATACTAATGTTAGTACATTTCAAAACATTAATTACATAGACATACAACATCATACAGTAACACACAAAATATCCAAATATATTAACAACACTAATCAAATGGAAGTTATTAGCTAATGTTCACAAGGAGCCAAAAAAAAAAAAATTAGAATACAAAACTATTGGATTTGGATAAACCAAGTAAGCAATCAAACATAAAAAATGGATTCAAAACAGTGCAACAAACCCAACATGTATCTAAAACACACAAAAAAAAAATAGATATTTTTAAACCTAAAAATTCCTATAAAAAAATGAAACAAATTAAGCAGTCAGCCAACCAACTCACTCTCTTAGAGCATTCCTAATAGACTCTTTAAATTTAAAGAGCATCTCTTACAAAATGAAGAGCATCTTTAAATTTAAAGAGTGAAATTTTTGACATTTTCCAACACTCTCTTTGTATTTGACTCTTTATTTTATCTTTCCCCAACATTAATTTATTACACATGCAATATTAGAAGTAATTAATGAAATTTTGCAAAATTTGTATTATTTTTAGAAAGTGTCAATCAAAAAATAATTCAAAGTGCAAGAAGCATAATGCAATTAATTATAGAGAGTTATTTTTGCTCTCCAAATTTGGAGAGTGAAAACCCATTCTTTAAATTTAAATGTTAAAATAGAGAGTTTGTTGAAGATCATTTTTTGTAGATGGCTCTTCAAAATGAAGAGGGTTTTTCATTTGAAGAGTCTTTTGGGGATGCTCTTAAGCTCCAAAACACCAAATTCTTTTACATATTTTTAAACTAAAAACCTCCTCTCAAAAACAGAAATACAAATAAAAATAAAAAAATATAAAGTTGAATGTAAAACGGTTGCCATTCAAGTTTCCACCCATGGAGCTCGTTGTCTCTATCACACCACATTCTTTCATGCCAAAAAACAAGCAGGCAACCGACTTCTTTTAAAATAAGAAACGAAGCATACCAAGTTTTGAAATAATTGGAGTTGATCAGATTTATAATAAATTAAAGAAAATGATGAAACACTAAATTCTCACATAAAAGAATCAATTATATTCGTAACCTCCTTGAGTTATTTCTGATAGGTTTTGCTGGGCGCATCAATTTATTGGATCAAACTATTGCTGGAGGAATCGAAAATGTTGGGGGCAAAAATTACATCTAATAATTAATATAAAACTCGATTTATATATTGGAATAATACTAATAGCCTAATGGCCTCTTAATGGAGTAACCTGACCCAAAAGAGTCCGGATTTCTCCACGAGCCAATTTCTCCTACACGTCCCACAGGGCCCATCACCTAGGTATACAAAAATCCATCATCTTCATTTGTAAGTACATTCACTCATAATTACTTTGACGCATTTAATTCAATATTCGATTACTGTATTATTCTCTCTCGATCAATGTTCTGACTGGAGCATCGAAGGGGCCTATCTGGGACAACCCCGTGACCCTCTAACATTTGCAAGTGTGCAGGCAAGTTTCCGTCTGAAGAAGTTCCTATTTTCGGAGAAGAAAATTTGAAGACTTCCCCATTGAGAAAAAAACTTTGTCAGAAACTTTAGCTTTGGAGTGATCTGCCCTAAAAGCATCATTATTTTGGTGTCGTTGTGCTAATAGACAAAGCACACGAGGACGCAGACTCGATCTCAAGCACGTGAAGCCAGATCTCAAGGCTGGGTAGAAGACCTGAACTTCAGGGCAAGAAATATTTTACTCATGATAACTATTACTGGCCGCAGGGCCAAAGATCAGCAAGAGGAAAGGCCATCAAGAAGGCGGAAGGCCAGCTACCTATCCACCGAAAAGGCGCCGCCTCCCCCACAAGAAGAAAGGGCGCCGCTGCCTCCATCTGGAGGAGCTTCGCCCATTGAAGAAATTTGCCTGTGATACGTGTAAAATATACGTGCATTTTGGGGCTTAAAATGATATATATTTGATGCATTTGCACGCATATTTAGTGTGTTTTTACTTGGTTTCCTTAGAAGGGCATGATACTGCGTATTCTTGTAACCTTTTACAGGAAACAGAGCTTAATCGAAGAAATATCAGTTGGAATGCCCGAATAGGACTGACGCATGCGAAGGGAAGATTGAAAAGACGAAGAAATCGGACAAAAACACATCACACGACCAGGCCGTGTTTGTATACTACCATGCGTTTTTTGGTGTCCTTTTCCCGTTTCAACTCTACAAGTGATCTCTCCAAGCATCTATAAAAAGGACCCAAAGCTTGCATGAAAAATAATACATTCATACACCATACAAGATATCAAAACACACAGAAACACAAGATCAAAGGTCTTATGAGAGAGGATGACTAGGTTACGAAGAACACCATAAGGCCTTTCGCATCTACGGAAGCAAAAGAGCTTCGAAGGCTTGGAAGGAGAATCCATCCTGACAAGAAGGGTTTTCTTTCTTAGTTTAGATATCTTGTTTGTGCTTAAACGATGTCACAATATTGATTTCAAGTTTGTCTATAAATTTGTTATCAGTATTTGGCTAATCTTTCGAATCTTAGGGCATAATCAAAACTGTGGATTCATGTAAATCTTGATTAATTATTTTCTTAATTAACCCATATGTTCTATTTTATAAATTCCAGTGCTTATTCTTAATTTCTTTTTATTTGGCCAATAATTTGCTTGTCATATTTGTTAGTGCAAAATTCGAAAGAGGAGTTCTAACAAAGACGAAAATCGATTTCAGACATAAACAGGTGTAACGAGTAGGGATACCTACAACTGTTTGTGGGGAGTTATTCAATTCATAGGTCTTTTGGGAGTTAATAATAGTTGTATCGAGTTGGGAGACCTTTAATTGTTATTAATCTACTGTTTATGCGCCACCCGGGAGGGAGAATAAACTATCTTAGGAATTGAACCCATAGAATTGCATGAATTAGTTTTTGAAACTTTAATTGGATTTAATATTGAAGAAACATGTTGAGATTATGTGTCTAAGGTTGCTTCTGTGATTGTTAAAAATACTTGTGCGGTTCACAAATTTATTTATTTTTCTTTTATTTTCGTTTTTTATAAACTCAACATTCGGTCGCTTCAATAAAATTGGAATGCGATGTTATTATAGCCGAAGTGTTTCGTAGTCAATCACTGAGGAATATGACCTTGCTTGCCATTATTCTATAAACTACACTGTACACTTGCAGTATAGAGATCCAAAATATTTTTGGCGAACAGCTTGACCAAGAAAACTCTCTGAATTTTATTAGAAGAAGAAGGCGCATCAATGCTCGAGGCACCAAGTGCGGGAGCCACGGGAGTACCGCCCCAGGCTCCGTCTGCCCTTAAAGACCCTGGCCTGGAAGAACAGGTAAGAAGATATGACAGAAACATCGAGAATCTTGAAGAGCCGCCATTAGTTGAAGAGTCCCAAGAAACACAACCCAGTTATACCCATTCACAAGCTACCGCCTCGAGGAAAAGGAGTCTATTGGCCCCTGCCATCTTGACTGAGCCGCTACCCTCAGGAAATCAGGACATCCAATCTCCCAGAGTATGATGGAACCAGAGATCCTCAGGAGCATTTGAATACGCGATGGGCATGACCGTCGGGGGCATCAAGATTATCCAGAGACACTTAGCAATGACACTGAGGATGAAGTGAACTCCCCCAGCAAGACAACGAGAGCACCACACCTCCATAGGACTCACACATCTCCCTAGCTCCCGCATATAACAGTTCTCCCTTCCCTCCCAGAGGCCTTAGTATTTTTATTTGCATTCAATTTATTTCCGCCCAAGAAGCGTTAAACATCTTTTTGACATTTCAATATTATTTCCGCCCATGGGTCATAAAACTTAGTCATCTTTGGATAACGAATAAATTCCTTTTACGTTTCTATTCTGATTCTGTGTATGTAGTTAATTGCCAAATATGGCCGCGGTCAATGACCATTTGGGCGCTCTCCTTAGAAAAACCCATCTAGCTAAGACCCCGGATGGGAGGGGCCTCCTCACGAGGGTCCTCATAAATAAACTCCTCTTGATAAGACCCTAGAGTGGAAGACCTCACCTGACCAAAACCCCGGGTGGGAAGACCCTATTCGGCTAAGACCCCAGATGGGAGGGGCCTCTTCACAGGAATTCGAGTAACTAACCTCATCCGACTAAGACCCCGGGTGAAAAGACCCCATTCGGCTAATACCCTGGACGGGAGGGGCCTCCTCACGAGGGGGTCCTAGGAAATAATCCTCTAGCTAAAACCCCGGAGGGAGGGGCCTCCTCATAGGGGTCCCAATAATTTTCTCATCCCCGACAAGAATGTGCAAGAAAAAAAAGGCAAAAATGCTAATATATGTGGGGAAGATATCAAAGTGATAAAACAAGAACTTGTGGAAACCTCCGGAAGGGCGCCCCCTCTGAGCTCCGGATGGGTGACCCTCGATGGGCCGCAAAATGGCATCCCCTAACATCAAACACAAGTGTCAACGACTTCTCGAGAAATTAATGCTTCATTCTAAAAGGAATGATCCATCTCTACACAAAATATGAAAAAGTCATCCACAACAAGAAGTCGCATGCAAATATTACAAGTATGACATGATAAAAGAAAGCAAATATGCATAAATAAGAACATCAATGTAGCATAAAAAAAACAGGAGCATTATTCGGCCCCTCGGGGCAAAGAAACATCTCAAGCAAAAGAGAGAAGCAAAAAATATCCAAGTACGTATAGCAAGCTCTAAACAAGTGGGCTGGAATCAAAGGCCATCTAGGCCGAAATAAAGCTATCACTACTCAGGCATGGAGGGATCTGTCTCCCTGTACAATATTGGCTCCATCGGTTCCTTTCCATTGCTGCCACCTGCACCATCGGCTCCATTCGGAAGATACTGCAGGGCCTCGATCTCCTCATCATCCTCCTCAATAGAAACATTGCAATCCAAAATATCTATTACCTCATGGGATGCCTTCCCACTCTCCCGTAGAAGCTTCTTACAATGACACACCGCCTTATCAAAGCAGGAAGTGGACTCTCTCATCAAATCCAAACGATAATACGAGGAAGCCTTGTAGGCCTCCACCGAACTGGACCTCTCCTCGAACAACTCGCCCACCTTCGCCTCCTGTGTAAGCTGATCCTTCATGCGGGCATACTTCTTAAACAAATCCGACATCTAGCTCTCATGCCGAATGGCGCCCACCTTGAGGCTTTTCTCCTCACTCTATAGTTGGCAGTTCTCCGCCTCAGTCACCTCGCCTTGATGGTTTAAAGCTGCCTCGAGGTTCAGAATCTGCACCAATATTTGCACAAGTTGTAACTGATTGAAAGGAGACAAGAATGAAGAATAAAGTGTGAAGTAACAACGAAGCTTACCCGGGCGACGTCTCTATAGAGATGTGTCTCAATATCTTTGAACGACAGAGATTCAAGGTGGGATTGGTCATCCGCCAACACTGCTCCTCTATTGCAGGCATATCCCAATCCAGATCAGTGAAGTCCCAATGGGACTGAATCCCCTCACCATGGTTCACTCCACCAGAAAAGAAAACTCGAGGACTAATGGTCCCAGAAGCAGCATCACTAGGATCCGTGCTTAGCCTCTTCCCCACAAATGAGCCAGAAAGTGGATGGGGGTTAGGAACAACATTAATAAGATCCACCGAACAAGAATCAGGGTGCCGGCCACCCTCTAGCTGGCGAGGGCATTATCCTCGCTCACCATCACTCCGAGACGAGGCGCTCGAGCTCCCACCAGCAATAGACTTTCCCCTGGCCTTCTCCTTCTCCTTCTTTTTGAAGGCCATCAACTCATCGATACTATGGCTCTCCTTTCCTAAAGAATAAACAAGAAGCAGTGTCAGAGAATAGAGACATCAAATATACAAGTAAAATTGAAGAACAATGCAAAGAAGTAAAATAGTGCAAGGAGGTCAAAGCGAAGACTAGTGCAAGGAAGTCAAATATACAAATCAAAGCGAAGAACAGTGCAAGGAAGTAAAATAATGTCGAGCACCCAAAAAATCCCTAACATTCAGAAAACTCTTAAACAATCCTTTGGAACTGTAAACTTCTGCCATCTTCTTGGGGAAAGCGGGAGTGCCTTGGGCCGACTTGGCTTCCAAGACCCGTTCATGAGGGAACTCCCAACCATTGTCCTTCACATACAAAAAGTCCTCCTTCCACAACCCACTAGGAGATGGAAGCCCCGTAAGGAACTTGCACTGGGGGCGAGGGATGAAGTGGAAAAAGGTGTCGCCAGAAGACTTCTTGGCAGAGAACAAGGAGTGGAACCCATCTATAGTTGCGGGCATGTCCAACTCTCCTGCATGGCATACTCGTATCCCCGTACGCACGTGTAAGCTTGGGGAACCATCTGTCTGATGCTTGCTCCCACAGAATTGAGGACTACCACAATAAAATTATCCAGAGGAAGAGTAAACCGATGGAGAAGCTTTAACGATATACTATAATGAAGCCCTCTGGCAGATGAGTAAGTCTATCTCTCGATTCGAGAGCCAACATTCAGAACGCTGAAGGGAGCCCCAATTGCCCCTACAATCTATAAAGACATTAATATGAGACTTTGCTAACTAACTCTCCCTAGACAACTGCTCGACACCCGAGAGGAGGCTTATGTTGATACTTGTATCGATGGACCTATTTTTGGACGGTCCCCCTCAGACTCCTCTTCGGGAGCCTCATCACTTGAACTTGAATCCGAATCAAGCTCTACTTCCCCCTCACCATCATAACACAACTCTGGAGCTAGAGGGGGGGTATCAAAATCCACGGGCAGAGGTGGAAATGGAATAATAGAACCAGCTTGTGAGTGTTTGTAATTGTGTGTGGGTGCAACATATGGTGTTTTTGGCTTTTGGATTCTCCCATTGCTTGAGGATCCTTTTTCCATAAACACTCTTGGAGTTTGAGCATTGACAAAGGAATTGAAACATAACCTACTTTGTCTCCAATTGCCTTTTGCATCATTATCAATTCATCCAATGTTTTAGATCATTATCAATACATTTTTAGCGCTTGTTCCTTCTTTTCCTTTTCCGCTAGGTATGCTTTCAGCTTATCTATATCAACCATTAACTCTTTATTCTCATCAGCTATGTGACTAAGAGTACTCAACTCTCCAATCAGCTGTGAGTTTTGGCATTTGAGTTGGTTGTTTTCCTCATTCAGAAGTGTGTGTGAGGATTTAATATGCTCAAAATCTTTCATCATTTTGCCTAAAGAACCACAAAGATATGGGTGATGAAGTGTGTGTATCATGATCACTATCATAAGAAGTTGAACTAAATGACTAAATGAGTCAGAGTTTACCTCATCTTCCTGTTCTTTTGCCATAAAACATATCAATGCCTCTTCTTCAGTGTTTGAGGAGTAGTCAGCTTCGCTGCTGTCTGACTCTGTTGTCTCCTTACACTTGGATATTTCAGATTTTGTAGCCATCATCACTTTATTTCTCTCTTGTCTTCTTTCTCTAAAGACTTTATTATCCTCTTCATTTCTATACTTGTTGACTGGTGGATAAGGGTAGTCAACTGCAAAGTGACCTAGCTTTCTGCAATTCCAGCACAAATCTTATGCTTTTTTCTCAGCTTTCTTGGGGGTTCTCTCTTCCTTTTCTTTGAAAGGAGCTGAGTGCCTTCTAGAGGATTCTCATTTGTTCCTCTTGTAGTTCTTGTTGAAGAACTTGTTGAATCTCTTGACCATCAAGGCAATCTCTTTGTTATTAATGATGTCTTTGGAGTCAGTTGTCTTTGATTCTCCAGCTATTAGAGCAACTGTTTTTAGTACATCTATCTCATCTTGCTTTTTCCTCTTGAGCTCGAATTCATATGCTTTAAGATCTGAGAACAGCTCATGCTTGTAAATCTTGGTCAAGTCAATTGAATGTCTGAGAGCCATCACCTTCATTTTCCACTCAGCTGGGAGGGCTATTAGAATCTTCATACACATTTCCTTGTGTGTGTACTCCTTGCCTAGAGCTGAGAGTTCATTTGTAATCTTTGTAAATCTGGCATCCAAATAATCCAATGATTCACGTGCCATCATGTTGAAGTTCTCAAACTTCTACACAACAACTGTTAGCTTATTCTCCTTTATTTGATCTGAACCTTCGCAAATGAGAGTCCACTTTTCCAAAATCTCTTTGGCAGTCCTGCAAGATTTAACTTTGTTAAACATTGCTTTATCCAAAGTTTTATACAAAATATTCTTGGCCACAATGTCTAAGTTTTATCTCTTTCTATCCTCGTTTGGCCACTCGCTTCTTAGCTTTTCCACCTCAGCATATCTTTCAACAACCTCTCCCGCTGCTCTTACAGATGTGTTCACCTTAGTGATTTTAATAAGTCCATCTTCGATGAAAAACCACATTTCATCATGTAAAGTGGAGAGATGTGCCTACATGCGAATCTTCTAGTCATCAAATTATTCAATGGTAAATGATGACACCCGAGCTGAACCAAGGAAAAACAAAGACACCCGAGCCGAGCTCAACAAAAATAAAGCCACGCGGCCATTCAGCTAATGATGATGCCAGCCGACCATAAACGACTCTAATGACGTAAGCGACCGAGCACAGTGACGTAAGCTCCCAGCTGCTGACATAGTACAAACTGAGCTGAGCCCAACAAAACAAAGTCAGGTAGGAACTCAAGCGAGCACCTTACCGAGCAGAACGTACGTGATGAGAGCAGCCCCCTGGTGATGTCAGTCAAACGGTCAAGAGAACATGCCCACAATAAAATAGTCCCTCAAAAGTAGCAATATCCCCACGCGCGCCGTAAATAACACCATTATTTTAAGGGAAAGTTGAAATTAGAAGCTAGATATACCCTACAGGATATCCTAGGAGTAATTGATAAAAGGACAAGTGTCCCATTACCTGCACCATTATTACCCCATGATTGGGTATAAAAGGGGCAAAATGGATTGTAATAGGGAACGAAAGAAAAAAGAAGAGAAAAAAGACAGATAAAAAAAAGACAAAAAATAGGAGAGTATCAAAAGAGAGTGAAAGAAAGACTAAGAGAGCAAGTTGTAAAAACCGATAGCCGACCAGACACGTTCTGCTCAGTTAACTCAATAAAAAAGGCCAAACTAGCCCTTGTTTGGTTGTCTTTCATTTTTAATTACTCCCCCACGATATCAAAACTCCCTATTTTTCTTTGTTGACCAAAAAACACGTCAACAAATTGGCGCTAGAAGGAGGGCCGGGCCTGAACCTCCGCTTTGAAAACTATAGTAATATTCTCTCACCTGCCTAAATATTTCCAGCAAAAAATCAACACCTCCTTTCCTTTCTAGAAAATAAGTGAGAACTCAATAAATTTACAAAGAAATGAGGACCTACCTCAGGGAACTCAGTTTGGCCAAAATACGAATGGCCAAAATGCTCCTCAAGCAGGAACTAGGGTTACAATTGCGTCACATATCACGTAGCTTTTCACGGACCCAAACTTCCTCCATCAAATGAGCCAACTATTGGCTCAAGCTTTTGCAAACCCACAACCTCAAATACCACCTCAACCCCAATTGAATCCCCCTCAGGCGGATCCCTTGAGAAACGCTCAAAATCAACCTCCGATAAACCCAGACAACCAGGAGGCCGATTCTTGAGGCCCTCAACCGAGAATAGACAACACAGGAGGCGACAACGTGGTAGCCGAGTCATCCCCACCGCACCGCCCTCAGCGAGCCCGTTCTGTATTTGCAGGACGCCTGGGACTGGATCTTGCTCGGGAATGACCTCAACGGTCGATAAATTCTAAACTCTAGTTCCATGAAGACCGAGAGTGTCTCGAGCCTAACCGAGCCCAAGGGCCCAAGAGCGAGCAAAAAATCAGCCGCCTACAGAGACTGATCAACGAATTAG